>CM053770.1:362009138-362036213 GCA_028658325.1 Potorous gilbertii | reverse complement strand
TATCATCCCTATATTATTTAACCACAAATACAGATTAAAATTACAAGATGTTCACATACTGGCATTCTATAATAGTAACTCATAGATGTTCCAATATTAGTCTCCTATTTAGTAGATTTAATATTGTACTTACAAAACTTTCTGATTATAGAAATTTACCATAAAAGGAAAAAGAGGAACATAGTTACAACAATGTAACATATAACACAGAGTAAAACTCCCTTAGTTCTATTTGATTCTAGGCATGAGTCCTGTATGACAACCAATCATGTAATCACAGTGTATCAAAAGCAAGACTCAGGATTAACCAGGTGGGGCCATTTCCTTTTTAGAAAGGGCACACAATGGGGAAATAGAGTCAGGAGGACCCTACCTTGGGCCATGCCAGAGTCATGCCAAAAACTTGTCCCAGACACAGACATTCACCTTTACCAATTCCCAGATTGCAGTACATGTCATTTTCTACTATTGGCTTCATGACAATTCAAACAACTACCCTGCAATGAATACTCTTATTGGTAGTAAATTACAGTCTCAGAAGTTTTACCTTAATTAGTAAAAATTTCACTAAACACCACTAGGGCTTGAATATCTTTCCTGATTTCTGTAACATTTTATTCATCCTTCACTTATAATTTAAAACTACCAATATTTCAGAGCTTCAGATATACAAGAAATGACTGACAATTGACTCATCAATATGTTGAAGCTACATCTTTAAGCCATGCTATACAATTCATAATAGCCAAGAATTTTCAAATGAACTTATTATTTCAAATTAAACTATTAAACTTATTGTTATCATTATCTGTTTTATAACAAAATATGTCTCATTAAATATTTACCAGTTTACAGATACCTATTTTTTTGTTATATTCTTTTAAAAGCCCAATTCATATGTAACAGCATCCAGATTAAAAAGTTATTTAGTCTAACGAGCATTTCTGTTACAATGGTTTCTCAAATTTCACAATGTAAGAGAATTTAGAAATCCAGTATTAACACAAACAGTATCATGTATTTAAAAGATGAAACAAAACTTCAGATAACATCAATTGCATTTCCAAATTATCCCATATAAAAAGCATTAATCTTGTTATCTTTGACATTTTAGAATTACCAGGTATGGAACAACTACTTTCAATTTTAAAACATGGTAACAATATAGTATCTGGCATATGCCAGTCACTGTTAAAGCACTTTACAATCATTATATTAGTTTGATCTCACAATAACCCTGGAAGGTGGGTACCATTATTATCAGGGACCTGGGGCAAACAGAGGTAACTTGCTGAAGATTATACAACTAGTAAGTTTCTGCACCTGGAATGTAATTACAGTTTCTCTGCTGTTTTCTAGCATTTTTTCCTCAACATCTTTATTTGGGAATTTGTTCTGAGATGAGAAAGGTTAACAAAATAAGAAGGAGAGAGTCTCCAACCTGAGGGAATTACAAGCATGGTCAAGGAAGGGTTAAGAAAAGATTGCTATAAAGTACAAACTACTTACCTGGGTTTTTTTTTCTTCCTTCACTCTGGACTTACTGCCAAACTAGCTGCCTTCCTTCATTGCCCTAGAACATTGAAGTCTTGAAGGAAGAATGCCATCTACTTTTAACTTACATGAAATTTTTTTTAAGAGTTCTAATTTATTTATTTATATGTGTTCATATATAATCTATGTTATGTATGTATTACATATATAATATTTATTTATACATGTGTAAAATCAAGCAAAACAAATTTAGCATTAAGTATTTTCAAAATATAAAAAGAAAAGAAAATATGGACTCTACTCTGGGTCTGTCAACTCTGTTCGGAAGCAATAGTATGTTTTATCATGAGGCCTTTAGAATTTTGCTTAGTCATTGTGTTCATCAAAGTTCATACGTTTTTCAGGCTTCTTCATTTTAACAATATTATTATAAAAATTATTCCCTTTGTTCTACTCACTTCACTTTTTATCAGTACCCAAAAGCCTTCCATGGTTTTTCCAAAGCCATCCCCTTTATTGTTTTTTACAGCACAATAGTATTCCATAACATTTTTTATTAATTTTATTTATTTGCAGTGTTCTACAATCACTACCATATAACTAACCCTACCCCTACCTCCCCATTCCCTCCTTGAGATGGCATACAATTTTATATAGGTTCTACAAATACATTCCTATTAAATACATTTTCACTATATTCATGCTGTGTAGAAAAATTAAAATGAATGGGAAAAATCATATAACAAACTAAAATGTAATACAAAAGAAAGTGATCTGTTACATTCTGTGATTGAATTCTATAGTTCTTTTTCTAGATGTGGAAAGTATTTTGCCTTAAAATACCATTGGGGATTTTTTCAAGTCCTTGCATTGCAGTGAAGTTCCAAGTCTACCAGAAAAAACTCTCGCACACTGTGGTCATTGCTGTGCACAAAGTTCTCCTGGTTCTGCTCCTTTCATTCAGCATCAGATCGTATAAGTCTTTCCAGATCTCTCTGAAGTCTTCCTGTTCATCATTTCTTGTAGTGTAATAGCATTCCATTACATTCATATACTGTAATTTATTCAGCCATTCCCCAATTGATGGGCGTCTCCTTGATTTCCAGTTTTTGGCTACCACAAAGAGAACTGCTATAAATATTTCTGTACATGTGGGTTATGATGTCTTGGGGATACAGTCCTAGAAGTGATATTGCTGGGTCAAAGGGTATGCACATTTTTGTAGCCCTTTGGGCATAGTTCCAAATTGTTCTCCAGAATGGTTGGATCAGCTCACAGCTGGTAGGATTCATGCCAGGAATGCAGAGCTGGTTCAATATTAGGAAAACTATTAGCATTATCGATTATTACATGAAATTTAATCCTTATTTTCCCTTAGAACAAGTTCTACAGAGTGGTACCCCAGATCCTACTAAGATATTTCAGTGAGTTCCTGGAATTACCTAAAGTCTCAGAAGTTCTCCCCTGCAGTCTTAAAAATCATGAATCTTCAAGATATCCTAGAATATTTGTAGGAGTTCTAAACACTTTGATTACCTGACTTTTTTTATTATTGTTATCTACTCTCTCTCAGAAAGCCTAAAGTGGAAATTAGTCCTGTTTACTGGGGCGATCGGATCAAGTATGAAAGTTTATTATGCTTTCCCTGTGCTCTAAATAGTTTGGCTACAGCCTTTAGAATTTTTTTCTGACTAGCTGCATTTTAAATCTTGAAAGTAACAGAATCTACAAACAACACAAACATGACACAGACATTTTACATTTTGCAAAAATGACACAGACAAAATGACAAGGCAGATACAAATAGACACAAACATTTCTAACAAAGCATGCAGTTAAAATTCTAATTTTAACAGAGGCACACAGTTTCCGAGGCATGCAGTTTAAAGAAACAACAGAAGCATGCAGAGGAACCAATTAACAGAGGTGTGCAGTTTAAAAAAAGATATCCTTACCAGAGTGATCTAAGACAAAATAGGTCCTTGGACAGGCCCTGGAGTTTTCTTCAAATAGAATGGCAAACTTAACCAAGTCAGGAGCTCAGGGGACTGGAACAGGGACAAGGACAGGGGACTTACCAAATGGGAGAGAGGGCTAGAACCCTGGAGAAATAAGTTTCCAGTGGCACCTGGTCAGTTCCCTCAGGTGCCAGAAAGTTCAGTGTCCTGGTTCTATATCCACTCCCACTTCTGACACCAATTAATGTCAACTGGACTGAGCCAGCCTCTCTCCTGTGAGTGGCCAGAAGTGAGCAGAGCACACTAGAGACAGGAGAGTCAAGAATCAACAGAAATTTAATTTCAAAGTGAGGAAAACAGCTTGCAAGCAACAACACATGTGCCCAGGTCCCACCCCTAATGGAGAGACCCAAGGTAGTGGGGCTGAACAGTGATCAATATACTTGTGACAAGACAAAGAGTCAAATAGTGTAGTGTAGCAACAGGAGCACAGTAACAACAGTGAGATAAGGTTGTCTAGTGACAAAAAGTCCGTTCATAGCAAGGTTTTATGTCTGGACTTACTGGTGCTTGTCCAAGCTCAGGGACCACCATTTCTGTGATTTAGTTGCAGAGGAACCATATTAATCTCTGCACTGTTCTAATTTTCCTATACACATACCCTGGTTCAATTAAATGTAGATTAAATAACACTCTTTTATTGACATAAAATAATAAAAATATACAAATTCTTTAACTCTTAAAAAGACATAAAAATGTCACTAGCTCTTTGATAGTAAAGCAGTGAGCACAGATAGTGAGTACAAAAATGCCAAGCCCAGGGCACAGCTTGTTTGCCTGGGCCTTAGCTCTGGAAAACTGGGTGTCTCTTAATTATATCTTGAGACTGCTTTACTATCAAAGAGCTAGTGACATTTTTATGTCTTTTTAAGAGTTAAAGAATTTGTATATTTTTATTATTTTATGTCAATAAAAGAGTGTTATTTAATTTACATTTAATTGAACCAGGGTATGTATATACTAAAATTAGAACAGTGCAGAGATTAATATGATCCTTGTACAAGAATGACATGCAAATTCATGAAGCATTACATATTTTTAAATACCAACACCAAAATTAAAGTTGCTTTTATGTTATAAATTATACATTGGAAAACTGCAGTTGAGGCTATAAATGATCCATTGATCATTGCCAAGTGAACTCCTTTGTTAAATGGGTGGACAAATGCTTTTCTAGCATAGATAAGGTTAACTTGAGATGGAGATACATGACTGCTTCTCTGAAGTTGTCTTGCTTACAGAAATCTCTTGACATTCTACAGTGAGGAACTCAAAGGAATCTTAGACTTCATGCTTGTGTTTAGTGAGTTGTGTTTGGGTTTGTTTGACTGGAGTTCATTATAGTGTCATATTTTTATCACTTCTAAGGTCTGTGAAATTGTCACCAGTTCAAATTGTCCAAAGGGCCCCAAAGAAATTGGAATAAACTGTAATTGTGAGCTTTGAAGAACAACAAAAAAAGTGATAGTATTGCAATTAATTGATTTTATGTAATAAAGACTTGCACTGAAGTGTAAAGAAAAATTCACTAGAATGAAAATTAGTAAGACTAGAGGAATTTAAGCAAGTAGAAGTAAAAGGGTTTTGATACCTCTGAAATAAAAAGATAAATGTATTTGAGGAATTTTTAGAGAAGTGCCTCTCTTGATAGGTACTGTTATGTCTCCCTTCCCCAATCTCCATGAGATCACAAGGAAAATTTCATAAGATTTTAAGATTTCACTGTAACAAACTCCAGTCAAACAAACCCAAACACAACTCACTAGGTACAAGCATGAAGTCTAAGATTCCTTTGAGTTCCTCAACGTAATATGTCAAGAGATTTCTGTAAGCAAGACAACTTCAGAGAATTAAGAATTAATAAATATACATTAATCAATGAATTGGTAGAGAAAAGATGATTTCTTTGGTCTGATTTAAGTAGTTATATTGTAAAAAAAATATTGTTAAAGAAGTGTAGTGCTGCAATTTGTAAAAAATAAAAAAAATTAGTAAGTAGCTTTTCCAAACTATATTACAACCAAAAATGATCAGGGCATGAAGAGATGTGCCGTTTTCCTGCCCTCTTAAGGTATACTAGTAGGGTTAAGTGAAGAAAATAAAAAGAATTTATTTGGTTCTCTGGGTACTTTGAAGAAATAAAGAAACAGTTAAAGGGAGTTTGGAGTGCCACCATGAATTTTTTTTAATATGAGCTACCTGAAACCAGTGGACCATTGGGGAAAATGAGATTTAAATAGTCCCATTACAATATAATGTGAATACCACTTCACACCTATAAGAATGACTTATGTGACAGAAAAAGAAAATAATAACTGTTGGAGAAGATGTGGGAAAATTGGAATACTGATGCATTGTTGGTGGAGTTGTGAATTGTTCAACCATTTTGGAGAGCAATTAGGATACACAAAGGGTTATTAAACCCTTTGATTCAATAGTACTACTACTAGGCCTGTGTCCCAAAGAGCTCATAAAAACGGGAAAAGGACCTACATGTACAAAAATATGCATAGCAGTTCTTTTGGGGGTGCCAAAGAATTGGAAATTGAGGAAATGTCCATCAAAGGGGAATGACTGAACAAGTTGTGGTAGAAGAATATGATGGAATACTGTTGTTCTATAAGAAATGATGAGCAGGCAGATTTCAGAACAACTTGGACTGTATGTGAACTGATGCTGAGTAAAGTGAGCAGAACCAGGAGAACATTGTACATAGTAACAGCTATATTGTGCAGTCATCAACTTTTCCCAACACTACAATAATCCAAGACAGTTCTAAGACTCAGGATGGAAAATGCTGTTCATTTTTCAGAGAAAGAACTATGGAGTCTCAGTGCAGATGGAAGCATAAAGTTTTCACTTTTTCGTTTTTGGTTTTGCTTTAATTTTCTCATGGTTTTTCACTTCTGTTTCTCCTTTCACAACATAATTAATGTAGAAATATGATTATCATGATTGCACTCGTATAATAACCTAAATCAGATTGTTAATCATCTTTGGGAGAGGTGAAAGGAGGGGAGGGAGGAAAATTTGCAACCCAAAATCTTATCAAATGAATGTGAAAAATTATCTTTACATGTAATTGGAAAAAATAAAATAGTTCCCCCCACCCAAAAAAAAAATCTAGTATGAAAGACTTTATCAAATACATGACTAAGATCTAGGTAAACTCAACACCTTTCTCTCATCGACCATTCTAGTAACTTTGTTAAAGAAGGATATTAGTTTAGCCTGACTTGACCTATTCTTGGTGGAAATCATGTTGGCTCTTTCTGATCAATACTTCTATTCTAACATTGACTATATGTCAATATAGTCAATATTTTAAAATTTTAATAATGTTTTAATAATATGTTTTACAATGAATATATGAATATATTATAATTGTCCCATTTACAAATGAGATGGAATCTTTGTGCCTTCCTCGCAGGGTTGTTTCAAGAAGCACATAATTATGAAGAAACTGCATTTCTTGTACAGAACAAGATGAGCACTTAACAATAATCAGTCTTTATGGAGGGATTCAGTTGAACAAATTGTTCTGCCACTTAAGAAGTACTTTAAGAATTGGCATTGAAAGCTAACAATTTCACAGGTACATTTTAGAAGTTTAAAGTACAGCTGGAAAAATCAGACACTAAAAATTTCAGAAATTCTTTGAATTAAGCAGTACAAATGGAGACAAAGCTAGGCATGTGATAAGCACTATGTAAATTATTGTTGAATGTGATTACTCTAGATAGCAGTAAGCTGTGACTTTTATAAATATGAAATGCATTTATCTGATTTAGTATCACCTGATTGGTAAATTTAATTTAAATATATGGCATTTCATATAGTATTTTTATATAAATATCATTTATTTCTTTTTTGATATTATGAAATTTCAGAAGCCATTGTATCACAAATGCTGTTAGAAAAGGTAACTTCCCCTTTTATCTGGATGCTGTTATGAATTGAAACCTGAAAAGAATATTTGCAAGGAAAAATGTTTGCAAACTGTCTGTGTTATATTTTGTTTAGAATAAGAAAAAATAATCATGATTTGCCATTAAAGGAAAAGAGTAGCAGAACTATTTTAAGAGACCTTTGAGAGGTTCTTTCGTGCTTCTTCCTTAGGCTGGGTTTTATGCTCTTACCATCCCTCCTTACAGTATGTTGTAAACTGTAGTGCTGCAATTTGGAGAAGCAGGCCTTCTCTCAGCCAACATGGAAAAAATTTATAAATTAAACTTTACATAACAAGTGAGTTTCATTTGGATAATCATGAAATTATATTTGGCAGTAAGTGGCATGTATAAGTAGCCATGTTTATGAACCAGCTATTCACTATATGTGTGAACTTCTGTTCACTGTATGTGAAATTTTCGTCCGTAATATAGTTATTCTTATGTAAGAAATTGGTAGAACATCCTGGTCCATATTAGGACATGAGAAAAATAACAGAATCCAGGCCCAAGTTATGATTAGTGAAATTCATGTTTTAGGCTAAATCTTATAGGACTGTAATTGATGTTAACCTGAGTCTGATCCATCTAGAAATAGTATTGAGCCAGTGAGCTATAATGTCAGCCACGCCATGGGAATGACATCTTTGAATTATTTCAAGTGAAGTTTTGTCTCAGAGAAAAGTAGAGAGAGCGACTTGCCGTGTTATCTTCTAATAAAAAGTTTTAAGGACTGGGTTCAGCATTTTATATATGCCTAAATATATCAACATAACAATTGGCTAATAATACTGAAGTTTCTTCTCTTTGTGGGGCTTGAATCTGAGGTGAAGAATGAAATAAATAAACACCAGTCTAAGGAAGTAAAATGATGATTGAATCAATGACAATCATAGGAGTTTCCTAATTTCT
This sequence comes from Potorous gilbertii, assembly GCA_028658325.1. NCBI lineage: Eukaryota > Metazoa > Chordata > Mammalia > Diprotodontia > Potoroidae > Potorous > Potorous gilbertii. The sequence goes on along the minus strand of CM053770.1, from coordinate 362,027,842 downwards.
GAAAATAACAAGTCGTGAATTGTACTGCCTCATTCTATTTTTAGTGACCTTCCAAGGCATATAAAAAGGCCTAACCTGTGAGCAGAGGGATCCGTGAGGGAGGTCTTGGGTCAGTTGCTTAGGTACTGCCTTTCTCATTGATAAATTGATCATGGTTTGAACTCTGCCTCTGTGTCCTTTTGTAGCTGATTGAACTTTAGCTCACAATTTCATATTTTAAAGAACTGAGAATAGTTATTCTTTGACCAATTCTGAAAGGAGTTGCAAACTAAATCTTCCTATAGACTTACAGATGGGATTATGAATATTTGGAATTATGATAAGTACCTACCTCGGTCTTATTCTTAGTTTCAGTCTCATCATATTAGATCATCTAATAGGAAAAATATTGAATTTGGATATAATTTATGCACCACAAGTTATTTTTTCTTTAACATACTTTGAGATGAGACTTTGCTCAATTCAATGTGAAGCAATATGCAAATTAAGATTTTTTAATAATATCTTAGAATCTAAGATTCTGTGAAAAAAAATTAAGAAGAATCTAGTAGACTTAGAACTTCATTGCAATGCAAGGACTTAAACAATTCCCGATGGTCTTTTAAGGCAAAATGCCTTCCACAGCCAGAGAAAGAACTATGGAATTCAGTTGCAGATTGTAGCCAATCATTTTCTTTTGCATTACGTTTTGGTTTGTCATATGATTTCTCCCATTCATTTTAATTCTTTAACTCTCTTTAATTGACGATGGCATAAATTTGTATGCCATCTCTAGGAGGGAGGGGAAGTGAGAGAAAGAAAAAATCTAGGTTGTATGATAGTGATTTGGAACACTGAAAATAATTTTAAAAATTTATCCAGTGGACACCACTGATTTATTCCCACACACCTTCACTAGATAGGAATGTCTCCTTTAGAAGTATTTATGCTTCTGATTTCAAAACACCTTTTAAAATATGTTGACTTTACCTAGGATTAGATGCCATAAGGAATGAGGATAAGCTGAAAATTCTGGAAAAAGGCTAAACATTCAAGGGAAATATCTGAGTTTATCAATTTACAATGGGAATAATTTAACAAATATATCCATTTTTAAATGCCTTAGTGATCCCTTATGCCAAGATAGTGGATAATAACCATCAATGATAAATTATGAGTTTGAAATTCATTTAAATTTATATTCTTATATGTTCAATATCATCTTTTCTTTATTTTCCTCAGTATGCAAGAAACTTAGAATGTTAGGCTCTTAGTGTTTTAACTTATAACCACAACTTTACTGAATCTTTGTTTAGATTTTATTTTTCAGTTTTTCATTCTTTACAGGAAATATAAAAATTTCAACTTTCCCTTTTTTACTCGATATCAAATACTTAGCAGAATGTTATCTTTTTTAGTTTATGGGAGAGAACAAAGTGACTAATGCAGCACATGTGAGAAAGTGGAGACAGAATATCTTTCCACCACATCTGCTTATGATTTAAACCTTGCCAACTTCCAAAAATCATTTGTAGGTTTATTGTGACTCATAGTTGCAACCATGTACTTTTCTGTCCCATACTTAAATATTATCATTAATGCTTTAATTTTAGTCCAAAAATCTCTTGTTCTTTTATTGTATTTGCATGAAAGACAAGTGAAATTTTCTGTAGAAACCTCAAAAAGAGCTAACATTCTTGCTTTATAGCATAGCCATGTTACTGAATGATTATTTCACCTAGCTGCTGTAAAAGGAACTGTGGATATTTTCAGAAAGCCCAAGTTTTCTTTGCAAAGATGGGCTTTCCTATTCCCATAAAACTGCCACATGAATCTTGTCTTCTGTGATGTCAGGTATCTCCAATTCTTAGAAAAATATCTAGGAAAGAAGAAACTGGTAACATTTATTTATATGAAACCCAGTCTATAGTCATCTAATTTAATGTGTCCTATATGTATCTGTATCTTCTGAGCTTTTTTCGTTATTATGTCTTTCTGAAATGCATTATATCTGTAAGCAATTTAGAACACTGTCTTGGCTCATTAGGATCTGATGGCCTTGCAAGGGATTTATTCAAGGTTCTTCTAAACTGATTCCTTAGGTTATTTGTCAACTATTAGTCTTATGCCAATATTTAATTTTAGGTGAAATTCATGCATATTATCAAGTATCACTTACATTATCTGATACTGTCCAAACCCTTTAAATAAGTACTTTTGTGATTTGCCTAACTTGTTCAGAGGATGTAATTAGGAAAATACATGGTGTGTGTGTGGGGGGAGACAGAGCCAAGATGGCAGAGTAAAAAGACGCATATACTCTAGCGCTTCTCCCACAGCCCAAAAAATACCTATAAAAATAACTCTTAACAAAGTGTAGAGCAGCAGAAGCCACAGAACAACAGAGTGAAAGAGGTTTCCAGTCAAAGGTAACCTGGAAGGCTGACAGGAAAGGTCTATCTGACGGGACGCTGAGTGGAGCAGAGTTCAGCCCTGGCCACATGGCACTGGGAGGAACAGGACCTGAACAGACCTCCTGGCAGAATTCCTAGCAGGGAAGGTCCAGATACCTCAACCCACAAGCGACAAAGAAAGCTCCAAAGGTCAGTGGGGGAGGGCTTTCCCAGCTAGGTGAGAAAGAACAGAGTTTCTCCAGCAGTAGCCCCAGGTAACAGCAGAGACGCTGTCACCAGACTGCAGGCAGCTACAGAGGGGGCCAGGAAGCAACCTGGATCCATTGTTCAGGCAGCTCAACTTAAAGCCTCTGGCAGTAGGGAGCCACTCATCCAAACCCCAGCCCTGAATGAAGGCCCCACCCCAAAGTCAATCTGATCTCTTGACAAAGGATTCAGAAGTCAGTGCCCAAAAAAGGGAAAAAAAATAAGACCATAGAAGGTTATACATTCTTGGTGAACAGGTGTCTCCTGCCATCCTTTCAAATGAGGAAGAACAAGGCTTACTGTCACAGAAAGTTAAGAACCCTGCCTCCAGGGCCTCCAAAGTGAACTTAACCTGAACTCAGGCAATTCAAGAGCTTGAAAAGTGAGTTAGCAGTATTCTAAAGGAGAACCAAAAAAATGCTGAGGAGAATAACACCTTTAAAAAGAGACTAACTCAATTGGAAAAAGAGGTCCAAAAAGCCAATGAGGAGAAGAATGCTTTAAAAAGCAGAATTAGCCAAATGGAGGAAAAGGTTCAAAAGCTCACTGAACAAAATAGTTCTCTGAAAGAAAGAATTGAGTTCAAGGAAATGAATGACTTTGAGATAAACTAAGCAGTTGGAAAACAAAACTGAAAGTCTGAAAAAACAGAAGATAATGTGAAACATCTCATTGGAAAAACAACTGACCTGGAATACAGATCTAGGAGAGACAATTTAAAAATTATGGGACTACCTGAAAGCTATGATCAAAAAAAGTGCCTAGACATTATCTTCCATGAAATTATCAAGGAAAGCTGTCCTGATATTCTAGAACCAGGGGCAAAATAAATATTGAAAGAATCCACTGATCACCTCCTGAAAGAGACCCAAAAAGAGAAACTCCTAGGAATATTGTGGCCAAATTTCAGAGTTACAGGGCGAAGGAGAAAATACTTCAGGCAGCTAGAAAGACACAATTTGAGTATTGTGGAAACACAATCAGGATAACACAGGATCTGGCAGCTTCAACATTAAGGGATTGAAGGCTTTGGAATAGGATATTCCAGAAGTCAAAGGAACTGGGATTAAAACCAAGAGTCAGTTACCTAGCAAAACTGAGTATAATACTTCAAGGGAATAAATGGTCATTCAATTATATAGAGGACTTTCAAGCACTCATGTTAAAAAGACCAGAACTGTATAGAAAATTTGACTTTCAAACACAAGAATCAAGAGAAGCTTGAAAAGGTAAACAGGAAATAGAAATCATAAAAGACTTTCTAAAGCTGAACTGTTTACATTCCTACATGGAAAGAAAATATTTATAACTCTTGAGACCTTTCTCAGTATTTGAGTAAGTGGATTGTATACACACACACACACACACACACACACACACACACAGTACAAGCTGTGTTGGATCAGAAGAGATGATATCCACAAAAAATATATAAAATAAAAATTAAGGGGTGAGGGAGGAAAATACTGGGAGGAGAAAGGGAGAAATGGAATGGGGCAGGCTATAGCTCATAAAAGAGATAAAGAAAAATCTTGTTCAGTGGAGGAGAAAAGGGAGAAGGGGAGAGGGGAAACGCGAAACTGCTCTCTTCACATATGGCTTAAGGAGGGAATAACATGCTCACTAAATTTGGTATGAAAATCTATCTTATACTGCAGGAAAGTAGGGGAGGAGAAGACAAGTCAGGTGAGGAGAATGATGGAAGGGAGGGCAAATGGGAGAACGGAGTAACTAGAAATAAACACTTCTGGGAAGGGACAAGGTCGAATGAGAATTAAAAAATGAGGGATAGAGTGGGATCGAGGACAATATAGTTAGTATTATGCAACATGACTGTTATGGAAGTCTTTTGCAAAATGACACATATATAGCCTGTATTGAATTGCTTGCCTTCTCAGTGGGGATGGGGGAGGGAGGGAGGGAGGGAAAGAAAGTGGAATTCAAAGTATTAGAAACGAATGTTGAGAATTACTATTGCATATAACCAGGAAATAAGAAACACAGGTAATGGGGTATAGAAATTTATCTTGCCCTACAAGAAAAGAGAGAAGATGGTGATAAGAGAAGGGTGGGGTGTGATAGAAGGGAGGGCTCATTGAGGGAAGGGGTAATCAGGAAGTGGGGGAGGGGAGTGATGGGGAGAAAAATTGGACATGTTACAAAGTGATGTAAAAGAAATTAGTATTAAAACAATTGACTGAATTAATTACTGAGACTAAATCAGAGACATCTTTAGTTTGGAGAAAAGAATTTTAGTCTAAGTCCCCTAGAGGCAGGTAACTTTGGGTAAAATTTGGCATTGATGGAAAAGTTCAGATTTTAATGGTAAATTTGATTTTATGATTGCTATTTAATCAGGAACTAGAACATGTCTAGATGGGCATGTAAGCCACTTAAGACTTACCTCAAAAGATGTTCCTTAGCCAATGTGAAATCATAGTCATATCTGAAACCTGGTTATTGGAACTTGCTATTTTAAGATTCTATGGGACTATTAACTGATTGTTCTTCTGAGTCTAACTCGAGCTATGGATAGCAACAAAGGTGGTCTGATCCTCCAATCCATGATGCTAGTAAGCCTGTGAGATGCTGGTATGAACTGAAAAAGCTGATCTCATGGGAAGGGTGGGAGAGCAGCTGTTCAGCCTGGGCTGAGGTAGGATTCTCCTGACTCGATTTCCCCACTGACACCTGGCAGACTCTAAGCCTCACTGAATGCAAGTTGACAATCTACTCCTGCCTGGAACTGACATGAAGTTGGGGAGATACTGTTTCCCTGCAATATCCCTACTTTTAGTGGCAATTTCCTATAGTCAAAAGGTTTGTAAGCTTAATACCCGATCTATTAAATTATAGATTGTTGGTAGAGGAACATCCGAGGTCAAGTCTAAAATTAAGTTATTCGGCTTAGGACTCTAGACCAACAACAATAAGTTAGGATCCTTTAGTTCTTAGTAATAATGTGGAGACAATTAGGTCTAAAAGGCTTACAAAGTTAGCATACATAGTTATTATTTGTGTCTCAGTTGGTTAATGTTAAAAAAAAATCCATTTGTGGTCTATATTGTAAATGCTTTAAAAGAAATATCACCTGACCAAAAGTTGGAATTGTGTTATTTGATATAGAACTGTGTTAAAAATGAAAAATTTAAAAAAAAAGAAAGAAAGAAAATACCTGACCATAAATTCATTAGGCAAAAATAGAGTTAGCTGATTTCCAAGAAAGGATTTCAAAGTAAAAGATTACAGGTAATTTATAAATATTCACAAGTTTAGAAAACTCGAGTCAAGAAAAAGGTAAATAGATATATGAGAATATAGGAATCAATGTAAGATTCTGAAGGTGAAAGTGATTAATGTTTTGTAGAAAGTGATTTAGGTAGAGGAACTATATCTATACAATTCCATTTCAGCAAGGATTAATTCTTAAAAAGACCCTGATTTCAGATTGATTATTTAATTTAGGGATCTGTGAAAAACATGTCATTTTGGTGCTTTGGAAGAATGTAATATAGTGAAAAAAATAAGTTGGTCAATCTGCATTTTAATGCCTTCTCTATCAGTTAATATCTCTGTGACACTGGACAAGTCATATTCTTCCTGATCCTCAGGGTTTTTTTCATCAGTAGAATGATGCCAACAATACTTACCTTTCTTCTCCTTGCAATTACTTGTTAATATTTTGAAAAAGTGGGAAAAATAGGTTAGTAAGTATGCTATAGGAGATAGAAAGGGGAATCATCTAAAATAGAAATACGGGTGTTAGGGCCACAGTGTCAGGTCTTGAGCAGTCAGGTAACAGAGTTAATAATTGTGTTTGAAGTCAGTGGAGGATGGATAAGGGCATCAAAGAAGAATATGGAACTGGAAAATGGAGATGTATTTATGATCAGACATAGAGAAGAATGGGTAGTCCCAAAGACATACTTCATCTACCTAACAGTTTTATCTAGAATTAGGCTTACATGTTTGGACTCATTACTGTAGAGTCCTTTTAATTTGCATTTCTCTAATCGGTAATGATTTAGAGCATTTTTTCAAATGACTGTAGATGGATTTCATTTCTTCATCTGAAAACTGCCTGGAAAATTAATATCAACATCATCCTAAAGAATTTTTATTCTCAAATAACATTATATTTATCTTTCCAAAATAATATTTAAATATTTTTATGAGAGTGGGAGAAAATAATTTTCCCTAAGATTTCTTTACTATTTTCTTGGAACTTCATATCTCTACTTTGCAACATGTTTAATATAGGTTTGGGACTCTTTATTGTAGAGTTGTGTTATTTGCATTTCTCTTGGTATATGGTGTTTGAGCTGCCCCTAGATTTTGCCAGGCAGCTTTATAGTTTTTCCAGCAGTTTTTGTCATATAGTGAGTTCTTGTCACAAAAGCTTGGTAATTTATTGTGTTTTTAAGTGAATGTTGTAATTTTTTAAATAAGAATTGTCCCATTCAACAGGAAGCTCTCCTTTTATTGCCATGATAGTGCCATTGGTAAAAATATTTTTCTCACACTAAAAACTACTTTCTGAAATGTGCAGTGTTTTGAATAATTTCAGTGCTGTCAAGTTTAATCCTTTTAGAATCAAATTTATATAACAAATGTCATTCCCCACTTTAAACTTTTTTGTTAACATTAAAAAGTTTTTCTTTCTGATCTATATTTTGATTAAATTCAACAAATATTTATTGAATATGTACCCAGTAATGGTAATGGTCTAAACCAGTGGCGGGGAACCTGGGGCCCCAATGCCACATGTCTAGGTCCTCACGTGGGGCTCTTTGACCGAATCCAAACTTCACAGAACAAATCCCCTTAATAAAATAATGTCTTTTGTGACAGGTTCCCCACCTCTGGTCTAAACTCTGTAGAGAACAGAAAGGATTTCAAAGTAAAAGATTACAGGGAATTTATAAATATTCACAAGGCACTTGTAATCCAGATGAGAACATAATATTGACAGAGGAGATTGTTTTTAGGGATGGAGAAAATGAGTATCACCATCATCCTAGAGAACTTTATCCAAAAAGAACATTTTACTTATCTTTCCAAAAGTAATCTTTAAACATTTTTCAAGGGAGTGGGAGAAAATAATTTTACCTTAAAGACTTTTTTTTTTTTACTATTTTCTTAGAAATTCATGTCTCTACTTTGCAACATGTTTCATATAGATTTGGAACTCATTACTGTCAGTATGCCAAATTAAGTCATTTGAATCAATGCATTTCCTGAAGGACAAAGTGCAGAGAGAAGCATACAAATCTTAACGTTGAGCCTTAGAGATCAGATTTGTGTGGAGGAAAGGGTTGCAAAGTGATAATTTTTTTAAAAAGTATTAGGCAGATGTCTAACCTTACAAAAACCCACCTCAACTTCAATCTGGGAGGGACTAAACTAAATTCACTTGCAAGGTAAATCAGGAATGGCATTATGAGAAGGCAAAAGTAGTTAACTGTGTTTGGGAAAAGGTCCAGAAGTGTTAATGAAAAAAGACCACCTGATCTAGAAAAAGAGATAACTTATATGTAAAAGTACAGTTTCAGGAGAGCATAAGAATGAAAGACAAATGTGTGGTTAAGAATCAAATGAGATGCACTTTCTAGAAATAATCAGGAAGAAATAAAATAGTGGATTGAAGATAAGTGAATATTGTACTACACTGTTTCTTGTCAAGGTAGGGGAGACCTGATTAGAGAAGAAAGAACCACTGAAGAGATATTAGTTGAAGCTACCAGAAAGAGAGAGATGATGAGAATAGGAGCAAGGAATGTCAGGCATGGGAAAGGAATAGACCAGAGGCGGAGGAGTTATCTGTAGAGAGGATGGATGGACAGACGGATGGATAGGTGAATAGATGGATATCTTCCTATGAGATTGGGGAGAAAGGATGAGAGAATGTGAAGATGATAGATTGAGCTCAAAACAAGGAACACAGGAGACTTAGTGACTGATTTTCTTTAGATGATACTACATTGTCGAGTCTTTTATGAAAAATGTTTAATCAAAGAAAGAAAGAAAAGAGAGTCTGGAAACTCTGGGCCAATAAGCTTGACTTTCGTTGCTGGTAAAATTCAGGAACATTCTACTCAATTCAGTAAATATTTATTAAGTTTCTGTTATGTGGCAGGCACAGAATAGTGTTGGGAATACAAAAACAAAAATGAAAACAGTGTTTGTTCTCCCATCATTTTTATTAAAAAAAAAATATAGGCACCTCATGTTGACTAATGAGTTAAACTTGTGCATTGATGGAGGCCTAGACAAAAATCTGATTTGGTTCAGTGACATAAAGTTTATTGATTTGCATGGTAGCTGAAGAGATAGCAAGGACTTTTCTTTCCTCCTTTCCTAATCTTTCCTTGCGAAGAGATATGGCTGTGTTCTAAAAACTGGTGACTAACTCTCTGGAAAATGGATTAGTCAAGAAAAAAGGAAAAATGTTAAAAAATTATAATTAAGAAGAATTATAGCTGCTACCCAAGAGATAAGGGCAGTAAGTAGAAGTGAGCCCAAAGGGCAGGCACTAGTCTTATAACTTGTTTGCTCAGATATTAATAACTGATATATAATGACAACAAAGAAACAAACCACAAAACTAAGGCAGTAAACTAGAGCTAAAAATTAATTCAGTGCCATTTAGAGACATGGACAGAAGTAACTTTTAAGTCAAAGAAATGATAGGAGGGAGAATGGAGCATGGTTTTATGAACTTAATATCCTGTATACAAATGTTCAGCTGGAATCAGACTATGCTAATCCTGTAAACTAATCTCTGTAGCTTTTTGCCAGAGCTAAGCATAATCAGGAACTATGCAGATGTGTTCAGTGTCTTTACATTACTTTATTACTGCTCCTATACACCAATGTTGGCAAACTCAAATAGAAACAGAGACCTCTAAATTGTATACATGAATCTCTGCAGGCAGCATATTTACATAGAAAACCACATACTACCATTATCAGTTCTATTATATTTTATTTTGTTAAATATTTCCTAATTACATTTTAATCTGTTTCAAGCCACACTCGGAGGTGTTTCAGTCATGTGTTTAATACCTCTACTTTACAGAAATGATCTCAAAGTAGGAGCCATATGGAATGAGCTTAAGAAAGATATGATTTTGTCACAAGGACCATGTAATTAATTTCATTTTTTCTCTAGTAGAAGAGAAATTGTATGGGGTTTGTCTAGATTTAAACAATATTTGATAGTCTATCATGCTGTCCTTTTGGATGAAGATGTAGGCTAAATGGTCGTTTGTTAATATAAATTTGTGCATTGAGCAGTATCAACTTGCAGGGAAGTTTCTAGTGGTGGAATTCCTAGGACTCTGTCCTTGGCCATATGCTATGTAAAAATATTGTCAATTTCAGTAAAGAACTAGATGAAATACTTATCAGATTTGCAGGTGACATAACGCTCAGAGGGAATGAAATCTCCCTTACTTACTTTCTGCACTTTCATTGTTCAAGATGGATATAAAAGATTTGGAGGATGCCTTTCTTTACTCTTTTAAGTTTCTAGAAAAAGGAAACCATCAAGTGGGAGAAAATTAAAAAGAAAAATAATATCTTCTTCACGAGGATGTATAACATAAAGTATTATAAATGAAAAAACATTGCATGCACCATTTAGCACCTATATGTCTCCAGATTTATAAATTTATAACTGAACCACATTATGTCCTAAACACTGAAGGGAAACTACCCTGTGGGAATTTCATCCCAACCATTGAGAGATTATGACAGGCCTAAAGCCAGATAGTGAAGTAATTAGTAGATACTGGAATATAATTTAGCAGGCCTTGCTTGTGATTTCACATGCGAAAACCACAAAACCTTGCTTCCTCTGAACTTAATCACATATCTTTTAGCACTAGTAAACTAATAATATATAACACAGAGGCTATGAAAAGTATGAAAGCAATTTACAAAAAAAATGTTTTAAAACCTTTTTTTAAAAAATCTACTTAGAAACTAGAAAAGAGAGTTGGGGATCCATGACAAGTACACTTGTACATGACTGGTTCTTAGTTGTCACTATATATTTTCTGAATTTATTGCGTTAAGGCTGTTGCTTTTATTTATCCACTTAGCATTTCAGTATTTTAGGACATTCTAAAAAGATGCAGCTAAAGAGTCTTAAATGATAGAACAGCATTATGTAAACAAAGAGTAGAAAATTTCTGTCTGTTCTGATAATCTACAATAATCTATAATCTCTCTTCCTTTAACTTCTTTGCCCATATTCTTCACCCTGTTTTTTGTTACTGCAACAACAGTAACAGTGACAATGAGGGAAGACTGGAAGAGGAATAGAAAATGAATATTGCGTGAAGACATCAGTATCAACTCTCTCAATGTTTAGTCCAAAGAGAAACCTTGAGGACTGTGTTACATTATTGAGAAGCAACCCACTAACAGTAAGGGCAATTGAGACAGTTTCTGGCATCATGGTACCATTCTATACCAAGTGTACTCATTCTATACCAAGTGTACCCCTTTCTTCTATCATTCCCTCTTTCCTTTTTCCCTGTAATTTGCCCTTGTTCTTTCACTTCTTTCATAATCAAGAGTTACTTTAAGGTTTTGTTAAACCTGCTTGTTACATGTTGTATTTGCTAGTACATAAGGTGGGCTGCCAACACAAGTTCTTTGATCTGTTTTTCTAAAGGAAAGACAGTTTTAAAAGGATCAATAATCTTACGATAATTACAAATAAGTCAAAAGAAGTGAGTATAGAAAATACAAGCAGAGAAATTAGCACAGAGATTCAACAGACAGGGCTCCAACTATCTGAACAAAGTAATACAACCACCTACATACACCACTAGACTGGGAGAGCACCAATGTCGGGGTAGTTGGGGGCTCTTAACAAAGTGCTACTCAGAGTCCATTCCAAGTTACCAAAGGTCCTTCTCATGAGCAAGCCCCCAAAGCAAAATGCCAACCTCACAGAATATATCACAAACATTCAGCCCCTGATTGGCTCAGAGCCAGTTGGCACAAAACCTATGTGATTCAGCACAGCTGTGAATTATCAGGCTTCACATGAGGTCAGTCCTTTAGATGTTCACAATTTAGCCTGAGCCTAGGAAACGGAACTCCAGGAAAAAGAAACACACACAACAAAAAATACCACTTTGCTTATGCTTACACATGTGGAGGTGACGAAGTTCTTTACCCTTGATATTAATGGATTACCTTTCCTTCAGACACAGCCACTAGAGTTATTGACCCAAAGGATAGCTAAATGTTTGCACGGCAGCCACTGGGGTTACTCTAACCGTATTCTCTTCTTCGGTGGGGGCTGCTGGAACTGGAAGTTTGGTATAGAGGCCTGCTCTCTGACCGGCCTTGTGAGCACGAGCCTGACCAACGCGTAATGATTTCCAACAGCAGTGAACTTTGGAATTTACTGATTCCTTCATTGTTGAAAATTCATCTCCGCTATTTGAGAAATTCCACTAGAAGATACCCGGATTTTTACGGACTGTGCTCTTAAATAAGTTTGGAAAGTATTTGTTGTGAAGTAATTGTCACATGTAACAAGTATTTTTAGCAATACTAAGATGCATTGGTGTTCTCACCATTCCCTACCCTTTCCTTAATTAAATGTTTCATTATTTTCTAGATATTTACTTTATTTGTAAAGATCAAGCAACATTCCATTGAAAGACTGGGCAGTTGTTCTGGTTGCATTTGGTACAATTTGAAGTATTATTCCTTAAAGCCAAATAAAAAATCTTATGTGTGTTTAGCATCAATAATAAATAAAATGTTTAATTGGGGCACATCCTATCTGTCTGCTTACCAGCTCTCTTTGGATTTTTTGAAATGTACATTAGCTCACAAGTTTAAATGAGATCTTATAAATTTTTATAAAATTTATATAAATAAGTCTCCTTCCTATCCCTTTTAGAGGTAATAGAAATTGGCGGAAAACCCTAAAGTTATATATGTTATTTTATAAAAAATGTTTAACATAGTAGTACTGTTTTTATTATTTTTCAACTCAAATTACATATGAAAACTGAATGTAATGTCTCACTCTTTTTTTACATTTAATAACAAATTAAAGAAATATACATTTGCCCAAAAGTTCTTCCTTTCTTTTGGCATTACTTTGATAAACTATTTAAACGTAAAATAAATCATCTTTCAATTTACAAAAAAAATAGCCCATAAAACATTTGCAAATCATTAACAAATGAAAACAAGCTTTCAATATTTGTAGAATTAATATATATTTAGTTGATATATATGTATATATAATATATATTGCTGGATTCAAATCCTCTTGGTTTCCTTATGGTATGGCTTATTTCATTTATGTTGCTTATTTGATTGTTATCAAGCATAACCAAATTTACAAAGCCAATGCAACCAAAATTAGGAGAGAAGAAGAAAACTGGGAAAAAATGTTTACAACTAGTGTCTCTGATAAAGGCCTCATTTCTAAAATATGTAAAGAACTGAGTCAAATTTACAAGAATACAAGCTGTTCCCCAATAAATGGTCAAAGGATATGAACAGGAAGTTTTCAGAGGAAGAAATTAAAGCTATCTATCATTGTATGAAAAAAGGCTCTAAATCACTATTGATTAGAGAGATGCAAATCAAGACAACTCTGAGGTATGACATCCCATCTATCAGATTGGCTCACATGACACAATAGGAAAATGATAAATGTTAAAGAAGATGTGGGAGAATTGGAACACTAATTCATTGATGGTGGAGCTGTGAGCTAATCTAACCATTTGGGAGAGCAATTTGCAATTTATGCCCAAAGGCCTATAAAATGTGCATACTCTTTGACCCAGTAATACCACTTCTAGGGCTGTATCCCAAAGACATCATAAAAATGGGAAAAGGAACCACATGTACATATATATATATATATATATATTTGATCCTGCCCATTAGTTGGGGAATGGCTGAACAAGGTGTGGCATGTGAATGTAATAGAATACTAATCCAGTAATTAAGCTGTGAACCCTGAAACAAAATCTATGCAAAGGGGCTGTAAAGCACAGACAAATATTGATGATTAAAGCTACTCTCATTTTTTATTTTTATTTTTTTATCAAGAGATGAAAAATTTGAATCAGGTATGGAGGAGGGTTCAGTTCTGGTAACCTACACAGAAATTGCCCACCCACCATGTTTACCTTCCACAATTACTTGAAAATTCTGGGAGGAGCTGCTCTGTTAAATACTAGTCATGATAATGTGATTTCTTTGCATATGATATTGTATTTAGAAATGCCTTTGGAATCTGAATGAAGTATGGTTTTTAGAAAACATTAGTAAGTGAAGCTTCTTTGTGAATTAAGATAATGGGATCCTAGATTGACGGTTGGAGGAAACCTCCAAATTTAGATGAAATCTCATCCAGCTTTTTTCTACAGGTGAGGAAACTGAGGTCAGAAAGGTTGTGATTTGCCTAAGTTCACCTAGAAAGTGGCATTTTGGAATCCTGGTCCACTGACCAAACTAGTATTCCTTTCCTCTGGATATGTTAGTTTAGTAATTACTTTAAAACTAATTTAAAACATGTTTTAAAAACCCAAAATCTAGCAGCACATCAATCTTATCTATAAGAAATGAAAGTCATAATCAACTATATATACCTTGTTCTTCCTGTTTATTTGAAACAATTGGGGTTAAACATTACTACAAAAATTATGAGCTTTTTTCCAGCTATACAGCTTTATTCCAGTAAAGGTGTCTATAGTACATGGTTCTGCAGCCAGACAGCAAGCAGTTCATTGTATAACATTAATACAGACCTCCATGTCAAAATATAATATGACACATTAAAGATCACTAAGGAATATCTGGAAAAGTACTTAAGCATGATGCAATAGTTCAGTGAAAGATTAAAACAATTCCAAAAAATTAAAGGAAAATTGTGATTTAAACTTTTAGTCTTTTCTAAGGAGCTAAAATGTTTAACTTGTTAATAATTATAAGTAATTTTTATGCTCATTGCCAGCACAGTTTGGCTTTACCCTCAACCTTTTTTAAAAAATCCTTATAATTTATTTCTCAAATGGGCCCAGTCTAGGAATTAAATGTTTTTAGTCATAAAGATCATTCCAGAATAATTATAGAATGGCTTATCCAAACGTTTTAAAATGGCATTTCAGTAAGTCTATGAGTTTTCCTTCTATCCAAGTCCAAAACAGCAAGCTTCTGGACTTGGATAGAAGTCATTAAAATTTTATTGCCAGCAAACCCTATAGCTAGTTCTTCACAGTGTATTTGAGTAGCATATAGTCCTAGTCATTCTTGAACAAAATCTCTGAAATCTGTGAATATATATAAAACTGTTTCACTATAGTTGATTTCTTTTGTAATCCTATGTATTTTTCTTTCGTGTGTTTAAAAACTTTATTCTGGAAAGGGGGATCCATAGACTTTTACCAAGCTTCCAGAGGGGTCCATGATACAAGCAGAATAAAGAACCTCTTCTCCAGAACCAATTAAAATTTTCAGAAATTTAGATGAAATCACAAAAAAAAATATGTTTTACTGGATGTAGTTGCTATTAGTACTATTTTGGTGAAAAAGTACCCTATAAAAATTTCCTTTGCAAACATTCTCCTTTACATGTGCAATAAATTATTAACCCCTAGACTTTTTTTTTTAACAGTCAAGGTGAAAGCCATCATTACTCTAAATTGGAATATTTCCATCTGTTCTTCATACAATAAGACTTGTTAGAAAGTACAGATGTGTGTTGCCATAGGCCATGCTCTAAATACCTTTCCAATTATGCTATTTATGTATATAAAAGGTTTGTTTTAAACATAGCATGCACAAAATGATAATGAATAGAAACATAAATAAGTCAAGATTTTTATTTTTTAATTATCCATACTATTTGGTCATTTTAGGGCCAAGTAAAAATAATTTTAAAAGTTCACTACACAGAAATAATTTATATTTAATAACAAAAAAAGGTAGGATTAGGATTTTTTGTTTTTAAAAGGTGGGGAAGAATGGATCAAATCTGTGATTTCACAGGAATTCCGTCCAGTGTATCTGGGTACCAGTTCAGTAACTTGACATCTTGGAAAGTTGCCTGGAGCACTGAAAAATTATGTAACTAGTCCAGGGACACACAGCCACATGCATACGTATCAGGCAAGATTTGAATGAAAGTCCTTTTGACTCACAGGTCATCTTTCTATTTTCCATGGCATCCTATCTAAACAGAAACAATAATTTCAAATTCAGTGTTTATCTCTTCTCAATCGAGATAATCCTCAAGTTGTGACCATCATGACATGTTATTTAAACAGAAACAGCAGTTTCTAATGTAGTGCTTATCTCTTATCAGTTCAGATAACCCTTTAGTTGAAATTGCATCCATCAGTTTTTCTATAATGAATACCAGTGTTCAGACTCTAATTGTGTAGACAGGCTTTTGTGTTAAACTTAATCTCAAGACTGAGATAACCATTTAGAAACATTACAAATTCATTTTACAGTGTTAAATTTAAAAGTTAATGCCTTTAATATGTTTCTTTTTCCTTAGTAACAATAACAACTTCAATATGCTGAGAAAGTTGGGTATTTTAATTAAATTAATTTTGTGTTCAGTTCTTATCCAAAATATCTCTAAAATATGCAAGTATATTTTATTGGCTTCATAATTAAAGTATAGTAAAGAGAGATAAGCTTTTCTTTCACTATTATACATTATTGTATCTAAGGGGATTTTTGTCCTGTAGCTGTAAAAGTAAAAGATTGATTTGAAGCTGTACATCCTTTCACTGCTACTTTGATAATTGTTTGACCGTGGGCAGGCCTCTCTGAACCTCAGTTTCCTCATGTGTATGGTTGGTGGCAAGACTGGATAGTTTCTGAGATCCCTCTCAGCTTTAAATACTGTAATCCATTACTTTTCTAATTCCATCTATATCATATCCCAAAATGGACACTTCACTCTCTTTAAATCACTGTGCTAGAAAAATTGTACTGATTTTTCCTTAGGATTTTCCTGTGCTCACTGTGAGGAAGTCATCATTAAAGATTCAGTTGTTCTTTGTTCAAATGTGTTTTTTTTTAACGTAAAATAAGAAAAAGCACATCTCCTTGTTGAATTCTGCTTTCTAATCTGTGCTATCTTCTTCCATTTTCTGGGTGATTTCATCTTACTTACTTCTGCAGTTATGGTTATGAATTGTATCTTTTCTTCTTTCCCATCTTCTTGTAATTTTTTCCATCTAACTTTCCTTCCCCTTCTTTGCAGAGAAGATGGTTAAAGTGGAGTATAACACTAGTGATTTAAGATTAAAAGCCTGACCTTTGCTCCACCTTCATCACAGGTTCTTAACTTTTCTTTCCTTTAAAACTCCTTTATATTCCACTTTTTAATGTTCAAGTTTGTTTTTCTTATGCCTGCCCTCCCTCAGAAACCTTACACTGTTTGCCCCCACCTGTATGATTTAATGCATCTTTATACCAAATTCTTATTGTGTGTTGTATGTGTGACTTCTATGTGTGTTCAGTTAAGATGAAAAAGAATTCATGGGATTCCCACTCTCATTACCCCCAACAAACAACCTTTAAGTACCCTCTCAGTCTTGTTTAACTTTCTCTGTGACCCTTGAACATATTACAGTTTTGAGAGGATCCTTCTCCCCCATTTAGAATGTAAACAATTAATCAGCATATAGTCCTTTCCATGTGCTCAAATATATTTACTTTTCAATGTTTATTGTGATTCCTACCTTTACGTTTGTGTTTCCACTCAGTGGCCTTTTTCTCAGAATTTCTTGAAAGTCTTATTTCATTAAAGATACATTTTTTTCTCCCATAGGATAGTACTCAGTTTTGTCAAATAAGTTTATCCTTGGTTGTAAACCTTTATCTTGGGAATATTACAAGGGGTGGCAAATTGCAACCTGGGGACCAAAAACAGCCCTCTTTGTGTTTTTGTACAACCCAACAAGCTAGGAATGGTTTCTATATTTTTGCTTTATTAAAAAAAATTTGGGGGTGGAGCCAAGATGGTGGAGTAGAAAGGCACACATACACAGGCTTTCCCCACACAGCCCATAAAATACCGGTAGAGAAGGACTCTCAACAAATTTTGGAGCAGCAGAAGTGGAGAAAAACAGGGTGGAGGAGATTTCCAGCCCAGGGTGACCTGAAAGGCCCACAGGAAATGTCTGTTGCACCAGACGCAGAGCAGAGCCCAGCCCAACCTTGGCTGCTTGGCATAGCTCCCGAACAGCCCTCAGGGATGGGAATCTCCAGTCTCGGAATCCCCAGTCCCAGTAGCAGCAGGTTCACAGATCCTTCAACCCACAGGCGCCAAAGGTCAGTGACAGGCCTTTTTCAGCAGGCCCATAGCTCCAGCCTCAGGCAGCAGCTGCAAAGGCCACATCAGGCAGGTTGCAGCAGTTCCCACAGCAGCCCCTACAGCAGCCTGCATCCATTGTTGGATCATAAAAACCCTTGGAGCACTGAGGAGCTAATTATTACCGCGGCCCTTTGTAGAGGCCCTGAGGGAGCTGGTCTGTGTCTCTCACTGAATGATGGCTCTGCCCCCACAGCCTGACTGAATCCCAGCGCCCCTGTGCTGGCTTGGCGGAACTGGAGGCCAGGTGGCTGTGGAGAGAAAACTCTGCTAAGATTCTGGGCACAAAAATCTCTACTTGCTCCAAGACCAATATGCACACTTGATTGTGCCACTTTGGAGGAACTGAGATCTTACTGATTCCCAGAGTATACCCTATTCTTGACAAGGGACCCAAAAGCCAAGTAACTGGTTGGGAAAATGCCCAAAAAAGGGAAAAAAAATAAGACCATGGAAGGTTACTTTCTTTGTGAACAAATACCTCCTCCCATCCTTTCTGATGAGGAAGAACAATGCTTTCTTACCATCAGGGAAAGACAGGAAAGTCAAGGCTTCTGTATCCCAAACATCCAAAATAAATATTCAGTGGTCTCAAGCCATGGAAGAGCTCAAAAAGGATTTTGAAAATCAAATAAGAGAGGTGGAGGAAAAACTGGGAAGAGAAATGAGAGAGATGCAAG
>CM053770.1:361951057-362008638 GCA_028658325.1 Potorous gilbertii | reverse complement strand
CTTGCATCTCTCTCATTTCTCTTCCCAGTTTTTCCTCCACCTCTCTTATTTGATTTTCAAAATCCTTTTTGAGCTCTTCCATGGCTTGAGACCACTGAATATTTATTTTGGATGTTTGGGATACAGAAGCCTTGACTTTCCTGTCTTTCCCTGATGGTAAGAAAGCATTGTTCTTCCTCATCAGAAAGGATGGGAGGAGATATCTGGTCACAAAGTAAGTAACCTTCCATGGTCTTTTTTTTTTTCCCCTTTTCTGGGCATTTTCCCAGCCAGTTACTTGACTTCTGAATTTCCTCTCCACCCCCACCTCGACCTCCAGTTCCACCCAGCTAGTGCTTGGGGTCTGAGACTCAAATGCTGCTTCCCAGCCTCAAGGCTTTCAGTGGGGGTGGGGCTGCTGTTCAGTGTGAGATTAAATTCAGATACTCAGGTGGGGGCAGAGGTGGGGGCAGGGCTGAGCACAGGGCTCGGTTCCCTTAGGGTGGTTACACAAAGACCTTCAACAATGGATCCCAGCTCCTGCCTGCTTTGGGAACCTTGTGCACTGCTGCCTCTGCTGCTGCCTCCTGAGGGGGTCTGAGTTGTGGGGACACCTCGCTCCCCTCTTGGCCAGCCAAAAAGACCCTCTCACTGACCTTTGGCACCTGTGGGTGGAGGGATATATGCAGCTGCTGGAGATTCTGTCCCTAAAGCCTGCTCAGATCTGCTCCCCTAGGTACTGTGAGCAAAGCAGGGCTAGGTTCTGCTCCAGGTCTGGTCCGCAACGGACCTTTCATGTCAGTTTTTCAGGTCTCTCTGGAACAGAAATCTCCTCCTCTCTGTTGTTCTGTGGCTTCTGATGCTCCAGAATTTGTTGGGAGGTCCACTTTACAGGTATTCTATGGGCTGTGGGATTAGGAGCTGGTATATGTGTATCTTTCTACTCCACCATCTGACTCCTCCCCAAAACTAGGCATTTTCTTTTGTATGAATTCTTGGTTTTTGTCTCAGTACCCTGGTTGCTTGATTCAGGTTTTAACTCTGCTCCCTTCCTTTTCTCCTACTTTACTGTCACCATTCAGGGGTTAGCCCCATCCATTTGATATGCCTTGACAAGGTATTGTTTCTGCTGGTAGGGGACTTTGCTTCACACATGCCCTCATGGCCCTTTCTCCTACTGTGACTTTTGCTGTTGCTTAGATTGTGGACTAGCTTGGTGCTAATGTGGTACTGCTATTCCTCGAGGGGCACTGCTAGGATACTGTGCTTCGCTGCACGCAGGCAGTGGTCTGACCCTGTCTCCTTTTCTGAGTATGCTCTGTTTTGGTATTTTGCCTTCGTTTAGCTACCTTAGATTTCCACAGGATTCTGGACAGGTCGGTGGCACAGTAAATGGAACCCCCTGGCTTGGAATCAGGAAGACCTGAGTTCAGATATAGCTCGGATATTTACTAGCTATGTACAAGTCACTTAATCTCTCCTTGCTTCAATTTTCTCAGCTGTAAAATGGGGAAAATGCAGTCATTTACTTCCTAGGGTTGTAGTGATGAACAAATGAGATAATAAAGTGCCTGTTACATTTGTTGATGTCATGTCCTCTTTGTGACTCCCATTTGGGGTTTTCTTGGCACAGTTCTGCAGTGGTCTGCCGCATCCTTCTCTAGCTCATTTTACAGGTAAGAAAACTGAGGCAAACAGAATTAAATGTCTTGCGCAGGGTCACATAGCTAATCAGTGTCAGAGACCAGATTTGAACCTCAAGTTTTCCTGACTCTAGCCCTGATGTGGTATTTATTCCCTACACCGCCCAAATGCCTGTTACATAGTAAGCATTAAATAAAGGTTAGTAATCATTCTTATTAGTATTGCGAGGATTTTATATATGTGCTACTTATAATTGATTACAGTATTAGAATCAGTGGAGGAGGTTATAGCTGTTTATCTTTGATTTCCTTTTTCATTCTTCCTTCTTTTACATTTTTACTGCTCTACTGGATGTTTTGGGGTGGGGGAGGGTACAGGCTTCTTTAGGTCCTAACATGCCACTTTGTTGCCCTGACCCATCCCATTGTGTTTTCATGAATATAATGCAATAGGGATAATTCCTAAAAGTTATGGTAATACCAGTTGGAAAACTCCAGAAATATATCCTAGCAGTGTTGCAAGCTATTTTCCAAATTTTCAGGTCATGTCTACAGTAGCCAAAATATGCACTATGTTATAAAGTATGAAAATTCCATTGTATTAGTTTAATTTTATTGTATGGAATTTGACTAGATAGTGTTTTTTTCTTTAAGTTGAACCATTTTTCAGGTGATTTGAATAGCAGTATGAAAATGTACTTAGTTTTGGTTATCATGTATTGTGATGTTAACAACCTCTTACTAAAATGTCATAGTTATATCACTTCTACTTTTTCAGGTTTTTCATTTAACTTTATTCTGGTTTGCTCAGACTTATGAATTATGATGTATACCCTGTCAAGAGTATATTGGAGGTTGCAAGATTAATTGCTTGCAAGTTGTTTAGAATTAAAGGGAGAATTCAAGTGAAAAGTATTAAGGTGATAAAATTTTATAGAGGTTGTAAAACAAAAACAATTAAGGAAAGAATGAACTATTCATTTCATATCAGACCTAAGGGTTAAGCTAACTAGCTCAAATGCCTTCTTAACCTTTTATTAATTCCAAAATAAATGTTGGTATTATACAAATTTACACTATTTTAATACTTCTTATTAACCCTTATCTATTCTTACTGAAATTTCTTAGATAATAAATTACAGATTTTTAAAGTCTTAGGTGTAATTATGTCTTGCTAGCATAAATAATTGACATAATTCTTATAAGTACACCTGCATTTTAAAAATTGTCACCAATGATGCTTCAGGCATAAATAAAGAAGGAAACAAGTTTTATTCAATACCTAATATGTGCCAGGTACTTTGATTAACTCTTCTTAGACAATCAGCTATAAGCAGATGAAATAATATGAACAGTTTTTGAAAGAACTGAAAAATATTAATGAACATATAAAATTGTATACTTAAAACATTGATAATAAGAAAAGCATACATTAAAATAATTCTGAGACTTCACCATGCAAGCTGCAAATTAACAACAATGACAAAATTGATAGTCACTTTTGGAGGGATTATTTGGAAAAGAAGCATGCTGTTGGGCTGCTAGTAGAGTTTTTAATTTCTCTACTCATTCTGGAAGGGAGTTTAGAATTAAATGAGAAAATAGGACTAAACTATTCATTTCCTTCAATGCAGCAATTCCACTATATACCCTAAAGAGGTGAAAAACAGAAAGTATCATCAGATATAAAGCTAAAAAAATAAAATCTTAGCATTGTGTTTTGTTATAGCAAAGAACTGGAAACCAAGGGGCAAAGTAAGTAGAACTATGAAAACAGTGTGACTGCAATGTAAATGAAGAGCTCCCTAAAAGAAAGCTGAATTTTCAGGAACTGAAGAATCAATAATTGTCTTAATTAATTAGTCAGTAGGCATTTAATAAGTATTTTGTGTCAGGCACTGTGATGGGGGTTCAAAAACAAAAATAAAGCAGCATTGACCCTCAAGGAACTTACATTCTATCAGGGAAGATAGCGTTTACATATATAATTACATAACAAATAAGTAGTAGGTTTGGTTTTTTTGTTTGTTTGTTTTTGGGGGAAGGAAAAACAGCCAAGGAAATTTTTGAAAAGCTTCATGTAGAAAGTTGTGTTTAAGGTGAATCTTGAAGGAAACTATACATTCTAAGAGGCAGAAGTAAAAAGGAAGAGAGTGTTCTAGGTATGGAGGACAGAGGTGGAAAATCCTGCGTGCAAAATAGCAGGTAGGTGGTAGAGATTGCATAGTATGTAGAAGGAAGTCATGTGTAAGAAAATTGGAAAGATAGAGAGAGCCAGATTTTTACAAGCCAAACAGTCTACATTTGATCTACAGTTTATTGAGTGGGAAAGTGACACTGTCGGATTGATGCATTACAAAAATCACTGTCATCTGTGTGAGGTTTGGATTTCAATTAGGGAGAGGCTTGAGTTTGAGAGACTAAAAGGGCACTTATTGCAATTGTCCTGTCAAAGCATAGGTAGATAGGCCTGAACTAAGGTAATAGTAACATGATTGAAGAAGGAATCTATATGAAAATTGTGGAGATAAAAGTAATAAGAACTAGCAACTCAGTTGGTCATGTGAGGTAAGAAAGTCAGCTAAGAATTAAGCATTTGAATGTGGATGATTAGAAAAATGATGGTGTACTGACAGTATAATAAGGAAACCCAGAAGAGGGGTGAATTTGGGAGGAAAGATGATATATTCTTTCATTGAGATGCCTACTGAACATCCAGTCAGAATGAACAATAAACACTTGGTAATTTAGGATTAGAAGGAGGAGAGGCACTAGGAAGGGATATATATATATATATATATATGTCTAGGAGTCATAGGCATCAAGATGAGCAACAGAACCTCCTCTCGACGAGTAGGCAGGGGACTCTGAAGAAAAATGCTACATATATTGTTGTTTGTTAAGAGCCTTTCCATTCTTTTGTAATTGTTCTTTCTCTGAGATACCTTCACATCAGTCCCTTGAAGATTATATCACCTCTAGCAGAAATTTCTTCTGTGTCTGTTCCAGGGTCTCTTTACAGAATCTGTTTGCTACTTCTACATGTAGTACATGTATACTGTGTACTGGCATAGTGAATCAAATTTGGTTGTTCCCAATATTATGACAAGTAATTTCTGAATTTAAAATAAAATATTTTTGTTTATTCTATAGATTTATTTAGAAGGTTTATTTTTAGAGTTAACATGTCTTTTATAAATTATGAATTTTTTTATCTCCATAGGTTTGGAATGAATTGTCTTATTCAGTTTGAGGATTTTGCCAATACAAATGCATTTCGTCTCTTGGAGAAGTACCGGAACAAATATTGCACGTTCAATGATGACATTCAGGGTAATAAAAGTCTGTCTCTATTGTGTTAAAGACAACAATGTGTTCCAATTAGCTTGTATTCATTTTATGCGGAATGATATACCCATTGTGACAAGATAATGAATCAGTAGTCCATAGTTGGGGAATGAATAATTAGATTTCTAGAATCAGAGATCTCAGAGCTACCCCAATATAATTTTTTCTATCATCTCTAGTGATTCAGACAAGGAAAAAGAGGGTGAATTATAAAGTGTTAGGACTAGAAAAGACTGTCTGCAGCAAATTTGCATGTCTCATCTTTACCCTAGAAGGAGGCATTCTCCTGGTTGTCTACAACTTCCTCCTGCCTCATCATATTTTGTATCTGAGCTCTCCTGCCTAAAAAGCAGTGTTCACTCACTTTCATTTAATTTCAACACAACAAACATTAATCACTTAGTGTGTGCAAGATACTCTGATAATCAGTGAACATACTGAGGCAAAAAGAAAATCATCCCTTTCTTAGGGGAATTTATATTTCAGTTCTAGCATTTTGTGTTTCTGTCTAACTCTTTCTATATTTGGTGGTAATAGCAGTGTTCAAAGACTTGAAGTTCTGCTATTCTTGGAAGTTAGAATGCAGTGAGTGACAGAAATCACTAGAACCAAGAACCTAGAAAAGCTGGAGACAAGAAAAACTGCTGCAGCAGGGAAATGTGAGTAAACAAGAAGGCAAAGAGTCCCTTAAGTCCTGAAATAAATCAGCCTGTGAAGCAGTGATAAGAGTAGAGGATTTATTCATTCATTTTCTTTGCTATGTGCAAAGTACTCTGTGGTTACCAAGGAAGCCTTGGGAATTAAGGTAAGATGATACAAGTTCTAGGATGCCCAGACATCACTGTATTAAGACTTAGAGATACATCCTTCAACTAGGCAATATAATGAATCACCTCTAGACTCCTTTACCTAGCTCAGGGGTCTAAAGAGAGGCCCTCCTAAGTCCTCAAACTAATCCTGCTCTCACAGAGAGAAAAACTTCAGGATGTTCCAGACAAGGTCCAGCAGGGCACCAGTGGCCCCAGCCAAATTAGAGAAGAAAGACTGTTGGCAAATTCCAGCTGTCCTTGAAGCCAGTGTTGGGATCCCACCTCAGAACTTACCTCTGAGTCCATCATTGAGGAAGAAGGAGCCCACGCAGAGCTGATTGTAGGGAGAGGACCCGGAACCCTATCAAAAGAGGGAGTCCTCAAATAGAATCCCAGAGACCTTTGAAGGAAGTATTTCATCAAAATTACAAGATAACATCTAAACCCACATAAATCATTAGCATCCTTAAATATAACTAAGAAAAACCTACTTGAATAGCTAGAAATTCAAAATAAATATATAGTTGTGAAACTTTCTGTTTTGGCTTCAAGTCTTTGACCTCCCTCATTCCTTATTTCTTGAACCATATATCTCACAAAATTTTTCAAACTTTCTCTTTTCCCACCTTTATATTGAAATCGTCTCAAAATATATACTAATTTAAGTTGAAGAATTTTAACAAGTTTTTCATATGATTTCTCCACCTTCTTACACTCTGTAACATATATTGGCATAAACTAAAACTGTGTTCATGATGACTGTTTAGTAGATGCTTGTCAAGATCACTGTAGTATTACATAACTAAGTATCCCATGTAATAGTTTCTTGTTGCTTTTGGATACACCATAAAATAAACTCTACTAATTCTTTTAAATTTGTCTTTCCAAGTTAAATATCTGAGTGAGCAAAAAGTGATGGAGTCAGAATGAATGTACATTGAAGAATAATATTTTTCACTTTTTTTAAAGTTTTTTTCTTTTGGTTTGTTTCACACCATGGCTAATAAAGAAGTATGTTTTGCATGATTGCACACATATAACCTAAGTCAAATTGCTAAGCATAAGAGAGGCGGGGAGTGAGGGAAGGAAAAATTTAAAACTCAAAATTGTTTTAAATGAAAGTTAAAAATTGTATTTATACATAATTAGAAAAACTAATTAAAAAAACAAAATCAAGAAAAAAAGACAATATCTGAGATATCCTTCAATTTAGCTATATCTTCCTTTCATCTGCTTTGTTCTCTGCAAGAATTTCAGTTCCTGGTAGTAAGGCCTTTAGTCGTTGTACAAGGACTTCACATTTAGAATACCGACAGCTTAGTTAATACTTGTGTGTGTTTTTAAAACCATAATTCTGAGTATACCTTGCCCCTTTTTCTGTCCTTTTGCTATGGCTGTTTCAGAATCAAAAGGGAGCAATACAAGATTGAATGTCATTTGTAGTTTCCTTTGTTTCATGGGTTGCCATGGCCAAAGTATTCATCACTGAGTCATCATGAGTCACCCACTATAATGAGCCTCTCCATACTCAAAGAAATTGTGTCCTCAGAGAGCAGGAAAAAAAAATCTGTTTCTGATGCTATTTTCAAAACATTTTCAGCATGCTACCGCCTCTCACAGCTCGTGCTTTTCTGCCATAGTTGTGAGTACCCTCCATGTCGTGATTAAGCATAAGAATAGGAATTGGAGTGGAAGAAAAGTCATAGAATCTCAAGAGTTGAAACAGACCTTAGGGTCATCCAACTCATCCTTCCATTCAACTTAACTTCTAAAATTTTTAATAAATTTTATTGATATCTTTATTTTTGTAAAGCCCCCACCCCAAGATCTATTTCTTATAACAAAGTTTTTTTTTAAACAGGTGGAGAATAAAGTTCAGCAAAACTGATTAATATATCTCATAATATCTACCATTATATACATTGTTCCAATCCTGTGAACCACTCCCCCATCTATGCTAAGGAGTGGGGGGAAATGTTTTCTTATCTCTTTTGGGGGAACCATGCTTATTTATAATGGCACAGTATAACTTTAGATCATTTTATGCCTGTTCTTTCCATTTGCATTGTTGTCATTTTTAGTTGATTTTGTGGCTCTATTTCATTTTGTTTCTTAAAATTTTTAATTCAGTTTTTTCAAATAATGAAAATCTATTTTCTTTGTCTTTACAAAGTTATTGTATAAATTGTTTTTCTCACTCAACTCACTTCACTTTGTATCAGTTTATACAAATGTTACTAATTTCTCTGAAACTGACCTTTATCGTTTCTCGTAGTACAGCAGGATTCTATTACATTTATGTACTATTATTTGTTCAGTCATTCCCCAATTAATGGACACCTATCTTTGTTTCCAGTTTTTTGCTACCAGAAAAAGAACTGCTATAATTATTTTTGTATGTATGTATAGTTTATTTCCTTATTCCTATGATCATTTTAGGATGCAAATCTAGTAGTGGCACTGCTGGGTCAAATGATACAAACAGTTTAGTAACTTTGGGGCATAATTTCAAATTGCTTTCCCAAATGGCTGATTCAATTCACAGCTCCCTCCATATATAAAGGTACCTTTATTTTCTAAAGCCTCTTCCCTCCAGAATTTGTCATTTTCCTTTTTTTGGTCAGCTTTCTGATTTTGTGGTTGTAAGGTAGAACTTAAGAGTTGCTTTTAATTTATATTTCTCTATTAGTGATTTGGAGCATTTTTTCATATGCTACAAATAGGTTAATAAGTTCTGAAAACTGCTTCTTCATATCCTTTAACTATTTATCAAGGGGAATGGCTTCTATTTTTACAAATTCAAATTTATATATCTTTTAAATGAGACCATTATCAGAGAAATTTGTTGAAGTTATTTTCCCCTATTACTTATTTCCCTTCAATTCTTGCTGTATTTATTTTGTTTGTGCAGAAACTTCCTCATCTATCTCTACCCTGTGAGTGCACATGCTATTCTATGGGAGATTTGAAAGTTACATTTTTCCTCACTCCTCTAATTTGTTGATCATATAACCCTTTATGTCTAAGTCATAGAATCATTTGGACTTTATCTTGGTATATACATTTTGGAATGTTAGTCTAAACCTAGTTTCTGCAAGATTTCTTTATAGTTTTCTTAGAAATTTTTGTGGAATACTGAATTCTTTACATCATGTTTGGGATGATCAAACACAAGACCACCATTCAATTTACTTTAAAAGAACTTAGTAGGGAAAGAAGTACCTGGACTCATTATTTGTGACAATGAAATTAATTGTTGGATAGTCAGATGGTGCAGTGGATAAAGCACCAGGCCTGGTGTCAGGCAGATCTGAGTTTCCATTTGGTCTCAGACACTAGCAGTGAGACCCTGGATGAGTCCCTTAGTCCCTGTTTGCCTCAGTTGTTCGTCTCCATCTTCATGGACCCCAGTCCATGGGGTCATGAAAAGTCAGATGTAACTGAAAGACTGAACATCAACAAAATCGCTAATTTACTGAAATATTTGCTCCATTTTAATTATGTAGATATTTCATCAAAAAAAATTAAAATTAAAGATAGGATTTATGCCTGTGTACATCCGCCTCTCGATGGGTTATCCACTGACAGGTTTTGGTCCTAGTTAAGGCCTAAGCTCTATGTCTACTTACAGCACCCTTTCTTTCTATCCTCCCTGCTTCCCACAAAAAAACATCTTTTCTTATTTGAATACTTCTGATGGTTAAGGAACTCACCATACAAATATTCATCATCTGACAAGACTCATCATGGTCCCCAGAATACTTGGAAAGCTCCCTGAAGAGAGCACTGGGACCCAGATCACAACTCAGTCTCATTGATTAGCTGACAAATATTCAGAGATCCCCAATTCTGTGAGCTCTCTTCATCCTTTCTAAAGTTTCACTCTTGAGACAAATTCACTAATACCTGTATTCTTTCACAAACTGCCAGAGTTAAACAATTGGATATACCTTCAGCCTTACAAGAGTGACATAATCTCTTTGTTTCCACATACCCTCATCACTTTAATCATACCATCGCATTATAATCTCTCTCCACTCTTAAGCCCATCACTAATTTCCTCATGTTCATTAGCTCTCAAAACATGGCCATAAGCCTAGTTACTGATCATGGTGATTAGGAGAATGTCTTGGAAGGTAATTAACATGCTCCAAATCAAGTGAAGAGCCATTTCCCTTTCAGAGACAATCAGTGCATAGAAGAAGTAGCAGTTCTGAAGGTATGAGTCATCAAAAATGAGTCCTTTTTGTTATAATGTCTCATAATTTCATGTACTTTTTTTGAGGGGGTGGGATAATTCATCTTGGTATAATTCACAAGGATCACTATAATCTGTTTTACTGACAAACAGTAAAAAAGCCTTGTATAAAATTTAATCCTGGTCCAGATTTGTAGCTCAGTGATCCCTCTAACTTAAATTTCTAAAAAAGACATCAACAGAAACTGCTAGGTTTTATTTCAGGTAGAAGCCATAAAGAGATGAAACTATGTAATTATGTATCTGTTAAAGTTTTAATCTGCCAAAATAATGTAAGTATAAATGGCCATGTGCTCAGTGAGTGATGATTTTTTTTGTACTTTAGAATTTTCTTTAGTAAAGAAAACAATTAGTTCTTATTCCAGATCAGTTTCATGTTAATTTGGTCCAATTTGAAGAAATCTGGCCAAGATTTTCATAGGCTGAATACACATCAAAGAAGTTACTTAAAATCAATCTGCAACTTCTGCTATTCCTAATAAGTCAAACTGAAATTTTAAAAACTCTCAATTAAGCCTAGTGGCATTTTATTCTGTATATGTATGATACTCAGATAAGTGGCTCTTTGATCTCTTTCATATGGAAATTCACCACTGTATTTCCAGTTGTAACCCATAAATTGCCAGTATGTTTTAACTCTTGTTCATGTCCCCTTAATTTCAACCTGCTGTGAAGGGCCTTCTCTACTCTCTCCTGATATCATAAGAGTATCACCCTAGGTATCTTTATTCTCACATAACTAACCAATCTTCTGCTTTGCTTATGCCTTCTCAGTGACATCTTTGAAGCTGTTTCATGTTAATTTCAAAGTAATGTTAATACTTTTTATGTGTTGTAGCCAGCTCACACCTAACACATGCTTCTCCATTGCCCTTTGAATGATACTTTTTAAATTCATCAGACAATCTATTCTCTTCTCCTCCTGTTTAATTCTAGGCCCAATTCATGATCCGTTTGTGCAGTTAGTACAATCTTCTGATTAACAAATTCTGTGATTTTGCCCATCCAACTGTATGTCATAAGCTAGGCAATAGACATTCTTCATCTACGTGATTTATCTTGTGTATATGCTTAAGTTGAACTCGAGTAATTTCGGATATTTTCCAGCCTCTGGGTTTTTCTTTTACCAGAATAAGGGTATCACCACATCATAGTACATTCAATGTTCAGATGAGAACTGATGAAGTCCTAAATGTTATAGTTGTATGAGTAGAGAGAATGGGACAGATTTCAGAGAACTTCCATATCATACAGTTTCTCTTGCCACTAAAGGAATGCTTCTGTGGTGAGGGTGGCTAACCAGAATGCTAGAAGCAGGGGTGGGGAGGACTGCTCTATTGGGCCCCTCCTTCCAGATGCACCTCTCACTCTTTCCTGACTGCCCAGGTAGATTCTCCTCTCTCTTGCCTCCTCCTCTCCTTCCCTAAGGAAGACTACTTTATATCAGAGCTTAAGGTTATTCTCAGTGGCCTTCTTTCTCCTTGTTTAATCATCCCCCAGCCTGAGTCTCTTCAACCTAACTACAGTGGAATTATTGCACTGTTCTCTTCTGAGCAGAGCTCTCCAAAGCCTCGCAGCTCTTTCTGCTACTCAGGCAACTCAGGACAGGCTGTAAAAGGGAGCGAC
The DNA here is from genome assembly GCA_028658325.1 of Potorous gilbertii. NCBI lineage: Eukaryota > Metazoa > Chordata > Mammalia > Diprotodontia > Potoroidae > Potorous > Potorous gilbertii. The sequence continues at coordinate 361,996,975 of CM053770.1, read as the reverse complement.
TGGCTCAGAATCCTTACAGCGACAAGTAGGATATGAAGATGATACAAAGAATCTCACCCCTAGGATGGGGAGGTTAATCAGATCAGGACCTGTGTGTTTGGAGAGGGAGGAAGGCTGTGGGATTACACTTTAGATGGCAGCAAGAAAACTGTCAACATTGCTGATCCTAAAATGGGAAGAGAATAAAAAATCATGAGCTTTATAAGATAATGCTAATTATAGTTAGCCACATTACCTTCTTCCTAATTACTACCATGTATGTAAGCATATTACTATTGTAATATAGTAAAGTTTTTCCATCTTCTTGGACTCTTATCGTATGACCATCTTTCCATGTTTGTGTAGCATGCATGCAAGTGTAAAGAACTTTTTTTAAATTGGAGGGAACAGTGTTAACAATGATAATCCACGGTTGAACACAATTTTACAGATTCCATTCTCTAAGGTCATTAATGACCTTTGTATTCTCAATCCTATGTCTTTTTTATATCCTCAGATTCTTAGTCCTCTTCATATCGTTTGCCCTAGACCATACCCTTAGTAGCTCTTCTTTGTAGACGTCTATGAAAACTTCTTTACTTCTAATCCTGTAACTTCATTTATCACCTTTGAGAAGATACCTCTGCCCCCATCCTCTTCTTAGAGTTCCAAAGCTCGTATTTCCTACAGCATATGTGTCTGAATAGCCATTGTACTTCATAATAAATGTGTAAAAATGAACACATCATCTTTTCCCTCAATGTACCCCCTCCCTATCTTCTCTGTTTCTCCTAATACACAACTATCCGTAAACTACCTGGACCTTTAACCTTGGGCTCTTTTATTTTTCCTTCTTTTTCATTCCCTTCATCCAGTCATTTGCCAAATTCTGATTGTTTCTGCTTCCACAGTAGATCTCCAATCTGACTCTTTTTCTCCATTCCTATTACAACTATGGTATTTCAGGCTCTCATCCCCTTTTTAGTCATTGTAAGAGTCTTCTACAAACTTTTATGCCTCCAGGCTATCCCTTTTCCAATGCATCTAACCCAGTTGTCTGAGTTCATAACACAACGCTATGATGACCCCATTCCTGTACTTTAAAAAAAAACCAAAAAAAAAACTTTAGTGATTCTTCGTTGAGTACCAAATAAAGTATAACCTTCTTCTGATCCTTGGATTCAAAACTCTCCACAATCTGCCCCTGCCTGTTCAGCCTGATCTCATATTATCTTCCTGCCACTTCAGATGATTCTCTTTCTGCCCCTTTCATCCTTGAATAGAGATCTCTATTGTATCTGTATCCTCAGTATCTAACGTAGTACTTGGCACATAACAGATGCTTACTAAATATTTGTTGATTAATTAATTGATTCATCTTGTCCCCTCTAGTTTCCATATATTTGACTACTTTATCTCTTGTGCCCAGAATTAATTCTTCCCTTTTCCTCTGTTGATGTCTTCATCTCCCTTAAGACCAGATTCCTACATGACTCCTTCTGTGAAACTTAATCTGACTTCTCAGATTAAAGTGTTTTGTCCTCAAGTTTCTCATATCATATTTCCTGGGATACTTTACATTTATCTCAATAATTTTCCCTCATTATTTGTATATTCATTCTTCTCCTACATAAATTGTAAGGTCCCTCAAGGCAGGAATAGCTTTATGTTGGAATTATAATATAATTATAATTATATTATAACATAAATATTATTAACATTATTAATATAAATATTACATTTTTATATTATAATATAAATATATATTTTAATGACTAAATGTTAGGTGAATTGAGTTGAATTAAATTATTTCCATTATATTACAAAATAAGTGACACTTGGCAAACTTTAAGCCTGACTGGATGCAAGTTGACAATCTTAACTCCTGCCTGGAAGTTGGGGAGATACTGTTTCCCCACAATGTTCCTACTCTTAGTGGCAGTTTCCTATAGTCAAAAGGTTTGTAAGCTTACTACCAGATCCATTAAATTATAGATTGTTGGTAGGGGAACATTCAAGGTTAAGTCTAAAATTAAGCTATCGGGCATAGAACTTTAGACCAATAACAATAAGTTAGGGTCCTTTAATTCTTAGTAATAGTATGGAGACAATTAGGTCAAGGGCTTGTGAAGTTAGCATGCATAGTTACTATTTGTATCTCAGTGGGTTTAATGTTAAAAAAAATTTGTTTGTGGTCTATATTGTAAATGCTTTAAAAGAAATATCACCTGACCAAAAATTGGAATTGTTTTATGTGATATAAACTGTGTTAAAAATGAAAAAAAAAAAGCAAAATAAGGAGTTACAGAATCTTTTTTTTGTAATACCATCCATTAACACTTGAACACACACACACACACACACACACACACACACACACACACACACACACACACACCTCACGCATCAATAAAAATAAGTCATCATTAAAAATTTCTATTTAGATCTCACCCTAGTACAAATACTACCTTGCTACCTGCTCCACATTCAACACAGCTGAATCCAGTAAATAGCCATGTGAATGCAGACTATTTTTAACTTCCTGTTTTCTAAACATTCTAGTGTCAAGAATGAACCAAAGACAAAGCCAAACCTTCTAGTCTTTGACATACAAAGAATGTTAATGTCACAGGCAAAGTGGGATAGGTGGGAGGGATCTGATTTTACTAGATGCTTATTTCAAAATGAAAATGATTCCAAGAACCTCACATTAAAAAAACTACAGGTGGCTGACAATGGATTGTCTTAAACTGATTGACACTGTTTTAAAACCATTCAAATATATATCTGAAGTTACGGTGACTAGGCTATATAATGTACTATGTGTGGCTTCAGGTATAACCTTGAAGTTTCCCCTAAAACATAGGTTCTTAACCTTCTTTGTGTCATGGACCCCCTTAGCAGTTCAGTGAAGCCTATAGATCCCTATTTTTTTTTGAAGTACAAGATAAGATACTTAAGATTGCAAAAGCAATCAATTATATTGAAATGTAGTTATGAAAAAAGTTTAAGCAAGTTCAGAGATCCCAGGTTAAGAACCTCTATCCTACAGGAATGAGGGATAGGGAAGCCATTATCAGCTAGACTGTATATTGGGGAATATGTTTCAAATGCTCGGGCATTCTATTTATTGTGTAGTTTATCTACTTTAAAAGGTTACTTTTACTTTTCTGAAAACATAAAAATAATTTTAGACCACCATTTAAAAATTTTGATTGAAAAAGTTTGGAAGTCAGAAATTTTGAGGTCATTCCCAGTTCTATATCTGTCTAATTTTTTTTATTCTAAATAACAAAACATATCAGCTTAGTAACTAATTGCTGTTAGAATATTATTCAAAGGAAATAATTAATCTTTTGCAGGAACAGCATCTGTTGCAGTTGCAGGTCTCCTTGCAGCTCTGCGCATTACACAGAACAGCCTGTCTGATCACACAATTCTATTTCAAGGAGCTGGAGAGGTACTTCTATATATTTTTATGTAGTTTTAATTATTAATAATTTGAGGTATTTTGACAGATTTATAGTCAATTTTGCTATGTCCTTCCCCTAGATAAGTGCCATACCTACTTGTTTTCACAAGAAATAGAACATTGATCATTTAAATTTCATTCACACTTTGGTGAAAAAAGTTTCTGTTCCTTGAATATGAAATGTATGTATGAAGGGCTTTCTGAAACATCATTAAAATATTAAATCATCTAATAAGCAGTTTTCTCAAAACAGCTTTAAAATTCTAAAGAAAAGGGAGTATAGGGTTTCTCAGTGTATTCTCAATGTTCCTATGCAGAATGTCCTAAATTGTTGGCAGGACCTGGCCATTAAGTCAAAGTTATTCACTGTTTTGTTATCTTTTTTATATATTTTAATCATCTAAGAAAAGAAAAGCTAGATTCCGGTAATAACAGTCCATCCTTAGACACAGAATTAAAGTATCAACTGAGTTTTAACTTCTTGTAGGCAAATTGCCCAGATATGTTTAGAATGATAAAATATAAAACCAGAATGGGAATGGAGAAATGCTTTGTGGCTTGATGTTTTTTTTAAAGCTTGTAATTCCAAGTCAAATATGATTTTGAGTGAAAAAAAGAATTCTGTTGGATAAAGGAATGAATATGTTATATGGGTATTTATATGGCTATGTTTTGCCTTCTTGGGGAGCTTTTTAAGGAAACTATCTTTTTTTAAATAAAAAAATTTCATGGATGCTTGTAGCTAGAATTTTTAATGGAAAATATTAATGACTGACATACAGAATGCAAAAACTAAGATACATATTAGTTTACTTTAGGGAAGTCATCAATTTATTACATATTCCTTTTGAAGCACAAGAAAGATGAAATGACTATTTGCTGAGGTTTAAATTCTTTACCACATATTGGATGGATGTTTACATATAACATTTTCAGTTTGGTAATTCTATTCTCTGAGTTTCTAAAGGGCTCTGGAAAATGGAAAAGGTCAATTTGGGATAGTCAGAAACCATCAAAAAGTGGCTCATAGTTGAAAGATTTAAAAAATAACGCTATTCTTTAATTTTGAGATTTTTTTTTCAATTTCATAGGTCTTATGACATTTCCTAGAATTTACTAAATACAGAAGGTTGGTTCTTATTTCATTGAAAATTGCATCTTAAATTTACTCATTTTAAGAAAGCAGACATGTTTGAGAATACAGAATTTTTATCCGTGAGTTTCTCTCATATTTCTACCTAATTTTGTTGGTCTTCAGTAAAGTAGCCATTACCCATTTAAAGGATATTGAATCTTAATATGTAGGCCTTGTAATTTCATGGTCCTGGTACTACTGTGTAAGATTTTGTTAGCTTTAGCTGAATATTTTATTTCAGTCCAGTCTTGATTAATTGTCAGAAACACTAAGCTCATTAAAAGTAGTGATTCACTATTATAATACATTTTTTTTGGTTGGGCTAAAACACTGTTAATAAATGTGATATTAATTGTATAAAGAAGAAGTCCAAACAATATTCTTTTTATATCTTTCAGTTAGGAAAAAATTGCTTTTCCCCCATGTGACTACTAGGAGTAAAAGTATGGTAGCTTATCACTTGAACCCTTTACTGTGCATTTTTGATTATCAAGACAGAATGATATAAATTATAACTTTCATAAAATTATGTAAGTTGAAGCTTTTAAAATCTTTTTTTATAATCTCTGTTTATTATACCTCTTAGGCTGCGCTGGGGATTGCAAACCTTATTATTATGGCCATGGAAAAAGAAGGGGTGTCCAAGAAGAAAGCTATTGAAAGGATATGGTTGGTTGACTCAAAAGGATTAATAGTTAAGGTAAGGCTTTGTTTATATTAACCATAAACATTTATTAACCAAGCTGGTTGATCTTCAAAAAAAGAAAGGAAAAACAGTTTTTTTCTTTGCAGTTATACAAAACCTATTTCCATACAAGTCATATTGTGAAAAAAAATACAGACCAAAAAGAAGAAAAAGAAAGTTTTTAAAAGTATTTTTCAATCTGCATTCAGACTCCATCAGTTCTTTCTCTGGAAATGAGTAGCATTTTTCATCCTGAGTCCTTATTGCTGAAAAGAGCCAAGTCTTTCACAGCTGGTCATCGTACAGTGTTGCTGTCAGTGTGTATGAGGTTATCCTGGTTCTGCTTGCTTCACTTTGCATCAGTTCATATGAGTCTCTCCAGGTTTTTCTGAAAGCATCCTGGTTATCATTTCATATAATAGCACAATACTGTTCTATCTCGATCACATGTTATAACTTGGTCAGCCATTCCCCAATTGATTGGCTTACCCTCAATTTGCAATTCTCTGTCACCCCTAAAAAACTGTCATGTATATTTTTGTATATATATGTCCTTTTCGGATTTTTTTAATCTGTATGGAATATGGACCCAGTGGTGTTACTGCTAGGTCAAGTGGTATTCATGGTTTTATAGCTATTTTGACATAGTTCACAATTACTCTACAGAACAGTTGGATCAGTTCACAACTCCACCAACAATGCATCTCAATATGTCTCAATTTTCCCCGTGTTCCCTCCATAATTTGTCATTTTCCTTTTCTGTCATATTAGCCAATTTGAGAGGTTGTTCTTCAAAGTTGTTTTAATTTGTGTTTTTCTAATCAGTAGTGATATGACTATAAATAACTTTAATTTGTCTTAGAAATGCCCTATGATATTCCTGGGAGTTTTCATTTCAAGTTCTCTTTCTTGAGGTGGTTGGTAGATTCCCTCATGCTCTGTTTTGCCCTCTGGTTCTAGAATATCAGGGCAGTTTTCCTTAGTAACTTGGAAGGTGATGTCAACTCTGTTTTTGGCAATATATTTCAGCTAGTGCAATAATTCTTAAATTGTCTCTCCTGGATCTGTTTTCCAGGTCTCTTGTTTTTCCAGTGAGAAATATTATGTTTTCTTTTGTTTCTCTCATTCTTGTGATTTTGCTTTATTGCTTCTTGATGTCTCATGGAGTCATAGCTTCTCCTTGCCAAGTTGTAGTTCTTCTCTTCAGTGAATTCTTGCACAATTTTATTTGGCTAATTTGGCTTTTTAAGGCATTCCTCTCTTCATCAGATTTTTGTGCCTCTTTTTACCATTTGACCTATTCTGGATTTTGATGTTATTTTCCTCCTTATTTTTTTTGTGCCCAGCTGTTTTCTCTTTATTCATGATTTTCTTGGAGCACTTATTTCTTTTCCCAGTTTTTCCTCAGCCTCTCTCATTTGATTTTTTAAAATCCTTTTTGACCTCTTCCAGGAATTCTTTAAGACCAATTCAGATTTCTCTTTGAGGTTTTGAATGTAACAATTTTGACTGTGTTGTTTTCTTCTGTGTTTGTGTTTTGATCTTCCATGTAAATCATGGTACCTTTCTATGGTCAGAATCTTTTTTTATGGTTTGCTTTTTTCCCAGCATATTTCTTGACTTTCAGCTTTTTATTAAAAGTAGGCTGTATTCCTAAGATGGAGGAGACACTGTCCCAAACTTCAGGTTTTTTGTGCGACTGTTTTCAGAACTAGTCCTTGAGCTTTATAAGCTTTCAGTTCTTCTCAGGTGGTGTGATCTAAGGGGAAGTATGTTTATTACTCTCCTGGCCTGTGCTCTGGTCTGTGAACAATCATTAGCACCCTTTTCTGCTCTGGAATTATGACCAGGGTCCCTGCTCCCTTGTGGCTGCAGATTCTCTTTACCCTGGGACTACGATCCAGGACTTCAGCCTAGATCCAAACATCCCCAGTGCCAGCATCGGGACCCCCTATAATCTTTTACCCACTTGTCTAACCCCCTTCCTGTCCGTGGGCTAAGAACTCCAGAAGCAGCTGCTACTGATCCAGTTGCACTCAAGGCTTCCTGCTAGTTTCCTGTGGCACAGCCTGTGCAGTACTGCATTCTACTCTCACCGCAGTACCATAGGTCTCCTCTGCTGCCCTTCAAAGTTGTCTTGGGCTGGAAAATTGTTTTACTTCATAATTTTGTGGCTATTGCTACTCCAGAATTTGTTTTGAAGCATTATTGAAATTCTGTTTAGAGCAGAATTTGGGAGACCTCAACCAAGTCCCTACCTTTTCTCCACTGTCTTGGCTCCACCCTCTAGTGGTATCACAGGGCCACAGTTTGATACCATAAGTTAAATCTTTTCTTAAAGTGATCCTTTTCTTAAAAGCTCACTCTCTGAATTGGACCCAAATGGCAGTGTTTGTGGGATAGAAAAGAAACAGAAATAAAATGAAAAGGGCATCCTTTCAACCAGCTCCTCTGCTGCTTTTTCTCAGTTATGGACTTAGGGTTTTAAAAGGAAGTAATTGAGCAAACTTCAGGAAAATGCCTCTTGAAAGCAGTCTTTGCCAAATTAGTCACTCTTTGATAACTATAAGTCAAACAGGTCTAGAAAAGCAAATCTCTACATGGTGGACCTTTAGGAAAATTAATCAGTAATTTGCCATTTTTCCTGATACTAAAATAATAGTAGATATGTATATCCATTTAAATAAGAATACAGTATGTAACATTCAGTAACAAAAATCAAAGCTATCTCTCTTAAGCAACTTTAGCCAGAAAGACTTATTAAAAAATGGAAAATTCAGTGTGTGATTTCTAATCTTTAGAAAACAAAAAATGTTCAGTCCTTTGTCTTATAGGAATGATATATACAACATACACAGTGATAAGAATTGTATATGTGAATGAAATAACCTAGAATAGGAAGGAGCTCAGGAGGGTCTAAAATTGAATTTGGGAAATTATACAGTGCTTTCATCAATTCCAAATTCATCTCTGACCCCAAAACTCATCATTTTAATATTAAATTTCTTCAGAGGACACAGTGTATTATAGTGGATAGCGGGCTGTCCTAGAATGAGGAACACACACACACACACACACACACACACACACACACACACACACACTCTCTCTCTCTCTCTCTCTCTCTCTCTCTCTCTCTCTCTCTCAAGTGGCTGCCAAACTTTATTGGTAGAGGTAGTTTTTTGGAACCAGTGAAAAAGACCTAGGGAGGTGAAATGCTACATTAGAAAGAGTCAGAGAACCTGGGTTCTAATCCTACCTGTAATACTTAATACTTGTGTGACTATAAGCAAATCACTTAATCTTCCTGGGCCTTCCTTTTTTTATCTATAATATAAAGAAGTTGGATTAAACAACCTCCTAGGTCTGTTCTAGTACTGTGTCTGTGATCATATGATCATCCATGATAAGAAGATACAGATAGGTTGCATTCTGTATACCACTGGATGTAGCTTCAGCTACACATGGATAGGTTGAAGAAAGCGTTTGCAAGCTATTTTCCATGCTTACATTAAAAATGTTATATTTTATTTGGTTCAACTCAACAAACATTTTTAAGGACCTACTATGCATATGCTAGGCACTATGCTAAGTACTAGGGATACAAAGACAAAAATTAAAAGAATCTTTCTTCTCAACTAACTGATATTCTTTTGGGGAGAAACAACATGTATAGATATAATAAATAATTATAAAGTTTTTACAAAGGAAATATGAAATAATTTTGGAGTATTATTGAGGAGCAAGCACAGATAAAAAGATCAGGAAAAGCTTTTGGTAGGAAATGGCATGTAAGTGGAACATGGTGGAAGAAGGCTGGGGATTCCAAGAGGCAGATTGGGAAGTAGAAAGTATTCTAAGCATGGAGAACAGCCTGGGCAGAGGCATGGAGAGAGAAGCTGCAATGTTGGATAGAGGGACAAAGCAATGAGGGCTATGTATCAGGAACAAGAGATGGGGGATGTGAAGTCCTGAAAGATAGGTTGGAACCAGACAGTGAAGGACTTGAATGCCAGATAGTTTTATGCCGTAGTGGCACTAGGGAGCCTCTGAAGTTTTGTGACCAAGAAAGTTTGATAGTCTGACCTGTATTTTAGGAATATCAATTGCAGGGTAGAGGTGACAAGTGATCATATGAGTAGAAAGAAGGGGCCCCAAGAGCCATTATGGAAGTAAGAATGAACAAAACTTAGTAGAGAAGAAAGGAAGAATGTAAAGTAGAAGATGACTCCTGCGCTGTGGAGTGATTGGAAAGATGCTCATGCTCTCACCTGAAATAAAAGAGATTAGGGAGAGAGAGAGAGATTTAGGGGAAAAGGTAATGAGGAGTGTAAAATATCTAGGAACTGAAGAGGGAGGTTATTTTAGCTTTCTTTGGCAATCTTCAGTGCTAGTACATGGGTGTGGGGGGGTGGGGATGTATGTTGAATTCAGCTATATTACATAAACAGACAGATTTAACATATCAGGCAGTTTTTGTACATGCTGACTGAATCAACCCGTGCCCTAAATTCCTTGGTCTACAATGTTATCAGTGGTGGTTCTAACCATGAAACTGCTGGTAAACCTCACCACTCACTCTTTATCTTTACCTCATTTCTTTAACTTGCCAACATAAAGAAATGTATGTATTCCATATGCCAAGATAAAGAAAGTTATCTATTTTTAAAGGTGCTTATATGTTTAATAGTTGTGAGCTACTTTATGTCAAAGAAACATGAGAACTGAATTAATTTCACTTTAATTTTATTAGAATTCATTTTGAAGAGTTTATAAATCTTAAACTAGTGGTCTGTTCTTCCTTTAGAATTTGCATAATTATTTTGTAATTATCCTGATTTTGTTTAAATATAGGTGCATTTTTAACATCTCTCAAGGTCTGTTAATAATTGTTTTACTTGTAATGGAACTTTTTAAAATCTAATTATAAAGCTTTAAAAAGTCTTTTAAAAAAAGCCTTATTTGGCTTTCTCCTACATTTTAAAGCTAAGAATGCTGAATATCAAAATAGAAAAATTATTTTTAAAACTATCATATTACCTCAGTTCATCTTAATGAATTATATAATCACCGAACTATATGCCTAATATGCTTTTTGTTTTCCTATCACAACCATTCTGTCATCCGTATTTCTGTCATCCTCATATCTCATGGTTAGTATTTCTAGTAGGAACAACCTCACTGTACAGAAAACTGGAATTAGGAATAATTCAGTTGCATCAAAGATTACATTGGTTGAAAGTGTTCCAGAATGTCCTCACAGTTCTGCCTCCACGAAGCAATCATTATCCCCTTCTCTGATCTTAGAGTTTTGGATGGAAAATGAAGTCATTAGTTGGTGAAAATTACTCAGAAATGTCCTTAGTAGATTAAAAGTATATTGGAAAATCATCAGCATTTTGGTAGAACTGCCATTCATACCTAGAATTCAGAGCAGTTTCAGAAAGGAGGTAGGAAACCACAAAAACAGAGAAAACTTAATCTATTAAGTATGTTTTGGCATTAGTTAATAAACTAAATTAATTCTATGATATGCTCAAAATGCACAACAAAATAAAGTTGCTTACTATGCCCATATTTTCAGTTGCCCTTCTACGTTATAGGTTACATGGTTGGCATTTAAGTAGGAAAAGAGATACTTAGAAGATGAAGTTGTATTTAACATGAACCATTCCTTTGCTTGGTTGATTATTATGAAGTTTGCTTTTGGGTAGAATGCAGGTAAAAGAATTTCTTTGATTCTTCTAAAGATGTCAATAACTAGAAATGAAGAATCAAGGATAATTAACAAATATATAAATCTGATCTATGATCATTTTAAAATGTGGTTCATTTTTATTTGCTATCACTTAAACAGGCTGGATTTTTAAAGCTGATACTTAAGAGATCATTTACTTCTAGGTGCCGTATCTACAATTCATGACTATCCTCAGTTGAATGATAGTGTCTGATTATTGCAGGTGACTAGGTTCCCCCTTTTCTACAATATATACTTCTGTTCATTAAAATTCATTAAAATTGTTTTCACATTATCTACTCATGAATTAGATTATATGAAAAATAGTGATGGACCATTAGAGCAAGATTTATAGAAATATATAACCACAGTTCTTTCATGGACATGAATTTTTTATGCTTAATCCAACTCTAGTATTCTGTAGCTTCAAGGCCATAGGTTTCTCACCCCTCTTCTAGACCTAAGGAGAATGTTCACCTTGTATATTTCTGTCAGAATCAGAACCTTCTAAGACACATGAGTGCAGGAACCCAAAGTAGTTTTGGAGCTAAAAACTAGTGGTAGTAGTAATCCCGATACTAAGTGCTGCAATTAGCATTAGCAATAATAGTAGTTCAGATTTACATAGTGTTCTTTTTGTGAAATTATTTCATTTAATATTATTTTATTTGGTTCCAAGAATAGTCTTTAAATAACATAAATATCTTTAACATAATTTTACAGAGTCAGTATTTATGCAGCATGGTAGAAAGAATGTATCGGAGTCAAAGGGCCCAAGTTAGTTCTTATTATCTGTGTAGTCTTGGGCAAGTCTTTAAACTCTCTGGATGTCAGTTTCATTTCCTGGATAATTCCAACTCTAAGGCTCCAAAACTTGAGTATTTTTCTACTTCATATACAGTGCTGTTTACACTAGACGATTTTATATTTTATTTTTATTTTATATTTTATTTTATATTTTTGGAGAGAAAGGCATCAATATCCCTTCTGAACATTTCCAATGAATTCTCAGAGCATTCTTCCCACAATATTTTTTGATGGAGAAGCTGTTTTGTTCCATATGGCTTTTCTGCTCCATGCAGCTTGACTTAAGACATTAAAAAATTACTGTATGTCTTAAATAGCAATTACATGATTTCATCAGATCTGATTTAGCTCTAATGATGGTCACATTTCAGTTAGATATCTTTTCCACATGGCTCAGGTTCTCTCTACCTCCCTAATGGTTAAGACTAAGGTGGTACTCAACAACAGTTTAAAAAACATTTATTCAATACCTGCTGTGTTCAAGGTTCTGTGTGAAGTACTAGTAACTTGCCTTGGGTTGCATAGCTAATAAATATCTGAGGTAGAAATAAATAAAATTCTAATATTTAGAAATCTAAGATGGAAATTGTCTTCAAATAATCTGTACCAAAAGAATTCAAATAAAATCTCAGGAACAAATTTTTCATGATGAAAATAGTAAATGCAGATAGAGGAGATGTAGAATTATGTCCATAATAAATAAAAAACAACTAGGTTCCAAATAAAATTATGAAAAGCAAAAATGAGTCTTAAATGTAGAAAAAATTCATGATTTTTTAAATTGCACAACCTGTAGAGTCCAAAATTAGAGATGGTTTTGTAGTGACAGAATATAAGTAAGGTTATGAAACTGATTGAATCATAAGTTTACAACATACAAGACTGAGAAGCAACTTGAGGAAAAGGTACAGAAAGCATCTGTGGAAAAGGGATTAACTTCTCTTTGTGCCCTAGTTATTGGCAAATAGAATCATTCAGTGAATGCTCAGATCATCTTTCCATGATTACTAGCTTTCTTTTCAAACATTCTTTTAGCTTTTTTAAGTCTTCACTTAGATTCAAACATTTGGCAGTCAGTTTGTGAGTGGTTTATATATTTACTAGATGTGAAGCCTTCTGGCCAAGTTTTAGCCTTTTTATAAGTTTCAGCATTCAGGAGATGACCACTGTGATACTATATAATTAAAAGAGTGGATTGTTCATGAGGAATACTATTTTTTCCTGACCTCTTCATTCAGTACCAGCCTGTCTTCTTTTACTTTGTTTCTTCTGCGCTGTTCCATAAATGATCATTTCCCAGAGATTACTGGTTAATTTTGAAACTAATTTTCTGATCTGTATTTCATTATATGTATGTAGAAGGAGGAGAAACTAATTTGTTAGTGGTATTTAACACACATAATTTGCCTGCCATCATATCTTATGTAGTTAGAAAAAAAAACCAGAACTTGAAAGAAGTCTGCCTTTTTTGTATTATGTAACTTTTACCATTTTCAGAATACAGATTCAGACACATTAATCATTTTGTAAATGTTTGCCGAATTAAATTGAAAAGTATCTGTGAAATTAGTATTTCTAGAATTCTTTCCTGATGGTTTTAGTAATTTGTTTTCCATTGCCCTAGAGATTGCTAGGTCATCCCAAAATTGACGCATATCTTAAGAACTTGTAAAGAAACTCTAATACCGGCCTGTGAGTGTAATAAGCCTACTCTTCTTGTGGGTATCACACAGTGGGGATCATTATTCCCATGTTGGCTTGCTCTTGCCACCCCGAATACTACTGAAGTTCTTCCTTATTTCATTGATTCGTTTGTTTTCAGACAGCAACTGGGGAGAAGGAAGAATGGCAACACTGATTAGATTATGTGGCACAGAATGTATGTTCTCTTTTGCACATATTCTCAGTCCTTGTCATACTTAACACCATAACTCAAGTAAAGGAAAATCTTCTTAAGTCAGGGAAATGTCTGGGCCATTAAGGTGTTAATGGATGCTGCTTATGAGGCTAAAATTGAGTTTGACATAGAAAGTCTCTTCAAAGCTTCAGAAGCAGGAATATGTAGATGGCTAATGTAATCCCATCATCATTTGATACTGGAAAAATAATTCAGAATCCTCGCTGTACCAAGAGTAGGTCAGGAGCATCCTCATATACACAACAGCAACACAGGGCATAATGTGGGTACTCATAGCTCTGTATAGGGCTCTGAATGATTCTAAACCACAGCCATTTTCTTCCATGTACACCCACGATGGAGAATATGAATTTTTGGGAAAGGGTAAGAAGCCAAAACTGTCATCATTTCATTTCATTATGCCAGGGACTGAAAACATTACTTTCATAGCTGCCTCATGGTTCCCACAGGGAGATGTCCATCTCATCAAACCACAAACTCATTTGGCATTTCCAGAAGTTTGAACCTTATGGGAGGACATTGATGGAGAGCCAGAGTGACCATGAATTGCAAATTCCATCTTTCTCTAGAAATGGCTCAGAATCACTTCTGTATAAATCATCATTAGAGAAATTTTATTCTAGCAAATGGGTCAAAATAACTCAATGCTGGAACTGGCACATGGCCTATGTCTTTAGTACTTTACTTCTGAAGTTTATTCTTAACTCTTGCAAAACAGCCAAGGTTAACATTAGGACCACAATAAGTATCAGAAAATATGTAAAATTATACTTTTCATAAAAATCATTTTAGGAAAAATAAAACAGAAATCAAAGGTAAAGGCAGTTTTCAAATGGGAGATAAAGCAACCATATTGGGTTCTCTTCTTGATTCTGTTAATAACAAAATAATTTTTTAGTTTCACAGTTTTCTTATTTGTAAATCTGTCAACTATAAATGATTTTAAGACTTCACCTAATATTCTCCTCCTACGTAATTTTAGTCTTTTATATATGTGATTTACATATTTTAAGTAAAAGAGATTCTATAAATGCACATATTTTTTCCTCCCTTTTGATTTTCAGGGGAGTGTATTAGTATGTAATGTTATGTGAGTCAGAATTTTTGAAAAAGATTATATAATTGCTTCAGATTAATATTTATAGAAACTGGAGTGTCATCTTCTGGGATTATTTGAAACAATTGTCTCCAAAGTTTGATTCAAAATGACTTGAGACCACATCTTTGGGGAAGGGTGGGGAATTGTATTTAGCACACAGACATCATTATGCCATTTCAGCCTAAGGTATTGATTGCATAACAAATTGGCAGAAGTACTCCATCTTCTGTAAGAGTGAAAGTTTTAAATCTACAACAAATACCAAATTCATTTTCTGGAACAGTGCATTATCAGTACCTAAGAGCCCTGTTTGACATCAGATAGCAAGATAAGATTGCCAAAAATGAGTTCATAGAAAGATATGGACTCTCCCTCCTCTGAATTTCCATAATACTTGTTTTTTTTTACCCCATCCACCATTATGAAAGCTATATAATGGCATTTTTTAAATGAATACCATGCCTTGACATTTATCATTGTTGATTTTTACCCACGTTTTGTATCAGGATACTTTTCATCACTAAATAGTCATGGTACATTACTTGGGGAAATGGAAGAAAAACTTGAATGGTAATTCTAATACTTTAAAAGTCAAGCATAGATTCCCCCTCCAAACAACTTTAAAATGACACTTCAAATGGAGTTCTGGAGTGGCAGAGCCAGCAAGAGGTTCAAATGAGAGATTTTTCCAACTCAGAAGGAGAGGTCGGTGACACTGGGTAGGGACTGGCATTGGAGGCAGTAGCAGCTTCAAGGACTCTCTGACCAGGGATGGTAAGGTGATCTAGCAACTGATCCAAAAGAGGTTCTTGCAGACCCCCCTAATCCGAACTGACACTGGGTACAAGGTTGGGTGCTGTTTGGTCACTCCATTGCCCATGCCCTCTGCCAGGGCAGAGTTCCAGGGCAGTGAAAAGGGCCCATGGTCCCTGAGGAACAGTAATGCTTGTGGTTGCAGGAGAAGGGCAGAACGCAGACCAGCGGGGCAGTGACCACACCTGTCCTTGATCGTAGAAGTACTTCTGAAGCTTCAGAGTTCCAGAACCAGCTCTGGAAACAGCCTTCTGTGAACTGATGCAAAGTGATGTGAGCAGAACCAGGAGGCACTGTATGTAATAACAGCAACAGTGCAGTGACCTTAGCCACTCTGCTCAAGACAGCGATCCAAGGTGATGCTGAAGGACTCATGATGAAAAGTGCTATCCAGCATGAACCAAAGGAAGATTGAAGCGTGCTTGTTTTCAGTTTCATTGTTTCTTGTTGTGCTGTTTTGTATTTTGTTTTTGTTTTGCGAGATGGCTGATATGGAAATGATTTACATGATTTCACATGTATACTTGACATCATATGGCTTGCCTTTTCTATAGGGAGGGAGAGAATTTTTTAAAAAATGAATGTTGGGGCAGCTAGGTGGCACAGTGGATAGAGCACCAGCCCTGGAGTCAGGAGGAGCTATGTTCAAATCTGGTCTCAGATAAGCTATATGACCCTGGGTAAATCACTTAGTCCTGATTTCCTAACTAAAAAAAAAAATGCTAAAAATAAATTTAAAAATTAAAGGAGTAATGAAGAAAAATGAAAGTCAAATGTAAGCTTTGGTTATGAATTGTATAGATTACAATGATGTTACTTTAGTTCGTGTCCATTTTTAGTAGATCACTTATTTTCATCTGTTTTATTTAGGGACGTGCTTCTTTAACACATGAAAAAGAGAAATTTGTTCATGAACATCATGAAATGAAAAACCTTGAAGAGATTGTCCGAGAAATAAAGCCAACAGCCCTCATAGGTAACATCACTTTGGTTTTTTACACATTTGATTTTTTTTTTTTTTAGTTTCAAATTATAGTGTCTTCTGTTCTTGGAGTTTATTAGAGAAAAATATTATTCATGTTTTACCCCAACTCACCAGCAATTAACTAAACACAATTCTGAACTTACAAAATTAAAAAATTAAGTTATAAATTCATTCAAATGAATATCTTAAGAAATTACCAGGTTTGGTACTCAGTTACTACCATGTTATTCCTATGAACACCAGGTGTTTCAGATAGTTTTAGCAGCCTATTAGTATGAAAATCCACCTAGAATGTAAGCTCTTTGACACAAGGAATTGTAACTTTTATTTACAGTGGGTGTTTAGTACCTGGATTGAAGCCTGAATCTTGTTATTTCCTTATTCTTTTTAAACTGCATTTTATCTCGGGGTCTTCCTTAATACAAGCCAGAAGGAGGCATGTTGTCATCTCAGTCCTACTGGGACAATTAGCATGAAACTTTAAAATGAGCATTGCTAAAACAGGCTTGATGTTGCTTTCTTATGGTGTATGGTGTTTTCTCTGTTCAAAACCATTAATGTGTAAAGAGCCAAAAATAAGATAATGGACTTGAATTATATGGCCTTAATGAATGGAGAGAAATTCGAGACAAAAAAGTGCAAGCTTTATGTATGGATGTGTTTTAGCTCATGTTCACTTTAAGGAAGAACAATTCATAAATTTTCCTACTGTCTAGATAATCCCAAAAGAGAACTCTTAATTTGTTAGTCTTTATGCCCTGATCCAAAATATTTGTTTTTCATTGGTGCTGATGAAGATTACCTGAGACTCAATAGTATATATGTGAAATACAGTTTTTTATTAATGGTGACTAATAGTTTTTAATTAAGACAAATTATGCACCTGTGTCTTTCAAGTAGAAATTAAGAGTTTCATGCATTTGCTTAGAAGTCTTTATAGATGACAATACATTTAACTAATTTTGCATATAATTGGTTAACTATCATGTAATTGTCTTATAGCAATAAGATTGATTTTATATTTAAAAGGGTCAGAATCATCTCTTTTTTTTTAGCCCTTCACCTTTTAGTTTCTCATTTTAAGAACAATTAACTGCTTATATTAGTGTCATCAGTAAAAAATAATCCATTGAAAAATATTTTATGCATTGTTGATGTTGAAACAATAGATGTTTTAATATTCTCATTTTATGGTTTTCTTGTTTCTTTTGAATTATTTTAAGGAGTAATGTTACTTTTTTGTATTAATAGGCTTCTCATAGTAACATTATAGTGAAATCCTAATTGAACTTCATAATTCTTGAGTCTATTACTACTTTTTGTTTTGAAAACTAATGAAATGGTTGCATTTCACTTTCTGGTAGAGTACCAGATGCAGAATCAGAAAATGTGAGTCAAAGCTCAAAACACTTCATAGCTGTGACCTGGACAGGCCCCTTCATGTTACTGGGCCTTATTCTTTGCCTCTGTAAAAGGAGAAGGTGTTATTCTAGATGGTCTCCAAATCTCTTCCATCTCTAAATCCTTTTCTCAGACCACATGCTTTTTCTTAGCAATCACCTTCCAGAATTACAGCTCTTCTCTTAGTGGCTGACTCACCAGTATCTAGAACACACCTCTTTCCTACCAGTCTTCTGTTTGTGTTCATGAGCATTTCCGAAACCAGACTTATCACCTTCTCTAAAAAAGAAACTTGTTTTGTGGTTTTCACTATCTCCTTTAATAGCAGTTATCGTGAGTCCTTCCTCTCTTTCTCTTGTCCGCTGAATAATCACTTACTGTGTCCAGTTCCTACTTCCAGTTCTCTTTTTTCTCCCTCCTCTTTTCACTACCACTGTCCTAGTTCAGGTCATTCATTGCATCAAATCTCACATAATAGCATGTAAGAAGACCTGCCATCTTTCATTTTAGAATTGTATACCAGCCAGAATGCCTTTCCAAAAATCATGTTTCCAGATAATGATCCTGGTGCAAGATGAACTCCTGACAAATCAGAGTAGTTGTCATAACTTCCCCCCATCCCCAAAGTACCTTCAGACCACTGTTAAGTTTATCTTCCTAAAATACTCCTTTCCCAGAGGAATGATGATGAAGCCTCCATCAGGGGATATATTCATTCTCAAATTGTAGACTCAGTCATATGTTTTCAGCAAGGCCACTTTGGGTTTGTTTTGCTTAACTATGCATATTTGTAACAGATCTATTGTTTTTCTTTTTTTTCATTGGAGGGGTAAGTATGTGAAAAAAGAAGAGAAATCTCAGGATAAGAATGCATCCTAGTACCCTGCCCCCAAAAAAGGAAAAATAGGAAAAGAAAAGAGTCATTAAAATAAGTTTTTGAAATGCCCAGATGAAAATAGAGGTCAGAAGCAAAGCAAGACAGCTTTTTAAGTTACATGTTAAATTATATACTTAAATTATATGTTGAGTTATATACTTAAAAAGAAAAGCAAGCAGTTCACAATAAAAATTGGTAGTTTAATATACAAGCCACTCTTTCTTTTCTACTATGTATATGGAAATGTGCATTTTAGTTAATGGTTTTTAAACTCAAATTTGTTTTTTTTAGAAAAAGGGGAAAAATTGATGAGAACCAGGATAATAAAACATCATGAAAGTCAAGGGAAGATAGTATTTTGAAAAGGAGGGATCTATAGTGTCAGATGTGGAAGAGAAAACAAGAAAAGGACAATAGATTTGCATTAACTCATATGGTTACTTTCTAGGGTTACAGTTTCAGTATAGTAGAGCAGTTAAGGAGAAAACAGGTAGTCACAATCACATCAGCCATGATTCCAGAGGTCTAAAGGGTACTAATGATGAAGGAAGGTACCATCTCTCCACAGAGAAGTGATGCGCTGGAGATACAGAAGAAGAAAGATTTCTTGATGTGACCAGCGTTTAAGATGTCATCATTGTTTTTAAAAATTACTATTTGTAATTATTGTTGCAAAGTTCATTCTTCCCACTCTTTTTTCTTCCTGTTTAGGTTTCCTCCAAGTGAGTGATACCTTAGAGATGAAATGTGCTAGATGATAATTTTTATTTTTTTCAGAATTTTATTTTTTAAGACATTTTTACTTTTTATCGGGGCTCCCACCCTTGTTAAATTGAATCCATAGGATTGTTTTCAGGCAGAAAATCCTTATTGTTCATATTCTCATCTTCTGTTAATGTCTAAAAATACAAATTTCAGTTCCTTTTAAATCTATTCTTAATGTATTATCAGTTGTGTATTAACTCCCTGCTTTTTAGTAGCATTTTTAGAACTATTTATATTTACAAACTTCTCTCTTCCTTTTTATCATTGTAGTTTAAAAGACTCATATTTTAGTTAAGCCAGTTCTAGAAAGTTACAACAAAGCACCTCACTGCTTTTCTCAATATTCTTGTGGGTTTTTTTGATGAATGCTATCAAAATGTTCCTTATTACTGTGTCTTGATCAGGAGTTGCTGCAGTTGGTGGTGCTTTCACAGAACAGATTCTCAAGGACATGGCTTCCTTCAATGAGCGACCCATTATTTTTGCTCTAAGTAATCCAACAAGCAAAGCAGAATGTTCAGCAGAGCAGTGCTACCAAGCAACAGAGGTAAAGAGGGAGGGAGACTGGCATTTTGAATAGTACATTTGGTCTGTTCCAGGACTCTTAGGATAGTAAATAAATCCTGGGGAAAAGATAACAAAAGAAAAGCAAAAGATACTTATCTGAGTGCTAAAGAAAAATCGACAGGCTGAGATGGCATTAAAACTACTTACTTTTCTAATCTGTTGCTTGGAGCAATAAGATATTTATTATTCTGACATGTTGAACACTTGTTAAAAAAATTCAATGGTAATTGATTTTTCTAATTTCATTTCACTGACTCTAATGTGATAAACTCATAAATCTAGAATTTCAAGTTAGGAAAACACAAAGAGCCTATTCCCAATTGCTTACTGTGAAGTATTTTGATGCCTTTTACCAGCTGTTCCCACACACTGAAGTATACAATACAAAACCATAATTTTATTTTTGCTCTACTAAAAGATCTCCTCCCAGGTTCAGATTTTGATGCCAAGGGTGGAACTTTGGACAGCTAGTCTTCCATTTAGCCAGCCTGTATACATGAGCCTCTAAATCCTTGATTATTTCACTGCCTCGTAGAATAAAGTAACATTCATTGCAAGGAACACTTGGTTTTTTTTCTCTTCAAACTCATCAAATGGAAACAACTGGGAAATATATTATTAAAGACTAGGTAAAACAGTCTATTGTAGAATTGCATACAGTTTTATGTTTTTATAGCTTATAACCAACTATCAGTATGAGGCCAGAAGACTCAGGCTGTGCTCCAAAGAATGATATCAGAATGGGGGCAGGATTGGGGGTTGAAGAGAGGGTGACCTGTCAGCCTGTTGTCCTCAGCCTAGCCCTTAATCCCTTTTGCTCTTGGTGTGAGTCCTTCTCCAAACTCTTTCTTTGCCTTTTCATTGACTGTTCCTCATCCCTGGAATGCTCTCCCTCCTTACCTCTTTCTGCTCAGCTTCTCTGGCTTCCATCAAGCCAGCTCAAATGCATCCTGGTCTCTCTCCTACCCCTACTGCCTACTGTCTGAGATTCCCTTCTGTCTACTCTGTAAGTGTCTTGTCCATATGTAGTTGTTTACATGTTGTCTCCTAATTACACTGTGAACTACTTGAGGGAGTTCATAGAAACTATTTTTGCTTTTTTTATCCTCAGCTCTTGGCACAATTCCTGGCACATAGCACTTCATAAATAAATACTCGTTGACTAACTTAAAAATAGTATATAAGCAAATTACTAAAATCATAAATATTTAAATAAACAAAACCAAAAAATAGTTTAAGGGAAAGTCCTCTTCTGTTTTAACAATGCATAAAGTGGGGACATGGTGGAGGGTCACAGGAGGATAGTTGACCAAATGGAGAGCATTTCATGGGCCCTCTGACTTTCAGGTTTCCTGTGAAACCACCATTCTTCCTGAATATTAGTGGTTTTGCAACCTATACATAAAGTTATCATCTTACCAGAAGTCTTTTCTAAAATGTCATTTTTGGTGAACTGCAATTCAGTTTATTTATAGCGATAAATTTCTTACAATTGGTAGTTTTATGCAGTAACCAAAACTAAAGATACCAATCTGTCACCAAACTTGCCTTGATAACATGCTACCAAATGAAACAAAATACTACTTTATACAAGCACACTTGGAAATGTAACCCTTCAACTTTGAAATTTTTTTTCTTGAAATAATTTTGAATTGTTGGGTTCCACAGCTTGTGAGAGAGGGAGGCCTAAAAAGCACAATGCAAAAACTGATATTTAAAGAGACAATATTCTGAAAAATCTATTGGTCTGACTTTTGCAGCCTGCTGAACACACACACAATCCTGATCTAAACTAGCAGGGGTGGGGAAGTATAGCCTCAAGGCCACCTTTAAAGCCTCAGGTGTGGCCCTTTGACTGAGTCCAGGTTTTACAGAACAAATCCTTTTATTAAGGGGATTTGTTTTGTGAAGTTTAGATTCAGTGAAAGGGCCACACTTGAGGACCTGAAATGTCACATGTAGCCTAAAGGCCACAGGTTCCCCCACTCCTGGAAAGACTGTCACTTCATTTGAGCTTTTGATCTTGATACATTTATTGCTTTGTGAAATAGACTTCTTGAATTGTAGCCTATTCATGGAGAGATTACTGCTTTAAAAAAAACAAAAAACCTTCATTATTCTTAACTACTTCAGTGTTGGCATCAGGTGCAGTTTGACACCATCCCCAGGGTCACACGGCTGGTTAGAGGCCAGACTTAAACTCAAGAGGATGAGTCTTCCTGACTCCAGGCCTTAGCATTGTATTCACTTTGCCACGTAGCTGCCCCATATGTGACAGGAGAGTTGTTCAGCCGTTTCCCTTGTGTCTGGCTCTTTGTGTCCTTATTTTCTTGGCAAAGATACTGGAGTGTCTGAAACTGAATTTGAACTCAGGTCTTCGTAACTTCAGACCCAGTGCTCTACCCACTGTACCACCTACCTGCCCATCTTACCTATGGTAGGTATTTTCAAAAGTCTACAACTGAAGATGACTGTTGAAACGTTAGATGATGGTAAGCATGAATTGACTGTCCTGAAGGAGAGGGTAGCACCCGTTACAGTGGTAATTTAGACTTTGGGCACGTTTTCTGGGAATAAAGAATAAGACTGAGAATAGCAGTGGCCTCTGACCCCTGGAATTGAGTGCTCTGACATTATGGAAATTTACTCACCCTTCTTTGTGAACGTGATGAAGAAAAACCAAACTTTCTCTGCTAAATTGCTTACTACAGGAGGTGCCTATAAGACACCTCCATTATGCTTTGCTTTAAAACATATGCTGCTCTTTTGAAACTGATTGTTTGTTGTGTTCCAGGGACGTGGAATTTTTGCAAGTGGCAGTCCATTTGATCCTGTCACTCTTCCGGATGGTCGGACCTTCTATCCTGGCCAAGGCAACAATTCCTATGTGTTTCCCGGAATAGCACTTGGTGTAGTAGCATGTGGGTTGAGGCACATCAGTGATAAAGTCTTTCTCACTACTGCCGAGGTATGACTATGCTGTATGTATGACTATAACCATGCTTCACTTAGCCCACCCCATCAGGGTCCCATCAGCTCTAGAGCCTTTGATCTCAGAAGCAACTCGCAGTAAAGGAGGGGGGAAATACTAAAAAGAACAAAGGATTTAGAGGCAGAAACCCAAGCTAAATTCCTGTTTCTGCCACTAATGAGCCTTGTGAGACCAACTTCTCTGACACTGGATTTCTTCATCTGTAAAATGGAGATAGTAATTCTTCCATTTACCTACCTAAAAGTTTTAAGTCAACATGATAAACATTGCCTGTAGCCTTTGGGTTTTAAATGGTTAAGAATTCTTAAAAGTTAAAAATCACTTTTAACCTTTAGGGCAACTGTTAACATTTTGTACCAGTATTTTCTCAAGTCCTGAGGAAGATAATGTTTCTAAGGAATACCAAACTGAGGTTGGGAGTCCTGGCTTTGAATCAGTCACTCTTCTCCCTCCACTCTCCTCCTGACTTAACCTCTCTCTCAGGCCTCAGTTTCCTCCAGGAAAATAAAGGGGATCGAACTCAATGACCCCTAAAGACTTCCATTTCTAAAATTATTTATTTTATTAAAGTGTTATTTTTATTAGAAATATATTTTCTTTCCCTCACAAAATCTACTCCATTGAAAAAGAAATAAATTCCTTTTAACACATCTGCCTAGTCAAGCAAATAAATTCCTTCTTTGGCTATGTTCAAAAAGAAGTCTCATTCTGACCCTCAATCTATCTCCTTGTTCCCATAGACAGACTTTATCATTAGATCTCTGGAATCATGTAGATGATACTTCTTATAGTGGTTTGATTTTACATGGTTGTTACTGTTGTATAAATTGTTTCTCCTAGTTCTCATTTTGCTCTTTCTCCATTTCTAAGTTCTCAGAGTTCTTCACTTTTATAACACTGATGTTGATGTTGATATATCTATATAAGTGTATATATGTATATATTTGTTTTTCTAGCTTTGCTTATTTCACTCATTCATCTTTCCACATCTCCGTGAAACCATTCAAAGAGACCTGTCTCCTCATTTCTTGCAAGACATTATTATTCCATGACATTAATATTCCAGAGTTTGGCCAGTTCTTCCAAACTGATTGGACATACCCTTAGTTTCCAATTTTTTGCCAGCATAGAAAAATCTGCTAAAAATATTTTTGCATATGTAGGATCTTTTCTTCTTTGTTTGATGTTATTTTATTTTAGGTAGTACAACTGCATGTCAGAAATACTATTTCCTTACTTTGTATCTCTGTGGTTAATTATAATAATGCAGTGATTCCTAAAAATGGCCAGTTCACTTTTTCACATGTACATTTTCTTGCATAAAATGTAATGTAACTTTGATCTGAAGTTATAAATTCTAACTAAGGACCCTGAGGTCTCCTAAAGAAAAATCTCCCAAACTCCTATAACTGTTAGGCAGAAAGAATTCTTATATAGACAGCAATAAAAAAGTACTTGCTCTCAGAGAACAAATGTTCTACTAGAGATAAGGACTTATTATCAAAAACCCTTGCAAAAAAGAATAAAAATATAATGAAATATTCTTAGCATTATGTATTAATTCATTCAAAATATAATCCTTCCTGTATTGCCCAAAGTGTAGCAACTAGAGTAAAGGCCTACTTAAATAGTGATTTTTAAGGTTTACATAGCACTTTCCTAACCAACAGCCCTAGAGCTGCAAGTCTTCTATTTATATATGAGGAAGAGAGTCTCAGAGAGGTTGTGACAAACCTTGGTTGAACAGCTAGCTAATGTAAGAACCAGTGTTCTAACTCAGGCATCCCAACTCCAAGTCCAGAACACTTTCCATTGTGCCACACAATGTATCTTTTTAAAATAATGTGTTTTAATTAACCACAAGTTTCACCTATTTCATGTTGTCATGCTTCAAGATAGTTCACAAAGGAAATATGGGGAAGTAACTTATTAACAAGATTGCCTTTCAACTATAAATCATAATCAAACAGTAAAGTCAATAACCATTTTATTTCTTATCATGCAACATGCTATTATGAATAGAAACTCTATTTGCATAAGTTATTCTGTATTCAGTAGCCTTCCCTTCCCAGAGCAAGAGTTGCAGTGGCTGAAATTGCTCTGTGCCAGTAGATGTCTGGAAGAAAGCATATTCCACCCCTGGCTTTTCCTGCATTGCCCTGGGAGTATGGTATCTGGTGTCTTGAGGTTACTTTAGCCCAGAAGAGTTTATTAAATATAAACAGATGTTAAAATGCAAAGTAATCTTTTCCATGCTGTTCTTACATTAAGGAAAATAGAATCATTGTCTGTTTATAACAATTCTACTGGAAAAACAATATAGATGTTTTTGAGCGCTATCATCAGTATGTTTTTTATCCTCAATCACTCTGGCTCCCTCTAGTGATAGTTTGATTGAATGCCCAAATCTGATGCCCCTAAAAAGAGGTAGGGATAATTAATACCTTTAAGTTAAACCATTACGTGCATCTCATTCGATCCATAAGGTCTTGCTTTATCTTCTCATCTCTGTTCCTGTCTCGTATTTTCTCTGCCATCCACTGCACTCTGCTGCATTTGACAATTCTGACCAAGTCCAGTTAGAAACTGCCTTCTCCTGTTTTCTGTGATATGGTACAAGCCTAGATCATTGCATTCATTTTCCCTGAAATCTCATCCATTCTCATGGCTTTACATATTACTTTCATACTAGTGATGATATCTCTGTGTATTCATATCTTTTCATTTGTGCTCCAACTTCCTCTTGGATATTTCCAAATGAATATCATCCAGTTACTACACACTTACCTTATCCCATCTTCCTCTCAAACTGGTTCTCACTCAATTTTCCAGTCTGTCAGTAGCACCACCATTTTTCCACCATTTTGATCTAAGGATCAAAACCTTGAGTTCTTCTTCAATCTTGTCAACTCTTTTTGTCAGAATTTCTTGTTTTAGGCTTTCTTTTCCTTTCACATTGCTACCATTTTAGTGCAGGTCCACATCATCCTACAGCTAGATTCCTCAAATAGACACCTGACTTACTTTCTTACCAACAGTCTCCCTTCCTCCAGTTCATTCAGCATGCCACCCATAAGTCTAATCTTCCTCAAACAGTGTTTCCCCCACATCACCTCCTCAGCAGTCTACATCTCCATGTACCTACCATTAGGTCTAAATACCTGGTCTTGGTGTTCAGGCCCCTGTGCTATTAAGTGACCATGTTTTGCCTAAACATTTTCCATTCAGGCCCATTTCCTTACTTTGCCCTAAATATTCCATGTTCACTAAGGTGGTAAAGGGTAATGGAAAGTCACAATCCTAGCTTAGAAGCTGGAGTGCCTGGACTAGCCTGCTAAATGATTAGATGACCAGCTGGCTGTGTGAGCTTGTGTTGTTTCTTAACCTTTCTGTACCTCCTTTTCTTTGTCTGTAAAATGACATGATTATGATTCTATTTCTTCTGTCCCTTTAGTTACATTATTTACCTTCATAGCGGAAAGAGAAGAATTCTCTCCCTTCTCACCCCCATCCCCACATGGACGTACCTTCATCTAGCCTGTGCCAACCTTTCTTATGCTTAACAAAGCCTAGGGCAAGTCCTGACTTCTCCTTTAAGCCTTCCCTGCCCTGTTCTTTTGTTTCTGCCTATCTCATTCTTTATATTACACGTTTTTAGTGCTTAGAACCTGCTTTCCATTGTCTTCTAATTGCCACATGTAAATCTCAAGCTAACAGTAATTTTCTTAAATGCTAGAAACGTCATGCTAATGTACTTCTTTTGTATTTCCCGTAGAACACAGAACAATGCTGAGTGCATGTAGTAGGTGTTCAGTAGATTCTTAATGGATTTACTGAAATTACTCATTCTTTTGATATCTGTTATGTAGAAATGCCAAAGAAGTACTCTCTCTGCCAGGACCCTAGGAAAGGAGTGAACTCTTCTTTGTTAAGAACTATTTATCTCAAAGTTAACAAAGGAAGACCTTTCTGAAATGTTCCGTAGGAGTCCTGAATTTATACCTGATACGTTGTTTCACAGGTACTGTGCCTATATTAGAGGCAGGGAGGTGGCACAGTGGATATAGCTCTAAGCCTGGAATCAGGAAGACTTCACTTAATCCCTGTTTGCTTCAGTGTCCTCAAGTGAAAATGAGGATAGTGATAGGTCTGAGCTTGCAGAGTTGCTGTGAGGACCAGATGAGGTGTTTGTAAAGAACTGAGCACAGTGCCTGGCATGTAGCAGGCTGGCTGTAAATGCTTATTTCCTCCTATTAGATGGCCATTTTTCGGACCTGGTAAACCATGCCATGCTTTGGCAGCAGTTTCATATTTAGTGTTTCTCGATACCATGTCATATCACCAGAAATTTGTTAGTTGAATGATAAATTAATGGTATATGCTTGGCACAAAATAACTGTAACTTTATAAGAAGTATGTATTATATTAATTGAAGATAAAAATAGTAGAATATGATGATAAATCCCCCCAGCAGACTGTTGAATTTACTTTGTGCTGTCCATGGAGTTTCTTGGCAAAGACACTAGAGGGGTTGCCGATTCCTTCTTCTGTGGATTAAGGCAAGCAGAGCTTAAGTGACTTGCTCAAGGTCACACTTAGTTAAGTATCTGAGGTCAAATTTGAAATCAGGTCTTCCTGAATCTAGGCCCATTGCTCTATCCACTGAGTCCTCTAGCTGCTTCCTTATATCCCACCTTGTATTAAAGTCTTGTTCACTTCCCTTATTATCTCACTAAGTCCCTTGAGGGGTAGAGATTGTGCCTTAATCATTGTGCTTAATTCATATCAGTTCATACAAAGTCTTTCCAAGTATCTCTGAAACTGCTCCTTTCCTCATTTTATGTGCCTTACTCATTTTGGTGTACCCCAACCAAGAGTTTCATGCAGATCCTTCTGTTCAGTAGGGACACTAGGAACATGTATTTGAAGATTGAAATCCATAACAGGAATGTAGTATTCCCATTTGATTCAGTCTTTCTGGCCCTATTGTTAACCTTCCTGACCCCCTCTTTATGGCCTGGGTACCTCCCCAAAATTCTACTTCCTTGGGGGACAGAGCCTTACCTTTACACCACTCTGTGGATCAGTCCTCTGTTCTGATCCCCTCGTTCTTCAATTAGCTCACGTGACCCAGAGAGCTGCAATTCTCTGTGATCTCTAGACTTTTTTGATTACCTGTCCTTATCAGTAAAAAAAAAAAAAAATGAGCATGCACCTCTAATCTTTCTATATTTATTTATAAATTATATGACATATTAGTGTATGAATAATTAATAATAAAACAGAGGGTTTGAAATGGAAAAAGATGAGACAAAGATGAAATAATATTTTAAATTATTCACAATCCAAAAAACCTTTTGCTCTTGATTTTAAAATTAATGGTGATTTTAATAAAAAGTATTCATTTGCGGTTAATATGATTAATTAATAATATATTGCTGAATATGATTCATTAATTTTGAAAATTTTAGTTTAATACTTTGCATTGTTGAACTTAGGGTGATTTGATACAAGATCCATGAACTTGAATGAGAAACCAAAGTACATCTTTATTTTCATTAACCACTAACTGAAATTTATCGTTTCCTTTCATTGTAAGTGTAATTAATGAATCTCAGCAGTATCAACAGTACCTGCAATTTTGTCACCAACAGAAATCGCAGACATTTCCACAGCACGTGACACTTGTTGCAGATATCTAGAAATATTGTTTATGCTTCCCACTACTTTGAAATTACTGTTAGTCCTTGTATTAGCTATTACACTGAACGAGATCCCAGTCTTCCTGCTTACAGACTACATCTAAGTATAATTGATTTTCTTTGTAATCCTATATTCTTTATTTTATTTATTTAAAACATTACTCTAAGAAGGAGTTCTGAGGCTTCACCAGGCTGCAAAGGTGGTCCATGACCCAAAAGAGATTAAGAACCCCTGCTAGAAAACCTAGCTAGCATATCCTGTTCTTCTTTGTCTTTTGGGGTTTTTTTTCCTAGTTCAATCTGTAAGTGTTCTTTATGTTAGATTAATGTTCGGAAATTCTAAAGATATTAAGTTATACCAAAAAATTGGTTTAGGCAATATTGTCCATGTGGAGTAAGTTGCTTCTCCCACCCCATACAGTTGTAATAAAAGCCTGGTTTATGAGCTGAAATGTTAGGGAATATTATTCACTAATAATGGTATTACTTCCAGCACCAAGTCTTCAAGTCTTTGACACATAGTAAGCACTTAACAGGTGTTTGTTGGCATTTACAGAATTCCCATGATGGGTCACAAATTACATTGGATGGCTTAAAGTTTAACTTTTTTTTCATTTTATTTCTAGGTTATAGCTCAGGAAGTGTCTGATAAACACTTGGAAGAGGGTCGTCTATATCCTCCTTTGAATACCATTAGAGATGTTTCCTTGAAAATTGCAGTGAAGGTAAAACCTTTCCTTTTGCATCCGCCTTCTTAAATTTGAATCTTATTCTCACTCTCTTTCTCTCTCTCTCTGTCTGTCTGTCTGTCTCTCTCTGTCTCTCACACACACACACACACACACTGTATTACTGCACATTGACCCTTTACCTCCCTCAACCCCACATCTGATCAGTTGCCAGATCTGTCCATTCTTCCAACACCTCTCATTTCTGTCCCTTTCTCTCCACTCACAGCCACCTCCCTAGTTATTTACCTCTCATTTGGACTATTGTAACAACCTCCTAAATTGATCTCCCTTGCTTCTGTTCTTTATCCTTTCCCATCCATATAGATGCGAACAAGCCTGACTGTGTCCCTGTTGTACTCAAGTATCACCTGTGGCTCCTTTTTTCTCTAGGATAAATACAAATCCATCAGTCTAATATTTACCATCCAGAATAGTCTGGCACCAGCCTGCCTTACTTTTGTTTAATTTTTCATCTTTAAAAAATGATCAAGTGTTTTCTCTTCCTGCCAACTCCCCCTCTCTTCCATTGGAGGGCTTGGGGGTAATATGGAAACATAGGCATAGTCAAGCCAAACGACTTCCCATGTTGACCATACCCAGAAACGTAAGTCCGATACTATCTTGAGTCCATGACCTGTCTGTCAGGAGAGCATGCTTAGCATCATCAGTCTTCTGGACTCAAGAGTGATCACTGCATTTGTCAGAGTTCTAAGCCTGTCTTTACAACATTGTTGTCATCTTTCCAAATTCCTCTGTAACTGTCCGTGTCATTATTTCTTATAGTACAGTAATGTTATACTTATATGTTATAATTCCTTAAGCCATTCCCTAATTGATGGGCAGTCCCATAGTTTCCAGTCTTTATCACTACAAAAAGAGCTTCTATGAACATTTTTGCATGTGTGGTTCCTTTTCCTCTTCCTTTGATTTTTTTGGAGTGTACGCCTAGTAGTAGAATCATTGGATCAAAGGGTATGCACAGTTTTGTGGCTTCATTGGAAATCTTCCAGTTCATATCATTTCACTGTTTATCAGTTGGGGAGTGGATATTGTTCTTATAAATTTGAATGCCTCATTTTTTTGAAAATGTGACTGACCTTCCTTTATCAGAGAACCTTGCTGCAAAGATTTTTCTACCCCACAGTTAATTGTTTCCCTTCTAATCTTAGCTGCACTGGCTTTGTACAAAACCTTTTTTAAACAGTTTGCAATCAAATTATCTGATTTATCTTATTATTCTTTTCATTGTTTAGTCATGAGCTCTTTGCCTCTATGTGGAGCTAAATCGTGTCCTGTCTTTCCAGTCTTACTTCACAGTGCTGCCTTTCATGCACTCTTTTAAGTTCCTGTTCTACTTTATACTCAATATTCCATCTTCCGTCTCCATCTCCATCCTTTTGTACAGGGCTGGCCTCCTTACATCCATCTCTTAGAACCTTTATATTAAGGTTTGGCTTAGCTCCTACCTCTTACTTAAAGCCTTTACTTACCCCAGATCATTTATTAGTGTGCTCCCCTTCCTCAAATAAATTATAATTTAATTATCTCTGTTCATACTAGATTGAACTGCTCCTTCTGCACCCACTCCCATCAGCCCCCTCCCCCCCCAATATAACCTCCTAGAGGACAAGGATTTTTTTTGTCTTATTTTTGTTTCCTTGGCACCAAGGCAAGGTGCCTTGTACATACACAAATGCTTGTTGAACTGAATTAGCCAGTTATATTGGGAGTCTTCTTTAAAATTAATTCACTTATCAACAGAAATATGTGTGTATGTGTGTTGCATACCTGCCTCCTCATTTTTAATAATGAACTTTCTAAATCATGTTTAGAAATGAGGCTGCATAAATTTGTAGAGAGAAACCTCCAGAGGTTTAATCCCTGCAAGTCTGAAAGATTATTAAAGATTCTCAGACTAAAGTGTGGAAAATTTAGAATAGAACAGAATTCTAGAACTAAAGGATACATTGGTAGAGTCTTCTCCATTATATAGTTATATTGAGCTCTGAAGATAAAGAAGAAAGGAATTGGGATGAACAAATAACTTCCTTTTAATAAGTTTATAGGATCCAGCTTAGGAGATGGAAGGTACCTTAAAAGCCATGGAGTCCTGCTCCCTGGTTTTTCCTAACCTTCGTGTTTCTGTTGAGGGTACCAGCATTTAAATCACCCAGCTTCATAACCGTGAAGTAATTCTGGATGCTCTCATCTACCTCTTCCTTCAGCAATGGTTTGCTGAGACATGTCCATTCTACCTTCATATCTCACATTGCTCCCTTTTCTCTACACTGCCTCAGGTCCTCATCACTCTTTTATGCACTATTGGGACAGACTTTTAATGGGCCTCTCAGGCTCTCCCCTCTCCAACCCCTCCTCCAAATGGTTGTTAAATTGATATTCCTAAAACACCAGTCTTGCTATATCAGTCCCCTGTTCAAAAAGCTCCAGTTCTTTCTCTTACCCCCAAAGACTCCTGACTTTTAAAGGCCTTCACCATCTGGCTGCAGTATACCTTCTCAGATTTGTTCTCTATTACTCTGTTCTCTACAATCCTTAGAAAATTATGTAAATATCAGCTGTTATTTCTATAGAGGGATTTAAATGGTTGAGGCAGTTTGAAAGGTTATTTTTTTAGGATATTAGAGACCTAAGTATCTTTGTAAGCAGAGGAACCAGTGAATGTTGAGCGTAGAAGAAAGAAATGGGATAATTGATGGAAAAGGAACCTGAAGGAAGTAGAAATTTATGCTCAGAAAAGCATAAGTGGAGGGGTTAGCCTTGGAAAGGAGGAAGACTTCTTTCCTGGTCCAGAGAAAAGAAGGAAGAAAGAAAAGATAAGTGAAGGGTGAGAAACTTGGGGACTGTGAGAATTCTCTTATGGATGTCCTCAATTTTCTTCATATAATAAAAAATAATGCTTTCTTCTAAGAGTACAAGAGGGATAGAGTCGGAAACATGGTAGATTTAAGAGAAGTTTAGACTAATTACTTCAGGCTTGTGGTGGGGAGTCCTCCAGTCAGCCGTAGTGTGCAATAGTGAAGTTAATACTGATAATATAATAACTTGGCTGACTTGGGTTGGGATTTGGTAAGATGAAAATAATAAATCATAAGGGCCAATAATCTGGGATAATAACAGGTCTAAGATTGAAATCCATAACAAAGATCCCCTGCTTTGTGGGCAAAAAAGTAAACCAGAAGGGTGAGGGTGTTTGGACACATATATTCAGACTTATACTTATTTGTGTACAGGTCTCATCTCTACCCTCAACTTTAATCTTTACTCACAACTAATAACACCATGAGATCAGGAACTTGGTCATTTAAAAAAAAGTAATTGTATAAAGTAATTATATTCTCATCCTGGAAAATGGCATGCAGGCACAGTGCATTCCATATAGTAGTTGTTAAACCAGCTGAATTAAATGGTCTGAGAGATGCTGAGAGACTAAATCGTTGCTGTATAATGGAAGTTAAACTATTTGTGGATGGAAAAAGCTTTTTGAAAATTCAAGAGTATAGATGGAGCACACCAGCAGAACTGTTCAGAAATACCATAAGTTAATGACTAACCTAGTCATTTCACTTTTGAAGATAGGCTAGCAAATTTTAGGAAAAGTCAGGATTGGTATAGGCTGTCAAACAAGAAATGTCAACTATTAATAATTTTAATATAAATACAGCTTCTGGTTCTTTAGAACATGTCACTTCATGGAATTTATTCTTACTAAATGGCATAATTTGTTATATTGATTATATACATATTCCTCATACTAGATTGTTTGATAATTTTGACAATTTTCTCTTGATAATAGTAATTAGCATATTTCTACCCCAATATATCTGATCTTATAAAAATGCAGTACTTTTCTAACTACAAAAACTTCCAAGTTTCATGAAAAACCATTATAGAACACTTAGGCAACGATAATTTTCTATATTAGAGGAAATTCCTATAGTGACTTACTATGGACCGTATTCTGGCAAATTTGGATCTAGGATCTAGGAAATAAATACTGACCTTGCATAGTTGTTTGGGGCCTAATGTCTTTTAATACTTGGGTAAAGTTTGGTTCCAAAACTGCTCATTTATACAATATGTATTATACACAATGAGTATAATATCTACTAATTTTCAGTAGGTATTGCTCCTTCTGCTATACCATGCAACTAGTTACTTCTTTAAATTCAATGTTTATTAAAATATAAATGTATGTTTTATTATATTTCCAGATTGTGGAAGAATCCTACCTTGATAACTCAGCTACTGTCTACCCTGAGCCTCAAGATAAGGAAGCATTCATCCGCTCTAAGATTTATAGCACTGATTATGACCAGATTCAGCCCGACTGTTACCCTTGGCCTAAGGAGGCAATGAAAATACAGACTGTAAATCAGTTCTAGGAACACAGTACAGCAGTAAATATTTGTGGCTCTATTAATGGCATCTTGAAGTTTTTTTTTCTTTATCAAAGATGAATACTTTTTATAATGATTGAAAAACCTCTTAAATTAAGATGATAAATTTTGTTTATTAATTTTGTAGCTTAATTATTTCTTGATTGATTGACAGTCATTAATCCAGGTTAGAATAAACAGCTTTTTGGAAGATAGTACTGTAATTGCATTCAGTTTATTCATATTTTTATTATTAATCTTTCTGTTCCAAGTTCTTTCTAAAAGTTGTTGTTCCTACTGAAAATCTCATTATTTTTACATAGTTCACTGATTATTGACACTCAAACTAGAAATAAAGTAACTTTAAAATATGTGATTCTTTTGTTAACCATTTTGTTAAACTGTTCTTTTTTATAAGGATAATATGTTTTGGGAGCAGAGCCTTCTTACTTACAACAGAAACTTCAGTGTCAGTATCTTTGCAGTTTCTAAAAGCAAGTGACTTCTCAGGTTTTCATCAAAAGCCCTTGATTCTGTTGGTTCAATTTATGCAACTGAAAAAATTTGTGAGAAGGCTTAATCGATACTGTTTACAAGCTTTGTACAACCTCGTGTTTATTTCCTTTCCATCATTCACCTTATGCAGTAACACTCCACTTTATCCACTGCATTCCTTGCAAAGAACTTCGGCACCTCCTTAGGCACACCTTCCCATTCTGCAAGTGCCATGCCATAACTTTGGGGAAAGGGACCACGTCCCTGTTTCCAGTGGAGGCCCATTCCCATTCTTTGTGGTATAGCAACTGGAAGATAAAGGAGGCAGACAGAGAAGTTTAACAAGACCTGGATCTGAGTGTAACCTCAGTATCCCATTAATAGGTTGTCTAGCTGCATGGCTTATTGCCATAACTCCAAACTAGCTGACGATCATTTGCTTTTTTCCATTATCAACTATAATGCTTCTCCATGGTTAACTCAGGTAATTGAGAATTAGCTGCATTGCACTAAAATAATCCATCTCTGCTGTACAGAGGGAAATTATAAGTGAAAAATTTATGTAACAATATTCCCAATAAGTCACCTTTATCTTTGTAGTTGTATTCTCTAAGGAATAGTCTTGCCTCCAGTATAAACTATCATTTTAAAATTACCATGACAACTGTCGAAAAGCATATCATGGGATGCTGAAATGCGCGTGATAAGGAGTTTTATTTTAACCATCAGCAGTTGAGCCAGTGGCGTAAGTTCTCAAGCTCAGGTTTAACAATCGTTATTTATCTATAGAATGATTTTATTAAGAAATGTTCTTCCTTTTGAGGTTACGTTTTTGAAGATGTACTTCAAGATAAAATGTACTAGAAAAAAATAATTTGGGGCAGAGTTAAAGACTATACCAAATTTTGTTTTTAGGGACTAAATGGAGTGATAGTGGTGGTACAAGTTAGCAGAGAGAGTTGTCTCCATGTCATTGTTTGGGGAAAGTAGCAGAATGAATTTCATAACTCTTGTCTATTTCTATGTTCTCTCATAGCTCTAATAAAACCTATTTACCTATGCAAAATGATTGTAATGAACTATTAAAAATGTAAATGCTTAACTAAAGAGTGAATTAATAAAATAATAAGATGCCCATGACCTTTATTTTCTTTTTTTAAATGATTTCTGTCAGCACATCACAAATTGATAATGGCTTGTCATTGTGTTACTCACTCTCGTGGGTTTTAAAAAAAAAACTTTAAATTTTCTATGAACTGGCAACAAATTAATTTTTTTTATTGTTAGATCATCATGTATATCTTACTGATCAGACACAGAGATTATTGAGGGACCACAGGTCCAGAATTCACAAGAAAAACTGAAACCATGAAAACATTAAAGGAGAGTATTATAGAATTGTAATAGCCCATCTTGGCCTTGGAGAAATGGTGAGGAAATCCACCTTCTTTCTTTCCTTGGAGAGGACTATGGCTGCAGTTTGTCTCATATGTTACTGGCTATGGAGGCGATGTTGGTTTTGCTTAACTGGTTTTCTTTGTTACCACTTGGGCAGAAGTTTTGGAAGGACAGACTATTCCACTGGGGGAGATGACCCCAGAACACCAAAAGGCTGCAATAACAGCAATTTATTTTTAAATGGGCTTTCCAGGCATGTTTTGCCTACCTTCTGCCCTCCAGGAAGCAGGTCATCTGGTAGCTTCATATTTTAACTAATTTTCTTGATAACTAGGTGATAAGGTATGAAGTTACTTGACAGTTGACATCTGAACTGGGGATAGTAATAGAATGGTGACCCTCACAGCAAAGAGAGATGCTTTGAGGGCACAGGCTAAACAGTGGCTTTTAATAACTCACTCCCTTCCCCAAACCTGTGGAATATTGTATTAGAACTGGAAAGGACCTTCATGACCTAGTCCATCACTTTCATTTAATAGAAAAGAAAACTGAAACCCCACAGTGGAAAGTATTTTGTGGAATATCACAAAGGAAGGATTATTTTAAGCCCGTACTGAGATGGAGGCTGCGCTGAGATAAAATGGCCCCAGATCTCATAGACTGTTAGAGCTAGAAAGACTATAGAGTTGCCTTCATTTCAGTTCGATGCCCCTCATTTAAGAGAGGAAGAAACTGGGTCCCAGGTTCAGAACACTTGCAACCAAATTGTTAAAAAGCATCCTTCATTCCACAGTCCTCAGCAGAGCATGAACTTCTGGCTTTATGAATGACTCAGAAGAAGGGTCTGGTCCCAAAATCAACCCTGCTTTTTAAGAAAGTTTGCGAAGCCCAGGAGAACAAAGCTAAGAGGAAAAATAAGTTTCCAGGGCTGAGGGTTCTTACTTTCTCTTCCCCAAAAGTATCTTCTGCCTCTTCCCCCTACTCAGAAGGGAAGTGTTGAGAAGAGGCTGAGAATTGGGCTTGGGGGCATTCATGTGCTTTCATTCCCCAACGTAATTGGGGGAGAAATAAAATATTAGAAAAAATTAATAGGAAAAATTATTATTTTCAGGGAATCCCATAACCCTTAAACCTTTCCTTGACTTGTTTTCCAGGTCAGCTGGATTTTTATATCAACTACCCTACATTTTTTCTATATTTTCAACTTTTTGCTTTTTATCTACTATTTCTTGTCTTATGGAATCACTGATTTTTGTTTGTTCTATACTTATTTTCAGGGAGTACATTATTGGATAAGGTTTGCCACTTTCTCTTCCAAGTCATTTATTGTCTTTCAAATTCTTTCCTGTAGAACTTTTGATTTTTTTAAGCTAATGCTTCATTTTTTCATGTAATCCTTGTGAAACATTAATTTTTTTCTTTGAATATCCATTACTGATAGTTATTAGTTTCTCATTCCTTTGGGGGATTGTTGAATCTTTATTGGTGTTTTCTTTTATTTCTTTCTTTTGGTCTAGTTTTAGTTCCTGAATTGAGGCTTCATGCCAGGGCTCCCTATGCTCCCTGGGTTCCTATGTTGATCACCATCTCCCATTATTAGGTTCCCATTCATCTTTGGGATTCAGAGTGTAATGAATATTCTTTGGCCTCTGAGCTGATGGTATCTCATCTTGATCCCCTACTAGAAGTGTTCCCCTTCCCTAGGTGCCAAGCAGTTGCACTTCAGTTTCATTCAAGCACTTAATATCAAATAGCTTTTTCAAAGGAGTGTTTATTTCAAAGATATGCAACCACAAATGTGCAAACATCCCTCTCCCAACCAATGGAGCACACTATACTCTCACCCACCTTGGTCTCTGGGGAAAAATGAGTTCAAACTTATATCAATTCCAAAATAACACTGATCTCAATAAATCTATGCCCAGATGTGGCATGACTACAAAATATCAATCCTTACTTGTCAGGGCATTGCCACTGGGCTAGTTATAAAACCAACTGCGAATTCAGACTCTCAGACTCCTTGAAGCTGGTTTACCTGAACTTTTGACACAGGGTCCCATCCCCTGGAGATAGCAGCTTCACCTAAAGTTAAAAGAAAGGATAAACACTGAGCCAAACAAAGAGTGAGGCCTGTGGGCAGAAAGCCAAATGGTATTTGGGAAGTAGAAGACCCAAGGCATCTCTCCCTTGTCTTGTTTCTCACCAGATACGAAAGCAAAGGGGTCAAACCAAGAGCAGAGAAGCTGCAGAGAATAGCCAAGGAAGGTCTTTTGAAGGTGTCTTCAGATCTGGCTAATCAGTGAAAAAAGGTTTCTCCTAATGTGGTTAGCAGACCAGGGCCAGTTAGTGTTGACATATTGCTCCGTTATACATCCTCACTCTTCTCCAGCTTCTGCCACATGGGGAGGTGCTATTAGAGGTGTTTGCATACATACCCATGCCTGTTACAAGAATGCTTGATCTTCAAGACCCTCTATGACATCTCTGGACTGAACATTGCACATCCCTGAGCCCAAGGGCCTGAGATTTCTTGGTCTTTGGACTACAGCCCCCTACTGGTCATTTCCTGGTTGTTCCAAAGTCCCCATCCTGGGGCGTTCTCAAGGAACTCTCTGTTCTTCTTGCCTCTGAACACAAATCCATAGAAGCTAAACATGTCCATATCTTTGGTCATCTTGGGAATTTGCTTTGTTGGAGGACTCCTTTTTCCTGTTTCAAGTGGGCTTCTTACTCAGCTCTTATACCGTTCCAAACTAGAAGTCACTCTCATTTATCGTCAAATGTCTTGATCGCTTTTTGATCTGGTGCAAACTTAAAGATTTTGCTGGAGTAGTTATGTGAGGGCAGGGGGGCTCTGCCACTTGTTCATTTACATTTTTGACACAGTTTTCCCTTTCATATCTTGGGGGTTAGGGGCACTATGCCTCCATGATCTGGAAAATCCTCATAAAAATTTTTGGTCCTCCATATCAGAGAAGTCTGAATTTTTTTTTCTTTCATGGGGTGTTTACAGTACCTTATTTTAAAATTTTGGCTGATGTTATACGATACTATACAGGTATTTTACGCACTTTTGAGTTTCTGAACTTTTTCTGAGTGGTCTGCTGGCCTTTGTATGTGATCTGCAGCTTTCACAAAACTCCCCCAAAATTCCCATTTAATTTCTTATGCCAACCCATGATATAGTGAAACAATCATAGGGAAAGTCTTGAGGTGGAAGAGGTAACTGTATTTTTAAAGAAACTATGTTCTGCATATATTAAAATTTTTTAATATTTAAAATTTTTTAAAATAACAACTATTTTTAATTACTCTATCCCTTCCACTACCTCTACCCCTATTGAGAAAAATTTCTGAATCCCTCTAATACATATCTATATAGTCCAGCAAAACAAACTCCCACATCAATCACTTCGAAAAATATGAATCTCTTTCTAAATTTTAAGTTCATTAACTCTGTCGTAGAATTCGTATTCATTCTTTGGGAATTATGGTTTGTCATTAAGCCGAATGGAACTTTAAAGTCTTTCAAAATTGTTTTTTTCTTAAATTTATTTTTTTGTTCACATTTTTCTCGTAGTTCTCACTTATCCATTCATAAAGGTCTTCCCAGTTGTCTCTGAAATTGCCTTTTTAACAATTTATTGTCACACAATAATATTCCCTTACATTCATACACCACAATTTGTTTAGCCATTAATTGTTGGTCTCCAATTTTTGGCAACCATGAAAAGAACTGCTATAAATATTTTTGCATAAATAGGTTGGTTTTCTTTCTTCGATTTATTTGTGGTATAAGCCTGATAGAGGTATAGCTTTCTGGGCTCAGTTTCTAATTGCTTTCCATAATGGCTTGGAAAGCTCCAGCAGTTCCACCAACATTGGACCTGTTTTCTCAGAGCCAACCCAACATTAGTCATTGACCTTTTTGTTATCTTTGCCAGTCTGATGAATGTGTCAGAATCTCAATATTGTTTAAATTTCCTTTCCTCTAATTGTTAGTAATTTAGAGCATTTTTATATGATTGTTGAGAGTTTAAATTTCTTTGAAAACTTCCTGTTCATAACTCTTGACCACTTATTTATTGGAGAGAGTGGTTCTTGGTCTTACAAATTTGGATCATTTCCATATAGATGTCCCAAAAATCTTGGTACAGATTTAAGCTTTAATAGCTCCAGAAGCATAAATGCTAGAAACTTACAAAAACTAACATTTGAAAGATGTTATTTTAAATTTTTAAGTATTGATGTTTCATATTAAAATCCAGCATCAATATTATTTTGTATTATACTTCATTCTAGTCTATTTTAAGCAGATGTCTAATCTCACATATTAAATATCTTGTAGCACTTGAACCTTGTAGCCTTGTAAGCATGTTTAAGGGATTTCACTGTTAGATTCTTCCCAGGTACCTGTTCCCATTTAATTTTTACTACGTTAGATTTGTTTGTGCAAGAACTTTTTCATTTTATGTAATCCAAATTGTCCATTTTATCTTGTATGAACCTCTTTATCCATACATCTGAAAGGTAATTTCTTTTTTGCTCCTCTGAATTGTTTGTGACTTTTTATATCTGTCACCTATCCCTTTGGAGCTTATCTTGATTTATGACATGAGGTATTGGTCTAAACCTATTGTTTGGCCTTCATTTTTCAAAGAGGATTAATAACATTCCAGGATGATGTCTTGACTTTCATGTGAATTAGTGCATTGGTGATTTGAAATATTCTTCCAGGTTGTTGTGAATACTTTGCAGTTCTTTTTTAGAACTCTTTGTTCAAATCTTTTGATCACTTTGTCTCTTGGGCAGTGCCTATTAGTTTTATATGCTTATTAATTGTTGATAAATTATCTTGTGGCAGCTAGGTGACACAATGGATAGAACACTTGACCTAGAGTCAGGAAGACCTGAGTTCAAATCTGACCTCACACACTTAGTACCTATGTAACCTTAACACTGTTTGCTTCAGTTTCCTCATCTGTAAAATGAAATGGAGAAGAAAATGGCAAACTGCTTCAGTATATTTGACAAAAAAAAAAAAACCCAAAAACTTGAAAGAGGTAATAGAGTTGAACACAACTGAATAAGAACAACAAATTATCTTGGATACCAAATCTTTATTATAGAAATTTGATAAAAAAGATATTTTTTTCCATTCAACTACTTCCCTTCTTGTCCTGGGGTGCATTAATTTTGTCTGTGCAAAAGCTTTTCAATTTCAAGTAATCAAAGTTATCTGTTTTATCTTTTGTAATTGCCTCAATCTCCTATTTG
Organism: Potorous gilbertii; assembly: GCA_028658325.1. Taxonomy (NCBI): domain Eukaryota; kingdom Metazoa; phylum Chordata; class Mammalia; order Diprotodontia; family Potoroidae; genus Potorous; species Potorous gilbertii. The sequence goes on along the minus strand of CM053770.1, from coordinate 361,955,743 downwards.
GTTAAGAATACATCTCCTGCTTATAGCTGTGAGAGGCGTATAATCTGTTTCTCTTTTAATTGTTTTGTAGAATGATCTTTAATATTAAGGTTGCATACACATTTCAAATGCATCGTGAAATTTGTTGTAAGATGTTGGTCTAAACCTAGTTCCAGATTTCCCAGCAGTTTTTAATCAAATAAGGATTTTGCAGTTTATCAAACACTAGGTTATTGAGTTCTATTGTTTCTGATTCTCCCTTATCCTAATCTGTTCCATTTGATCTATCTTTTTAACCAATACCAGAAGATTTTATGACCTTATAATATAGTTATATTATATTGCCTTATAATATAGTTTAAGATCTGGAAGTGCTGTTCTACCTTTATCCCTACTTCTTTTTCATAATTTCATTTAATATTCTAGAGCTATTTTTTTCCAAGTAAATTCAGTATTATTTTCTCAAATTCTACATGTATATATTGATTAATATAGCATTAAAAGTGTAAATTAGTTTTGATAGCATTGTCATTTTTATTACATTGGCACCACCTAGTCATGAGCACTGAATATTCCTCTAGATATTTAAGGTGGCCAACTCTCATGGGCAATTTTCTACCCTGTATAAACTGAGGTTACTTTGGGGGCCTTTTCTTCTCCTAAGATATATTAGAAATTTGGGTAAGGGCTGTGAGACTGGTAATGCCATGGTCCTAGTCATAGAGACATTCTTCTCCTTCATTATATACACTTCACTGAGGCTATAATTATCAAACTTTATGGAGTAAGAATGAGTCCCACAGTGTTTTTTGTAGCTGTCACATAACAAAGAAAGGAGGATAAACCCATTAAGGTCAAAGGGTCAAGATGGGCATCTGAGGTGTTAGAAGTTTGGTCAAAACTGACAGGCTGTGGAATTACCTCATTCTCTCTTTTTTTTTCTTTTCTTCTTTTTTCCACTTAATTGTATTACATGTAAAGATAGTTTTCAACATTCGCTTTTATAAGATTTTGAGCTCCAAATGTTTTTCTCATCTTCCTCCTTCTCTCCCTCCTCCCCAAGACAGCAAGCACTCTAATATAGGTTATACATGTAATACAATAATAAACATATTCCCACATTAGTCACGTTATAAAAGAAGAACAAATTGTCTCATTCTCAATTATAGAGACAGCTGCTCTTGAGTCAGGAATTCCCTGATGTGTATGATGACTTATTCAGCATTCAAGTCATGCCATCATAGTGTAAATGTATCCTACTTCACTGTGCAGTTTAACAAGGAGTTTAGATTTTTTCCATTCTGAGAAAGACAAGCAAAAGGCAAGAGAGAGGGTGAGAAGCAACACTGTAAGAATAAGAAAAATAGAGTAAGAGGGATGAAAAAGCCCTTCATGGATTGTCTTTAAAAAATACAATTTTAAAAAATCGTAAAGCTCAGTATAAAAAGCATAAAAAACACAGCATTCCCATAGGCGTGCTAAGCACTTTCCATGCCTCAAAGGCCTTGGCTATTGGATTAAAATGAGGCAGGGAATGGAGCTGTTCCATCCAGTACATATAATGGCAAAATTTGCAAAGGCTAAATTAGGAAGTACAACAAGGAGGAACCAGTGAAATGTTTCTGCTAAATGCCCAGTCTTAGAGTTGCTGGTATGATTTAGTAGCTAATGCTCATGTTGTGCTTCTAGAGGAAGCATAGGGACAACCCTAGAAAACCCTACAGTGGGTAATAATGTGGCCAGACCAAAGAAAATAGTCATGGTGACTGACATGTCCAGCTAGCACTAGAAGAAAGGAGTCTGAATTCTAAAAAGGCAGCCAGGAGAGGCCAGGCGAAGTCCATCCTTTACCCTTACCATTGTTTCAGAGAGAAGGCTGGCTTCACGTGGCAACAGCATATCCAGGAGTCTTTTCTCAGATCTTGACTGCTTTTGGCATGGTCGGCGCCCCTTGTTAACAGACAGATATATCCGGTGACAGAAGCTCCAAGCCAGGAGTGGCTTGCCCTCCACAGTCACCCAGACACCAGCAACCTGTTCTGCTGTAAATTCTTGTTTCCACTTTTCAGCTTCAGAATCATCATAGGAAAGTGAGATATCATCATCACAAAAAGAGGAGAGATTAACAATGTGTTCAGGGCCTTCGTGGCATCAGCAGCAGCAGCCGCAATTGTTCCTTCCTGAAACAAGTGGTTCCAGCAGCGTGGGCTGAACAATAGACAATGGCCAGGGCAGGGGAAGTCTCAAAACAGATAAGAGAAATCCACATTAGCAATGACCTTAACGGCGGCTGTCAAAAGATGTCTGGCTCTCCAGCCAGAGCATCCCACCAATGTAATAATCAGATGCTACCATGAGTCAGTATAATACTCTTGGAGCTCTCTCCCTTGGCTAAAGCCATGAGAGGAGAGGGTGGTGAAGCTGCCAGACGGTGTGATGGCCAAAAACCACAGTAGTGCCAGTGTAGTAAGCACCATCCCTCATAAGAGAGGACCTGTCAGTATGCAAAATATAAGCAGGATTTAGGAAAGGGTCAGAAAAGTCTTCGTGGGGTTTTTAACCATGTTTGCAACTGAGACATAGCTGTGAAGCAGCTCCCCAGAGACTGGCAGATCAGGGAGCAATGTGGCAAGATTGAGAAGGGAACAGCATTTGAGAATGATATTTTCCTAAATGAGCAAGGTCACTATATTTGGTAAGTCTCTGATTTAAAAAGCCTTTGTTTGGTGGCAAAATAGAGAGCCTCAACTTTGTAGGGACACTGCACTATCAAGTGGGATTCCAAAACTAAATCCCAGGCCTTCTCTTCCAAAAGGGCAATGGAAGCCATATCCCATAGATGGGATGGTGCTCCAGCAAAATAATAAAGTACTGGGCGCTGCATGGGTCTAAATATTTGGGTTAAGACACGATAGACTACCCATGTATAAAAAGTGAGGACTTACTGTAATCTGAGAATTCCAATGCAGGTGTCCATAGCAGGACTCTCTTAAGGTCAGCAAAGGTGGAGAGATGTTGATGGTCAAGCTGCAAGGGTTCTAGCTTTAGTCAGAGAAGCAGGGGGCTTGATAATCTCACTAAAGGAAGGCATCCACTGTCTGCATTATCCAGCTGGTCCAGGGATGACATGAAGCTGTTTTCTGTAGAGCTCAAATATGTTTAGGAAAGAAAGAGTCCCATCCACCAAATAAACTCCAGATATTCCACCTGTGGAAGGCTCCGCTGTACCAATGACTTCCTATCCTCTTTCATGAAGCTCCAATAATAGATGATAACCATCCTCCTGACAAACCACAACATTTGGAGCAGCTAGTAGATCACCCATGTACTGCAAATAGCACCTTTAAAAGTGAAATCCTGTTGCAAAATTTGAGAGAAGAAAGCAGGACTTTCTACATGCCCTGGAGGTAGATGAATCCATGTCCATTGCAAGTTCTTCCAGGTGAAGGTGTATAGGTAATGAAGATCTGGGTGAATCTGGATGCCAAAAACCCCCCAAACAACCCTCCAAAAAACCCCACTGAGCAAAACTCTATAGCAGTAAAGTTGGTAGCCCCACAAGGACCTGAGGAAATAATGTCGGCAGAGTTGGGTACCCCTAGGTGTCATGGTGCACAAATCTTGAACAAAGAGATAAACAGACTTTCTATCCAGACCTAGCTAAGGTTTCCTGATGAGGAGATACGCCAGGCACAATAATAACCATCGTTTCTTAGAGTTAATAATGGGTAAAATGCCCTCAATTGTTTCCTTGGATAGAGGGTACTGGAAGATAGATGGTGGAGGTCCCCACCCTTACTTTTTGTAGTAATGGAGATGGCAGATTTTAGTAATCCCACATTTAAAGATGAAAAGGTCCATAAAGAGTTGATGTCAGATGGGATGCTAAAAGTATCCCCAATTGAGAATGGGGAATAAGGAGAGGGAATCCTTGGGCAGCTGCAGGGATGGAGAACTATCCAAAGAATAGGAAATAGTATCCCAAAATTTGCTTAGAAGATCACAGGGGATGTGGGCAGCAAGAGGAAGGAATGTTCAAGAGAAGGGAGACCAATGGACACCATGCAATGGGACAATCTTGGAACATTCTGAGTCTTTCCCAAAACCTCAACAATACCTAAAGACTCAATACAAGAACAGCTGGACTTAGATTTACTCATCAGAATCAAGTTAGATCCAGCAAGTAGTCAAGGAGTCATAAATTTGATCAGCAGCTTTAAGGGTGACATGGGAAAGGGATGAACTGGGAAAACTGGAGCCAGGACTTCAGGTTTGGGGAAAATAAAAGAGTCCTTTTTGAAATTTTTTTTTAAATCCCTGGGGACTGCTAAGGACATTTTCCTTTCATTCCAGAGGTCCCATTCCCTCTTTCTATAATATTGGTCAATATAACTTTTTTTGCAGTAAAAACATTTACATGCTTTGCAAGTTTCTGACATGGTCTGTGTAGGAGCAAGGATGGTGTGAGCTACAGGAGCAGTTCATACAGAGGCAAGTATGGTTTGAGCTTTCTCAGTAGATTTCTCCTTAATTGTTTCTCCTTTCCTTCATAAACATATAGAGCAATGTTCTTAAGTTGGGCTATAGGCATTATGGAAATACTTTCACATCTCTGTCAGGAACTGGTTAACAAAGTGTGTACTAACAATACACTCTCTCTAAAATCCTGTATATCAGTCAACATTTGTGCATAATCTATCATAAAAA
>CM053770.1:361934866-361950557 GCA_028658325.1 Potorous gilbertii | reverse complement strand
CCAGATATTCATCAGGATGACTGGAGATGACCCAGGATGAGGCAATTGGGGTTAAGTGACTTGCCCAAGGTCACACAGCTAGTGAGTGTCAAGTGTCTGAGGTGAGATTTGAACTCAGGTCCTCCTGACTCCTGCACTGGTGCTCTATCCACTGCACCACCCAGCTGCTCCACTCCGGAAACAACAAATGCTATGTGGAAAAATAGATACACCAATACATTGTTGGTAATATTGAGAACTGGTCCAACCATTCTGGGGAACAATGTGGAACTGTTCCCAAAGGTCCATCAAACTGCATCTTACCTTTTGAACCAGCCATACAACTGTAGTACTAGGTCATAGCCTCCAGAGATCAAAAGGAAAGAAAAAGGTCCCATGTGTACAAAAATATTTATAGCAACCCTTCTTATGGTGGGAAAGAATTGGAAATTGTAGGGATGGCCATCAAGTGGGGAGTGGCTGAACAAGCTGTGGTACATGATTGAGATGGAATACATGATGGGGGAATGGGGGGTAATTTCAAAAAAACCTGGAGAGACCTATGCAAAGTGAACAGAAATAGGAGACTATGGTACACTGGAACAGCACTACTGTAATGCTCAACTGTGAAAGATTTAGCTATTTTTATTAATTTTAATGATCTAAGAAGATTACAAAGGACTCATGGTAAAAAAAATGATATTCCCCTCCAGAGAGAGAACTGTGAACTTTGAGTGCAAATTGAAGTATAATTTTCTTTCTTCATTTTTCTTGCTTTTTTGGCAACATGGTTAGTGTGGAAATATGTTTTGCATAATTTCACATGTATAACTGATATCACATTTCTGAGGCAGGAGAGATGGAGAGAATAAAGAACTAAAAAAAAAATCTTTAAAAGGATGTTAAAAATAAATACATAATAAAAATTTTAAAGCAAGGCGAAAAACCCTAAGGAACAGGATTAGCTGAAAGGGAGGGAGAAAGGGAGAATTAGAGGTGAGGGGAAGACAGCCAGTAAGAATAGAGACACCTTAAAAAAGATTCAATTAAAAGAAATGCAATACAACAAATCGTTTAAAACAGAAGAGGAAAATCTTGAAATTGAATATCTTCTATAGGCAATATAAATGCATCTATGATAAGAAGGGAAATGGTCACATGGGGAGAAAACCTTTGTAACAAATTTCTTTGATAAGGGTTTGGTATCCAAGATATAATTTTTAAACTATATAATACACACGTATAAATTCATATATACATATATAACATACACATACATATATGGTTAACAGATTTAATACATATGAAGAAATATCAAATAGATATTAATTGATAAACTGTCTAAGGTTATGAACAGTCCTGAAAAAAAATTGTATTTACAACCACATAAATGCTCCAAATCACTAATAAGAGGAGAAAAATAAATCAAACAAACCTGATTTTATTACATATCCTGTAAACTGGCAAAAATGACAAAGGATTTTAGAGGGATTGTGGAAAAATACACTAATACACTGCTGATGGAGCTCTGAAATGGTAGGATCATTTTTGAAAGCCATTTGGAATTGTGTAAAGTCACTAAAAATGTCACTTTTAGTCTAAGACTCGACCAATGATGTGAAAAAAGTCCCCCACCGCTTCCAAATATTTCTAGGAGCTCTTTTTTGTGGTAAGTAAGAATTGAAAAGAAAGATGCCCATCCATGGGGGAGGGGCTAAACAAATTGCGGTCCATGAACGCAATAGAATATCACTGCGCTGACACATGACGTGTGTGATGAATACAAAGAAGCCTGGAAAGATCTGTACGAATTGACGCAGAATAAGGTACGAAGAGCCGAGAAAATCAGATACATACCAATAACAAGGTAATGCACCCAAATTACCAAGATTAAGCAGGACTTCAGAAAAGAAGCGTGAGCTGTCCCTAGGCTATGCCGACTGTTACAATGTATCCATCACTTGGGCAATTTTTTTTCTCTCCAAAAAATACCGTAGGTGAGGAGGGAAGGGATTCATGGGCTATTACGGTCACGTAAGAACCAGAAAATAGCAATGAAAGCCTAGTTTTAATGAAAAAGGTGGCCTGTGAGCTTGAAAACCCTTGTAAAAAGCACAGATTTGACGTAAGAAAGCCTTCTCCCCGCGTTCCGCCGAAGCGCTAACGCGCTCTATCCCGGGCGGTTACCGGACCTAAAGGCAAGTCTGGGTTAGTGCGCATCGCGGGAGCGCGGCAGGGACAGTCTGGAGCCTCACCTGGTAGTCCGCATAGACCATAATTACAAACCCAATCCGGGGGGGCAGGGGGCCGCTGGGGTTCTTCAGGTAGGACTTGACGCGCCTCAGGGCGTTGGGATCCTCCAGGCAGACCTCCCCTTTGTTCGGAAACATGGAATACAGCATCTCGATCTCCAGCAGCTGCAGCTCCAGGCACTCGGTGACCGAAGCGGCCGTCATGGTGAAGAGCCCGGACGCCCGACCTCCTGCGGGGGAGAAAGGGCGACCACAAACACGCGGCCGGCGTTTATCCCGCGGCCGCCGAGCCCGCCGAGCCCTCGGACGGGCACCTGCGGGGCCTCCCGGACGGTCCCCCGCCCCGCCCGCCCCCTCACCCCCCTCGGGTGCCTCTCACCGCACTACGGACTGCACCGACGGCGGGCTAGCCCAGCTGCCTCCACCGCTGCAGATGATCCGCCGCCGCCGCCTCCGCCACCGCAGCGCCCTCGGCCACCGCAGCCGCCTCCGGCACCACGGCCCCCTCCGGCACCGCGGCAGCCTCCGCCACCGCAGCGCCCTCCGCCACCACAGCCCCCTCCGGCACCGCAGCCCCCTCCGCCACCGCAGCTCCCTCTGCCTCCGCCACAGCTGCTGCTGATGCGTTCACCTCTGCAGCCGCCGCTGCTCTGCGGCCAGACGCCGCCGCCTCTGCAGACACCGCAGCCCCCCCCAGCTGTCGCCCACCCGCTCCGCCCCCGGTTCTGCCTTACAGGGTGGGGGGCGTGGCCACGGCCCGGACCTCACATCACACTACGGATTTTTCTCCCCAATAGGAACCAAAAGGCGGCCCGGGTCCCCCGACCGCTCGAGGGAGGGGGGAGCTATGCGGCGGTGAGCGCTCCGCCGCAGACCACCGGCGTTATACCGAACCGTGCGCTAAAGCCGTGCACCCCTAGCCACAGGGCGAGTGGAGGTGCGAGAACACCCAGTCTGGCCAGGAGTCACTTTCACTGGCATCTCGATACACTCTCTAAGAATCGGTCTCCTGTGCTGTAACGTGGGGGCTGCACCAGACCAGGGATGAGATGGATGCAGAAAGCACTTATTAAGCACTTACTAAGTACGACGCATTACACTAAGTGCCGGGCCACAAACATAAAAGTGAGAGCCCCTGCCCTCAGGACTCAGCAAAGGGGAAGAGAGGTGTAGGATGCTTGGCCTGGCAGGGCCTTCGGGAGCTTCTCTTTTGTGTCACTGCCCAGCCCCATCATCCCGAAGCAGCTGGGGCACAGCCCATGGCCTTAAGAGAGATCGGTAAACGTCTGCGGACTTGGGGGAGCAGGCCCCGTGGGGATGGGGCGCATCGGTCTGGACCTCTTTTCTACCTCTTTCCCTCCCTTTGATCCAGCCAAGATGAGTCCTTTGAATTCTTTCCATCATTCCCTTATAACTCCATGTTCAAAAATCTGCTATCTCTGGGCAAAAAATATGCTTGGTTGCCAAGGTTACTTCCTATCCTGAGTCTCCATAGCAACGGCACACTCACTAAAATGGCAAAACTGAAGATTACATTTATTATGTATTTGTTTCATGGGTAACAGGTACATAAACAACCCACACAGATGACCTATCAATATCCTGGAGGGGCACTGAGGAAAGGCAACGAATGACCCAACCAGAAGGAATGAGAAGAGGACCTTTCCCCTGAAACAAAAGCTCATCTTAAAAACAAACAAAAAAATCCAAATATTTTTCAGATGATTGAGGGACTCTTGGTCTCCAAAGAGTTGAAGGTCATCCAAAGGGCACTGCAGAAAAATATGGTGGTAACCAGTAGTCTATGCAACACCTCACAAAGAATTCAATTCACGTGCATTTACCAAGTACCCATCATGGGCTAGACTTTGGAATAACAAAGACCAAAAAAAAAATAAAACTTGCTTGCATCATCTGTAGGGAGATTTTGTACAAATTTAAATATCAATAATTACCGAATCACAAGGTATTTAGAGAGAGAGAGGGCACGAAAGGAACAATTAAGGTTTCCTGTAGAAGATAGTGCTTGATTGTGTTGAAGAAAGTGAGGGATTCTCTAAGGTGATGAGGAGAATACATTCTGGGCATGGGGAATGGCTAGGAGGATGGGGAGGTGGGAAGGTCCAGTGTATCTTAATACACTGAAAAGGGGGCTGGAAAGAGAAGTTAGAACCAGAATGCGAAAAATCTGTTATATTTTATCTGAAAAGCAAAAAGATACCACCGGAGTTTACTCACGGTCAAAATGAGCTTAAACTCATTTTGGCAGCTCTGTAAAGGACTGATTAGCCAGGGAGATATTCGACCCAAGGAGATACTGGGAGGCCACTAAGAGAGGAAAGAGAAGATGGTAGATGGGTGACTTGGGAGGTGTTGCAGAGGCAGAAATGGGTTTTTGGCATCTACGTGCGTGAGGAGGAAGAATGGATAGTCAAGGTTAGTTAACACCAAGGTTCTAGAACCAACCCGGTAGCCTCCAAGGAGGGTGGTAGGGAAGTTCCACAGGTGAGAGCTACACATAGAAGAGGAATGGGCCATGGAGACCTGTGATACACCTTCTACTGATGCCCCTCCTTTGCAAACTCTGGTCTCAGAAATGCCTAGAAGATGCGGTTATCAGGATTTGTCCATGGTTCTCTAGGAGGACCGTGGCACGAGGGCGGGGATGCCCTGACTGGCACGTGGTTTGGGTTTAAAGGAGGGAAGTCTGTGCAAAGTCGCCAGCCTCACTCTCCTCTGGGGCCATCCGTCCAGTGGCGTAAAAGCTAAGATTTCAGCTGGCCTGAGGCAAAGCCCATGCAGTGATAAGGGCTCGGTAAAAACCAGAGGCAATAAATGGCCTCTTTAACCAAGTCCCAAAAAAAGAAATTAAAGTGGTGAGAGGAAGACCCTCGGGTTTTGGCCCAAACGTTCACAATTCCTATTTTCCTGCACTGAGTCAATGAGGACCCCAAAGCTGCCTGAGCGAGCACAGCAGGGGTCCGGAAGGAGGTGAACCTGGCCATCCCCTCTGCCACGAGGCTAAAAAGCCTAAAGGAAACTAGGGAGCGGCCACGAGGGGGTAACCAGGGATGAATGGGCAGGAAGAGGGGGCGAGCGGCGGGCCAAGGACAGGAGGACAGGAAGACGGCTGGACACCCGGACCAAGGCGCTCCCCTCTTTGGAGCATCCCACGGGCTTAGCCAACAGGGATGGGGAACGGCAGGGGGGCCCGAGGCTTGCCACGCAAACAATAAACACTTAAGTGCCGGGGGTCTGTGGGGGCAAGGGCTTTTGGAAAAACCGAAACGTGAGTGGCTGGGCTTCCACATCCCCAGCTCCACCGCACGCAGCTGGTGCTTAAAGGATACCCGCTTCCTGGGGCGTTCCTTGTAGACCTACCTGGCAGGGTGGTCAGGGGGTGACAGAAACGCTACGGGAGACGGCCGGAGGCGATCGCCTTAGAAAGGCGATGCTCCGGGCAAGGTCTCCAAGATGGAGGACGGGGCACTAGGGAGCTGGATTCCAGCTACAGGCCCGAAAAAGGCCCGGAGAAGAGGTCGTCGTTCCGCCCGTGGAAAAATGAGCGCAGACGAAAAAAGAGCGGGGCCGCACCTAGGCTCGCCTTGCGCACGCGCAGGAATCCCGCCGCCTAGTCGCGGTGCCGCAGCGGCCGCCACGCGTAGCTGGGCGAGAACTCCTACCTCCAGGAAATAAGCGCCGCCCTCGCCGCAGCAACACTCTGCCCGGCAACACGCCAGGAGGTGTCTAGGCCGCAGGCGCGAAGGGCACGTGCGGCGCAAGCCGGGCTCCCCCCACCCCGGAGAGGGGTGGAGTCAGCCCCGCCCCTTCCCCTCCTCCAGCGCATAGGATTGGCTGAGGGATCCAGTCTCCAGGCGGAAGGAATCTGGAGGAAACGGCCACGTCTTAGGAGGGAATGGGTGGGCTCGCGGGGCGGGGCGGGGCGGAGCCGCCACGACTTGACTTTAGGGCCTGGGGCGTTTGCCCGGGTTTTTGGCCTTGCCCCACGCAGCTGCGGGGAGAGTCCCTCCGCATTTCTGGACGGAGGGCTGGGGGGCAGAATTGGAGGCTAGGTGAGCGCCGAGGCATCCATCCCTGCCCTCTCTAGGTGCTGAGGCCCGGGGGCCGAGAGGAGCCTGGGGGAGGGGGCGCCGCGGAGAGGGGAGTCACGCGACACCCAGAGGGCGCCAGCGTCCCCCGATGCCCGGCCCCCGCTGACGTCACCGGCTGAGCTCCCGGGGCGCCGCAGGGGTCGCGCGCGTCTCTTCTCGCGGGCGGGGCCGCGTCCACGTTGGCGCCGGGAGAGGGGGGCTGTGGGGTAGGGGTTGTGGTGGAGCGGTGACTTCTGACCCTCTCCCTCCCCCGCTCGGGGGAGGACGCGGAGGCCGAGGAGAGGGTGGGACGGGGGCCGGAGGGGGAGGAAGGTGCGCCTGGCCTCGGCCCCGCGCGCCTGTGCGTGCGGGCTGTGCTTCCCGACCCTGTCTGCGACACTTCGTGCTCTTGTGACACATCGCTTCACGCTCTGGTCTGGGTGGCGAAGAGGGCGCGGTGACGCCTGGGGCCCAGCTCCTCCGGGTGACGGCCTTCCCCGCCCCCAGCCATTCCCTAAACGTGTTCGATCTCTGCCCAGGGGCTGCTGTCGAGGCTGAGCTGCCGGGAACCCTAAGGGCGCTGTGTCGGGGCGACCCTTCTGAGCCCCTTCCTTCCACACTGGGATAGCTCTGGAAGATGTGTGGGTGTAATTTGGACTTGTTCCTTCTCTTCGTGTCTTATTTTCTTTGTTTTTCTATGGTGGCATCCTGGTGAGGCTGGTGCCCTGGCACAACCCTCCTCCCTCCAATCAATCAGGAGCAAGTCATGTCATGATTTCTCCGATAGCGTGGTCTTTTTGTAAAACGAACACAACCACCACCTTTGTTTTTAAATTTTCAGTTCCAAATTCATTCCCTCCTTCCGGCCTCCCCCCCATTGAAAAGGCTAGCAATTAGGATATTTATACATTGAGGGAGCTTTTATTGTTTAATCCTTTTTTCAGTGTCCCTTATTCTTGGGGACCCCTTTGGGGGTTTTCTTGGCAAAGGTACTGGAGTAGTTTGCCATTTCCTTCTCCAGCTCATTTTGCAGGCAAACAGGGTTAAGTGACTTGCCCAGGGTCACACAGTTAGAGTCTGAGGCAAGATTTCCTGATTCCAGGACCAGCACTTTATTCACCCTGCATCTTTTTGGCTGCCATCTCAGTGAGCTGAAGTCTCTGAATTCCTCCCTGAGGCTAGTTAAAATTGGACGGTCAAGCCTTGGCCCAACTCGACATTATTTCAATTGAACAGATATCTCTATTCCTAATCGTTGCAAAGTACTATTTTACTTAAAGAATTATCAAGCAGTGGTTACAATATTTAGATAAGCCCTGGCCCCTTTGCACCCTGATTTGAGTTTATAGGTTAATTAATGCTATATGATACACATAGGTTAAAGAAAAGAATTATCAAAAGTTCCTAAAATTGATTTAAAGTGCTATGTGAAATAATTACTTATTTGGGGATATCAGCAAAGATGTCACAAAGTGGGTAGCATTTGAAGTGGGTTTTGAAGGATGATTCATATCCTAGTAACAGCTTTGGCGTCAGGGAGATCAGCCTTAAAAAATAACTTTTCCTCAGTTTGAGGTCACATATCAGTTTCTGAAGGAGTTGGCTTAATCATTCCTCTGCAGAGATGCTCTGTAAAAATATATTTTATCACTCACAGTTTTTACTTAGTATTTCACTAAACCATATTTTTGATTTGTAATTAGTGAACACTAAAGTTGTTGTTTGTCTTCGAACAGCAGTTACATGATGTATAATCAAACACTTATAATTTCAAAGAAGGAATATTATGTAGTTTTTTTGTTATGCTGTTCCGTTCCAATTAAAAAAAATTTTTTTTTCTCCAAAAAAATCTTTAATTTTTTTAGACATGGATTTGAATGCTATTACCAAATTCTCAGCATTACATGCCAAGCCAGACGGACTCATTCTTCAGTATGGTACAGCTGGATTTCGAGCAAAGGCAAACTGTCTTGATCATGTCATGTATCGAATGGGATTGTTAGCTGTCCTGAGGTCAAAACAGAAAAAATCTACTATAGGGGTTATGGTCACAGCATCACACAATCCAGAGGTAACTGGTTTAGGGCTTTGAAAATGCAAATCTTTTAAAACATTTAAAAACTAATGATTACACTGTTTGAATCAGTAATGTGTTTTCTAATTGATTTATGTCTATAAGTCTGCAACAAAGCCATGAATTGGCTTTTCTTCATTAAAGGGAGTGGCCTTTATGCAGTATATGATTTTTTAGAGGTGGAAAGAAAATGAAGTAATGTTTTTCCCTTTGGGGCAAAAGTTCATACTAAAAAAATAAGTATTCTCCTAAATAAATTGGAATTCCCTTATAGGGACAAAATAATGGATTTAATCCAAGTCACTTGAGAGTTAGTGAAGAGATCTCAGCCCAGAACCATCTGAAACTTATTTTGGTGGTGTTCAAACAGTTTTACCACTAGGTTGTGAACAGATCCTTTAGGTTGAATAGATGGAGCCAGACAAATAATTTCACGTGTTTTGAGAATGATTTTTTTTTTATGTCTTTTTGAATTGACCTGAAGGCTTCAAGCACTCGTACATTTAATTTAATTGAGAGCATATTTATTACCCACCTACTGTAGGTAAGGTACTTCAGTAGGCACTGGGGAAACTAAGTTAAAAGTATTTTAAGTTCCCTGGGCCACTTAAGTTCTAGACTGCTTAAGATTTGAGATTTTTTTTTTTTGCTTTAAATATGAGGTTTATAGTTGTAGGACTCAGGCATAAAATTTTGTTTTGTTTTTAAAGGGTAATCAGTAGCCCAAGTTTAAGAGGTCATTCCCTATGTCCTATGTTCTCACTGTCCCCCCAAAAAAACCCAAACTAGTAAGGAGGGTTGCTGTTAAAACCTAATTATATGAATCAGATGTTTATATTTGATTGTTTACTTGTGAAAAGAATCCCAAACTTGTTAACTGGTTCAAAGAGGCATCTTCAAATCATTTAGTAGTTTGGAGAGTTTCACATAATCTATCATTACTTAATAACTCACACAAGATGCTCCTCCTCCCTTGTTGTTTTTCTAGGAGAATGGGCAAAAACAAGGCAAGTCATTTCTCAGAGTGCCTTTAGAGCCAAGAGTGAACCGGGGCAATAAGTGTCTCCTTTGGCTTCAGGCACCTACTAGTCTATTAGATGGCAACCAATGCTTTGACTACATTTTCCTTTAACATCATTTTGAAACCCTTGTGCTGTTGTGGCAAAGTAGCACTACATTATTCTATCTATATTTACCACATTTTGGGTGGTTCTGCACTCATGTATTCAGAGCACTTTTAATTTGCCTTTTTTTTCAAGGAGGACAATGGTGTGAAGTTGATTGATCCTTTGGGAGAGATGTTGGCTCCATCCTGGGAAGAACACGCCACTCGTTTGGCAAATGCTGAAGAACAAGATGTACAAGCTGTCTTAACCGAAATCTGTCATCAAGAAGCTGTGACCCTTCAGCAGAAAGCTATGATAATTATTGGCAGAGATACCAGGTGACTAAAAAAACGACCAAGCGAAATCATTTCCAGGAAAATAATGAAATAAGTGATTACCAGTAGTAATTGTATGTAACAAACCAGTACCTTGACAAGTTCCAGGTTTAAAATTATAACAGCAGCAGCTATAATAGCTTTTATATTGTGCTTTACAAAGTGTTTTACAAATATCTCATGTTGTCCCCTTAAGAATTCTGGGAGATAGGGGTTATTGTTACCCCTATTTTACATAGGCACACAGAAGTTAAGTAACTTACTCAGGGGTCACATAATTAATAAATGTCTAAAGATGGATTAGAAATCAGATTTTCCTGACTCCAGGCCAAGGGGTCTATCCACTGAGCCACTTAACCTGCCTGATCGTAGTTTTGCCTATGCTATTGGGAAATAAAGGATGAGAGAACAAGAACTTAATTAACCCAAGATGGTGACAGTTCCACTTTAGGTCTTCCTCTTTTGCCATTAAATTGCTTGACTTCTTTCCCTTCAGTTTCTTCCCTTTAATCAACAGGCCTTGGGCCCTAGGCCACTGTTGGCTTTGTCCTCTGCAGGCCCCAACAATTCATTTCCATATTTATTAAGTACCTGTTCTGTGCATAGAATTACATGAGCTGCCAGAGATAGAAAGGTCAAAACAGTCCTTGGCTTTCAAGGATACTACATTTTCTTGGGCCTGGAGAGAGAAAAGAAAAATGGCAAAAACAAAGGGGGCTATTTGCTCCAGTGAGGTGAGTGTACCTTGTTATTTTTTTTATCTACCCTCCCCTATAGGAATATAACATGATTTTACATTGTTTTTTTTTAATTAGAAATTTAAGAAATTCCAGTGTTAGATATAGTCATTCATATCATTCTGTTTTCCCTACACCAGAGTTCACTGAAAAAATACTGCAGCTCTCTATCACATTCTGCTGATTTGATATGTTGGCAGCCTTTGATTTCACTACTATTTCTTTTTTTGTATAATTTGTTTGTTTATAACCTTTGAAAAGTTAGTGTCCAGATAGTTATGCTGAGAAATAATCCCCCCCCAAAATTAGCATCCCACCCCACAAACAGTTTGGACTCAATATCCTTCCTTGACATTAGTAAAATTATGACTTTATAGATAATAGAATCTATCCAGATGTGTTAGGGATAAAGGTAGTACAGGACTATTCTAAAAAGATTTTTATCTTTAATACCTAAAGCAAAAAAGGAGGTGGAAAGAATTGTGTACATTTTTGCACAGATTCAGTTATATATTCATCTGCTTTTATTGCTGCCTTAAAGAAACAATTTTAAAAAGATCTTTTAAAAGAAAAGATTTGTGTTTTATTTTATCCTGCTGTTAATATCTTGTTTCATACATATTGTTTGTACAAATAAATCCTCAACTGAGAAATAATTTATTTAATATAAAAATTCTGGTTTGAGGATGTTTAATTTGTTATAGTTGAGCCTTTTATGCACAGACAAATTTATCTAGGGTTTTTAAAATCTTTTCTAGCATAAGGCCATTTGGTACTATAATAATTCACTTCATATACTGTTTCAGTTTTAATGTGCCATATTTTTGTGCATTTTATAGTATAAGCTTTTAACATTCCATGTTAAACAGTTACTTGTTACTCAGAAATGTACAACATAGAGATTCTGTCTTTGTTTTTATTCATTGAATTATTTTCTTCCTTCTAACAAATTTTCCCCCTTCTGCTTTTTGTTTCTTATTCTGCCTAAGGCCCAGCAGTGAGAAACTTTCACAGTCTGTAATTGATGGAGTAACTGCTTTAGGAGGCCAGTACCACGGTATGTATTCATCTAGACTTTTATTTTCATTTTAAAGATGACTATGATATGACAACTTAGAGGGTGTAGTTTACAAATAAACTCTATTATAAGAGGATGTCATTACAAACCGTTTAGTCTTAATTTGAGTTCTAATTAAGGAATTTGTATTGTGTGTTCCTCAGTACCTGATGAGCTGACAGTCTCTTACTGACTGCCAGGTAATAGGATGCATCTGCTTGGGACTACCCCTACATTCCCTTGCAGTCATTAAGATTATGGTAGTCAGAGGACCTCTCCCCATTATATCTAGCTACAACCCAGGGAAAGAGTCTTAGAACGTGGTATCCACTGAGGGCACATCTGGCCCCATTACCACTCACAAGGACATATCATCCCATTATTGAGATGTTTGGTGAGACTTGCTGCTTTTTAGAAATCAGGATCATTTGAACCACAAGAAAAATGCTATATTTTTCTTTGGGGCAATTTTTTTCCCAAATGGAAGGCGAATCTTAAATATAACATTGGGTTTTTTAAAAAGCAAATTACATTTTTTTTTGCAATTACAAGCATAATTTTTTTTGACTTAATAGAGCAAAATGGTGGTAATTTATTTCAGAATTACTCAAAAACATTAGTACCAGCCAGATATCAACCTTCACAAAGATCCTGTGAGGTTGCTAGGATACTGTGACGTTTCTTCAATTTCATTCACTATTATTAAGAACATAATGTAGCACCAGGCTAGTAGAAGCTTTGTTATAACCTTTGTATTGCATATACTGAATAAATACAGGGATAAGGCTAGGCACAGTCAGGGATAAAGCTTTATATCCCCAGAGATGAGGTGTGCTTCTGGAAAGGATATTAAGCAGAGACCAAACAATGGCTGAATTCTTCTCCATTTCTATTCACTCATTCCTTTAAAGTTTAGGTTAAACCCTTGGAAGTCTTTTTTTCTATGCTACCCCTATACTAAACCTGCTTTTAGTTGCCTTGCCTTTTCTCATTTCTTATTGTGTAATTTTTTTGTGGCATTTGACACTGTAGAATCTTGCCCTATTCCTTGAATGTTCTCCTACCTTGTTTTTCTATCCTAGTTCTCCTGCCCTTTTAAGACTTGTTTTTTCTCTATCTTTGATTAGCTTCTCTTTATTTTCCCAAAGTTCTCTTTTCTTGTGCAGTTTTTGCTTCTTTAGTATCACTAATTCCCATTGCTTCAGAAATCACCTGTGTGCTGATAACTCCTAACCATTCCTGACATCATCTGCTCTTCTATTTCTTCTGTCTGTCTGCAGGACACTTCTGTATAGGTATCTTGACATCACCTCAAGTGTGCTGCAAACTGAGCTAGCTCCTCTTCTCCCCCCACATCTTCCAACTCTTCCATTTTTCTTATTAGTACTGTTTCTCCAGTCTCCTAGGCTAGAAATATTGGAATCATTTTTTGCCCTTTCCTTGAAACTTACTGTGTAAGACAATGCTTTTTATACACATAATGGAGACATGCAGTAAATGTTGATGTCTTCGTGAACATTTGTTGCCAGGACCTTTAGTTTTCTATTTCAGAGTATATTTTGAATTTGCCATTTAAAAAAATTCAATTTTTTCACTTAAAAAATCTATTGTCCTGTCTCCTTCCTTTCTCCCATTGGAAAAAAAAGTGAAAGCCCTTATAACAAATATGCAAAGTCAAGCAAAACAAATTTCTACATTGACCATGTGTACGTATGTCACTCACTCCACACCCTGAATCCATTACTCCTCTGTCAGGAGGTAGGTATCCCTTCATCATGCTATACATGAGGTTGGTCATTACATTGATTGAAGTTCTTAACTCTTTTAGTTGTTTGTCTATACAATGTTGTTATTGTATAAATTGTTCTGATGGTTCTACTTCACAATGAATCATTTCATATGAGAGTTTGCAGGTTTTGTCCTTCCCTTTCCATTCTTTATGTTTATATGTTATATTCTAAGGCAGGACTGCATAACCCATGGGCTACTTATGGCCTGTGTTTTCCTCTGTGTTTTTCATGGACCCCCCCCTCCCCCGAAAATCTTTTGGTGTGCCACAAGTGGCCTGCAAGCTTCAGGTTGTGCAGGCCTGCTCTAAGGTAATTAGTGGTGCATTGGGTCGAGCACTGACTGGAGTTGGGAAGACCTGTATTCAAATCCCACCTAAGGCACTACGTGACCAAGTAGACAAGTCACTCAAATCTCAGTTTGCCTCAGTTTCCTCAGCGGCAAAATAGGGATCAAAATAACAGGGTTGTTAAGGTCAAATGAGATAATCTTTGTTACGGTAGCACATAGGAGGCACAATATGATGCCCCTTCCCTGTTACTCTCTTTTCTCCCATTTTCCAGGCCTTAATCATATGATACCTAGATTATTGCTCTAAAAGTTTTACATTACCTATATTTCCTAATTCTGTTCCCCCTCTCAGAGGGTCATTTCATAACAGAAGAAAAAGAGGGGGAAAAATTTAGCAAAATAAATCTAACACATCAAAAAAAATCTCCATCTCAAATATCCTTGCTGTGTACACTGTTACACAGCTATCATCTCCTAGCTCTGTACAAAAGAGGGACAGGTGTCTTTTCATATCTCTTCTTGGGGGCCAAGCTTGGTCATGACAGTTTCACAGCATTCAATTGCTACTGTTTTGTTATTTCCATTAATACTGTTCTTGTTGGGGGGGCGGGGGGAGGGTGAGTGTGGGTGTTTGTCTGTTCTTACTTTGCATGCTCTTCTCTATATTCATCATATTCGTTGTTTCATTTCATTCATATACCAGCTTGTTTATTCATTTCCCAATCAATGTCACCTGCTCTTCCCGCCCCCCCAATTTCTTTGCTACTGTGAATATTTTGGTGTCTCTAGGACCTGTCTGATTTCCTTGGAGTGTATGTCTGGCAGTAAGATCTTTGGATCAGAAGTGTGGATATTTTAGTCACTTTCTTAGCATAATTACGAATTACTTTCCAGAATCAGACCAATTTTCCACTCCATTAACCCCGCTTTCACATTGACTCTTGGATTATTTAACAGCATACAAACTGGGTTTCTAATGTTGTTCCTTCTAATTAACCTATCATAAACATTTTTGCCAGACTAATTTTTCTAAAATAGTAAATATGTAACATGCCTACTCAAGAACTTAGCATAGCTTCCTCCTTTTTTCTTACATCAGATCCATACTCCTTTGCCTGACTTTTAAGGCTCATTAAGATGAGCCCTCTCCTTTAATCTTTTGGTTCATACATCCAAACCTTTCCTGGCAGACGACATGATTATTTGTACCTCTGTAATTTTGCTTGTACTGTTTGTGCTGACTTTTATCTTCATTAGGTGTTTGACATTTGTTTCCCTTCTTAGACTTAAAGCTTCTTTTGGAAAATGACCATGTCTTATATTTCTTTCTGGTTCCCTAATATGGGCTTCATAGTGATGGGTACTTAGGTTCAGTTAATAGTTCAAATAATAATTCCAGGTGTGGCCAACTTCTACGTTTAATTTTTTTTTATTTGTTGAGAAATTAACTCTTAAGTCAGTGATTTGCTCTTATGCTTTTATATTACCATAGATTGTCTTCAATTATCTCTAGATAAATCTTAAATATAATTTTATGCACCTTAAAAAAATGAAAGTTAAGTCATATACAGACACACTTTCTGTCACTGAGATTTATAAAAATAGTTTGAAATAATTAATGATGTAAATCAAAAGGTGTCTAACTTGAGTGAAACAGAATTAACAATAACATGAACCCAGTATTTCAAATACTTGAGATATAATATTTTTTTAAATAAATTTATTTATTTAACTTTTTACATTCATTTTCACAAAATTTTGGGTTCCAAATTTTCTCCCCATTTGTCCCCTCCCCCCACTCCAATACACCGAGCATTCTAATTTCCCCTATCACCAATCTACCCTCTCTTCTGTCATCCCTCCCTTCCCTTACCCCACCTTCTCTTTTGTCCTGTAGGGCCAGATAACTTTCTATTCCCCATTACCTGTATTTCTTATTTCCTAGTAGCAAGAACAATACTCAACAGTTGATCCTAAAACT
>CM053770.1:361900549-361934366 GCA_028658325.1 Potorous gilbertii | reverse complement strand
TTGGGAAGGCGGGCAATTCAATATAGGCCATATCTTTGTAGTTTTGCAAATGACTTCCATAATAGTCGTGTTGTGTAAGACTAACTATATTTCCCTCCATCCTATCCTGCCCCCCATTGTTGAGATATAAGATTTTTAAACGTTGTTCTGAACTTAGTTTTAAAAGCACAAATGTCACAGAGCTGATTCTCACCTGTTGTGGGCTCTGTTCTGATTAACCTAAGTCAGAGGTTACATAACATTAACATTACTCTCAGTATGTGGATAATGCTATTGATTTTTAAATGGGTCTACAGGATTTAGTGGACTTGATCAGGGTTTTTCTGGTCATTAGAGCCTATTTTAAAGTGTAACATTGGTGGGACTAATAACAAAAATAATAATAGTTTTCTCTTCATAGCATGTCAGTGAGGGATGGAGGATATAGAGGCTCAGAAGGTAAATAACTTACCTGAAGCTGTACAGCCAGTAAGGTAGAGAGCTGGAAGCTCAGATCTAGGACGTGACTTATTAATAACCCTAGCTGGTTAATATTCTAAAAGGAATCACTCAGTATACTGTACCATTCAGTCATAGAAACTGCTCATTTCTTTAATCTAGATACTATGCATAGGTGGGATCCTGAATAATTTTCTAAGATGTATTTTTAAAGCTAATAATTAAAAAATATTGTTAAATGCTACAAATGCAACAAATGTTGTTTGTCTTATTTTAACCTATTTGGGTTTATGAATTTATTAGAAGGCATCCCATTAATTTACTTTCTAGTAATGTGATCACAAAGTTATTTTAAAACCTTTTTACTCAGTTACTGTTTATCTGTATCTATGTAGCAAAGCACAAAGTAGAAGAGATTTAACTTATTAAATTCATTTAGCAAATATCTTTGTTTCTTGAAGTGTTCAAGGTAAGCCCCTAATTTAAGAATGGGTTTGTGCTTCAGAAGCGTAAATAATTGATACCCGAACATTCTTTGATGTAATGGTAGGGGGTAAAGTAGGAAGCTGGACGTTATAATGTACCTGGAGTGGGCAGTAGGATGAGTAATGTTAGTATCTTAGTAATAAGTATATGGAACACAATCTTCAGCTGTCCATTCTTTTTTTTCTGAAATGCAACCTGCCTCATTTAGTGTTTCCCTAGTAGGTTGTTAGAAGCAGCTGATTGTGGGCAAGGAGCCTTTATTCAGGCCGGGCAAACTTGTCTCACATTTTTTAGGTAGGTTATTTGCCTTCCAAAACAGAGCATTGGTATTCTATGGGTGGAGAATTTTTCTAGGTTAGTTGTTTTAGCCACTGTTGTCCCAAGCTTTGTAATTACTTATGGCTTAAGATGGCAAGAGATACTCCCTGTTCTTCATGGCACTTCCTTGTTTTCTGGCACTTTAGAAAAGTACTGCGTTGGATCTTTTCTCTTTCTTTCTTATCTTATCTTTCTGTCTCTTTCCCTCTTTCCCTTTCTCTTTGCCTGTTTATATACATACATACATGTATATAAGTATATATGTATGTGTATATATATATTATACATGTATGTGTATATGTATGTATATATACATATATACACACATATATACATAATTGTTTTGTATATATTTGTATATGTATTTGTTGTCTCCTCTGTTGGAAGGTTGGTTTTTGAGAATGAGAATAGTTTTGTTTTGTGTATCCCCAGTACCTGGCACATAGTAAGTTCTTGTTATTATAAATGTTTGTTGATGGATAGGGATGATAGGATAAAGAGTATATTGTGAGTACTTTAATCATCATCTTCTTGGTTTCTTATGTGTCATTTCATGACAGAATGTTAAAAGGAATATTCTCTGGTTCTTCACTCAGTGCAACTATGCACAAACACAAATATCATTTCCTCTAGATTTGCTTCTTGTAGCAGCTCTGCCCTTTTTAGCTTTGTCATCTCTGGCATTCTCTTTCCTCAAAGACCCAATACTGGACCTTTTGGCTTAGTAACAGCACCTCCGCTTCACTACTTTTTTAATAATATACTGTATTAATTTACTTTTATCTTTGGGAAGAGTGGATGCCTTACAGGTGAGAAAGGGGAACATAAACACAAAATTCAGAGGCTTTGGAATATTGGTCTATTTCACAACTTTGCCTAAGCTGGCTCTATTTATTCTCAGGTTTGTAGAGCGAAATAAAAGCTTTTTGAGGTATTTGAGATGATTTCCAGTAATACTTCCCACTTTCCCAGGTTTACTGGCTGCTAGGAGCATGACAGGAAGGGCAGAATAATAGTTTTGTTTTGCTTTTGGTCAGTTTTTTTTTTAATTAAATTGTTCTATTTGTTTTCGGTGTTTGACATTCACTTCCATATATCTTAGATTTCTTTCCCCTCTCTTCTCCTCATTTCCCCCTCCCTCCACATTCCCTCCCTGAGACAGTGTACAAATCTTATATAGGTTCTACATATACATTCCTATTAAGTACATGTTGCATAGAAGAATTAAAATGAATGGGAGAAACCATAAAACAAAACAAAACAATACAAAAGAAAATGGTCTGCTTCTGTCTGTGATCCAATTCCATAGTTCTTTCTCTGGATGTGGAAGGCATTTTGCCTCAAGAGTATATTAGAAATTTTTTAAGTCCTTGTATTTCAATGAAATACTCAGTCCACCAGAAAAATTCCTCTTACACCGTGGTTGTTGCTGTGTACAAAGTTCTCCCAGTTCTGCTCCTTTCACTCAGCATCAGTTCATATAAGTCTTTCCAGGCCTCTGAAGCCTTCCTGTTCATCATTTCTTACAGCACAATAGTATTCCATTACATTCATGTATCACAACTTGTTCAGCCATTCCCCGATTAATGGACATCTCCTTGATTTCCAGTTTTTGGCCACCACAAAGAGAACTGCTATAAATAATTTTGTACATATGGGACCTTTTCCCATGTCTATGGTCTTTTTGGGATACAGTCCTAGAAGGGATATTGCTGGGTCAAAGGGTATACACATTTTTGTAGCCCTTTAGGTATAGTTCTAAACTGGTCTCCAGAATGGTTGGATCAGCTCACAGCTCCACCAACAATGAATTAGTGTTCCTACCCTCCCACATTTTCTCCAACATTTATCATCATCCTGTTTTGTCATGTTAGCCAGTCTGATAGGTGTGATATAGAGTTTTGATTTGCATCTCTCTAATCAGTAGTGACTTAGAACATTTTTTCATATGATTATAGATAGCTTTAATTTCTTCCTCTGATAATTCCCTGTTCATATCCTTTGTCCATTTATCAATTGGGGAATGACTTGTATTCTTATATATTTGACTCAGTTCTCTATATATTTTAGAAATGAGGCCTTTATCACAGATACTAGTTGTAAAAAAACTCCCAGTTTTCTGCTTCCTTCCTAATCTTGTTGCATTGGGTTTGTTTGTGCAAAAACTTTCTAATTTAATGTAATCAAAATTATCCATTTTGCACTTCATCATGTTCTCTATCTCTTGTTTGATCATAAATTTCTCCAGTCTCCATAAGTCTGAGAAATACACTATTTCTTGCTCCCCTAATTAGTTTATAGTATCAGTCTTTATACCTGGATCATGTGTCCATTTGGACTTTATTCTTGTGTACGGTGTCAGGCATTGGTCTATGTCCAGTTTCTGCCACACTGTTATACAGTACTATATTCATTAGCTACTGTGTCTTGAGTACCTAACTTATTCCACTGCTCTACCCCTCTGTTTCTTAGCCAGTACCAGGTGGTTTTGATGATTGCTGCTTTATAATACAATTTGAGGTCTGATAGGACTAGGCCACCTTCCCTAGCATTTCTTTTCATTAATTCCTTTGATATTCTGGACCTTTTGTTCTTCCAGATGAATTTTGATACTATTTTTTCTAACTCTAGAAAATAATTTTGTTGTAGTTTGATTGGTATGGTACTGAATAAGTATATTAATTTAGGTAGAATTGTCATTTTTATTATATTAGCTCGACCTACCCATGAGCAACTGATGTTTTTCCGATTGCTTATGTCTGACTTTATTTATGGGAAGTGTTTTGTAATTGTATTTATATAGTCCCTGGGTTTGTTTTGGCAGGTAGATTACCAAGTATTTTATAGTGTGTATCGTAGCTTTAAATGGAATATCTTTCTATCTCTTGCTCTCAGACTTTGTTAATAATATATAGAAATGCAGATGATTTATTGGGTTCAGACTAATATTTCTGAGAACACTTCTTATGTTCGTCTTGACTCTTTACTGTAGCATTTCCCAAAGCTTCTGAAATTGGGTCCTCTTTCTTAGTCTTAGAGATCTCAGGCTTCTGAAGATCCTCTCTTTGCAGGTGACTCTTCAGTTTACACAACTAATCCTAATCTCTCCTGAATTCTACTCACATATTCCTTAATACCTGTTGCACATCTTTCTTTCGACATTTCAAATTCTCTATATCTGGAAGTCATTATTTTCCTACTTCCCATCCCTCTTCCAAACTGCCTCATTTCTATTAAGGGTGCTACCATCCTTCATGTCATCCAGATTTGTATTCATTCTTGATTTTTTTCTCTCCAGTCTTGTCAGTCATGACACCTCTTGCATTCATACTTCTTTTTCTGTACCCATAGATGCTATGATAGTTCAAGCCTTTATCATCTTTTGAAAGGACAATTTTAATAGCTTTTCGGTAGTCTTTGTGCCTCAGGTATGTCCACTCTACAATCCTTCCTCACACAGGTCAAATATTTCTAAAGCACAGGCCTAACCATGGTGCTCTTTTGCTCTCAGTTTTCCATTTTCAGCAGAAGAAATTACAAACAGTTAGACATTTGAGGCCCTCAAAGTTTGGTTCCAGCCTGCTTTTCCACACTTGATTTTCTCCCACCTTCCTTTATGCCTACCTACCACTACACCCCTACCAACTGGTTGCCCAAACTTAATCCTCTCAGATTTGCTCCTTAGAAGCATTTATCTCAGAACTTTCCTTCCTTCAAGGTTACCTCTTAAGTGAAACTTTTCCTGCTGATGACCTTTTCCATCTTCCCCTCCCTCCCCACCACACACCTCTGAGTTGTTAGTGTTCTTTCCTTCTGTAGTTTTCCTAATAGATGTATCACTCTTTGAAAGAAGGGAGTATTTATTTCATTTGTGATGGTATGCTGCCTTATAAATAGTAGGTCCTTAATCAGTGCTGAAATGAATTTTCACTTGGGGGCAGGATGTGAAATCTATATGTTATGGAAAATCTTTAGCCAAGAAATTACTTTTTATACTAAATCTGTTTATTCCTTACAGTGAAAACTTCAGTTACGCTTAATTCTATGAGGCATGTGAGTTTAATTACTTTGAATTTGAAAATCACTGACTTTTTCTCCCCTTTCTCCCTGAAACCATTCTTTTTTTAAGAGGATTGATTGTTCACCTGGCTATTCCCTAGCCTTTATTTTTTGTTTGTTTTGTTTTCATTTAATTAAGATATGTGGTAATTGACTCTTTCATGGCAGATTATGGCTTAGTAACAACACCTCAGCTTCATTACCTGGTGTGCTGTCAAAATACTAATGGGCAGTATGGGAAGGCAACTGTAGAAGGCTACTACCAGAAACTCTCCAAGGCCTTTGTGGACCTTACAAAACAGGTGAAAACTTCTTTAAAAATGTGTTTCAGACTTTGAACAGATGACTGGTTCTGTCACAAAGCATTTGAATTGTTTACCTTAATTGAATAGGTCACCACCCTTTTCTTTTACTCTCTTCTCTAACCTACTTATCTCTAAGAGGAAAATAAATTATGTGTGTGTGTGTGTGTATACATATATATGTATTTATGATTTTTAAAAACCTACTATATGAACTGGCTGGGTGTGGTGCTCACCTGTAATTCTAGCTGCTGGAGAAGCTGACATTGGTAGATCTATTGAGCCTGGAAGTTCTGAGTTGCAGTAGGCTATGCAGATCATGTGTGCAGAGTAAGTTCAGCATCAGTATGGTTATCTCCAAAGAGCAGGGGCTACTTAAGGAAGGGGAAACTGTTCCAAACTGTGAATGAAGCAGGCCAAAGCTCCTGTACTTTCCTGTACCAAACTAGGATTGGCCTGTGAGTAGCCTAGGTAAGATGAGGTTGCTCAGTTTTTAAAAAAACAAAAGAAAAAATCTGAACCACTTGGAAGTTGAGTGTACGAAACTGGCAAGAGACTGAGAATTGCTTGGCCAAATGTTGCTAAATGTTTGCAAACATTCAGCTTTGAAGACAAAAGTATGTTGTTGCATTGTCTTTTATTTTTAATAATGGTAACTCAGATGATTTTAACTCAGTATATATCCCTTGATAAGCAAAATAAATTGTAGGAATCTGATTTTTTTAAACAAAGCTTTATTGATGCCTTTTGGTTTTTACATCATTTTTGAATTATTCTTCTATCTTCTACCTTCCCTACTGTCCATCCCATGCTTCCCTCTGTAACAAAGGAGAAAAAGTTAAGCACAACCAAAACATCGAATGCATTTGACAATGTATATAACATTCCATGGCCCTAGTGTACACTTCTCCAATTCTAAGCCATCTCTTATGAAAAAATTGATGCCAAATATAATAGATTTCTAGGGCCATGGCATGACAAACCAGTGAAACTTAAAATTATCAAGCTAAACTGGATTTATTTTGATGTTTCTTGGTTTTACTGTTAATACATTGTTTTGGTGGAACCTCTCTAAAACTATCAGAATTATATGGGTATAAGGTTTATCTTTTTCATTGATGGACAGAAAATGTATTTTTTCATAACATTTCATTTTATTACATCTTTTTCTTTTTAAGACTTTTAGCAGTGGTGATGAATACAGAGCTTTGAAAATCGACTGCGCAAGTGGTATAGGAGCCTTGAAACTGAAGGAAATGGAATGCTATCTTCCACGAGAACTATCACTTCACCTCTTTAATGATGGAACCAAAGGGAAACTCAATCACTTGTGTGGGGCAGACTTTGTGAAAAGTCATCAGAAACCTCCAGTAGGTATGTAGTATTAGCCATATAAAGTTTGATCCTTAACCAGGGAGAAATAAAGAACTGGAAAGTGGCATATAAAGAAGCTCAGGCCTATAGAAGTTTAGTAACATGATTTCCCTCCCCAAGGTTCCATAGCTAAAATAATAACAGTGCTGGGTCTAAGCCGTCTGACTTCCACTATCTTATTCTTCTTAGCAAGCCTACAGGTAACCTTTAGCTGAGAGAAATTCAAATGAATATACACATTTTGTTTAGTGTGCCTGTGATGTCACAAAATTTTTATTTTAAACAAGATTTTCAAACAGTGGTAATGATTTTGTTGGTACTCACCTTTTCCTAAGTCTTTATGTCAACTTAATTCCTGTAGTAAGGGATCTGGGTCAGGGGTCAGCTATATGTTAAGTGAGAAGGAATAATAATTTTGAGAGCAGCAGTCATGTTTCCTCATGTAGCTCAATTGATAACCTCATTATCCTCTGTGCATTTAATTATAACATCTGTCAGGTCTGTTTATCTAGCCCGGATCTTTACTGACGTCCCCACTCCTACGTTCTCAACTGCCTGTTGGCTATTTTAAACTGGATATCCTGTCCTAATATCCATGAATATCCATGTCCAACTTAACGTGTCCAAAACAGAACTCTGCACTTCCTTCTTTTTTGTCAAGCATGCCACCCAGTTTTGCAGCCTAGGTGTTATCCTTTACTTTTTATCTCCCTCAGCTCACAGCCATGCAGTTGCTTTTACCTCTACAAGACTTTTTAGACCTAATACTCATACAGCCCCTACTTTGGTTCCGACCCTAATTGCGTCTCACCTAAACTCTGAGGAGCAGCAGGATCCTGTTTGGTTTCCTCTCTTCTTCGATCCGTTCTCCATCGGGCAGCCAAAAAATGCAGTTTTGTGTATGTCACTCTCCTCCTACACATTGCGCAATGTGGAACCTGGTGTTAGCTCAAGGCTATGTTTTCATGAGAACAATCAACCACTTTTTTCTTTTGATTGACTTTTTCTTTCCTTTTAAATCTATATGTTTAACCTTAATAACAATAATTTTAACTTGATGTTTTACAGAGAGCATTATGAATAGAAAGTGTTTTATGTATTTTGTTTCTCACAATGTTGTGAGATAGGTACAACAATATATTTTCTTATTCCTATTTTAAAGTTGAGGAGCCTGGGTCAGAGAAGTTGTAATTTCCTCACTTAACTTTAACAGCTAACAGGAATTGATTAAGCACTTACCCTCTGCTAGGTCTGAAGCTAAATGTTAGGCATACAACGAGATAAAAACATGCTCTTTGCCCTCAAGGAGCTTCCGTTCTAATGGGACACAGCAGCCTGGACTTGAGTTCATTCTCTGAAGTCATCTGTGCATTCATGTTGTGGAAAATAAACCTCATTTTGTGATTAGTAGATGCTAGCCTAGCACTCTGCTGCTATAGTTTCTCAACTAGCATTTATCCACTATATCCTTTCCGTCATAGTGGAGGGGATTCTAGGTTAGAGTCTAAGAGCCTGGGCTAGTCATTTAAATTCTTTCAGATTCAGTTCCTTCATATGTAAAATGGAAATGAACATAAGTAAATAAATAAATGAATGAATGAAGTGACTTTGAAACCTTAAAAATGCTATGTAAATGTTAGCTATTACTCATTGTATTGAAGTTGTAAGTAGTAATGCAGTTTATCTCAAAAATTGCTTAAGACCTTAGTTTCCAAGAGAAAATTAAATTATGTGGGCACTCAGCCTCTGCACACTTTTAAAAAAAAATTTTGACCATCATGTAGGAAGACTTACATATATTAAATTAATTACCATTAATTACTGGAAAAAGAGACCAAAATTATATGTGTTTTAGTGATGCTTAGTAACACTAAATTAATCTGTATATTATGTAAATCATATGCAAGAAATTCAACCCTTTTAAATATTTAATATTTAAACCTTTCTTGTTCAAAGTGCTTACAAGGCTGACTTGGCATAGATATTTGATTCTCAGAACATATCTTAGTATTACAAAAAAACTCTAGACAACACTGTGGTTCGTTTACAATTAACAGTATTTTATTCAGATTCTTTTGGTGTAACAAGGGACTTTTGAAGGGTGCGTCTGCATTTGTTGTAATATACTTTTATTTGTTAAAAACCATTAAGATTTGCATTTGAAGTCTACTTGTTTAAAAAAAAAATCCCTTTTTCATGAAATGGCAGTTATATATTATCTAGATAATACCCTTAGAAAGGAGATCATGGCTTTCATTAAGCAAGACAGATCATGGAAAATGCACATGTGCTACAGGGAATTTTTTCCCCATGATTATTTCAAATTTATGTTGATTTTATAAAACTTAGAAAAATGTGTTTTTAAATTGTTCTAAATACCAGGAATAGAAGTAAAACCCAATGAGAGATGTTGTTCCTTTGATGGAGATGCAGACAGAATTGTTTACTACTACAGTGATGCTGATGGCCAATTCCATCTTATAGATGGAGATAAAATAGCAACTCTGATTAGCAGCTTTCTTAAAGAGCTTCTCTTGGAGGTAAGATGCGATTTATGGGTTTCAATGGTAAACCGGTTCTCCCATTCTCTTATTTGCAAATGAAAATTTGTGTCTAAAAAGAAGTTTAAGACTGTCCTGTGGTTTGAGGTTGCCAGAAGAGGTGGCAGTTAACTATTTGATGCTAGGGACATTTTAAATATAATCAAACATTTCATCTTTGAAACCTGAAATAACCTATCTTTGGATATGTATTAACTAACATGTTAATGTAGATTCTAAAAACATCTTGCTTCCCAGAACATTGACACAACCTTGGATTTTCCAGGAAGCTTATTTAACTTTGAACTTTAGAAGACTAATGAATGTTCTTTTCTACTTCCTTTCTTTTAGGTTGTTTTAAGTAGTCAAATTATGTACCTTTCTTTAAGAAAATACTATTAATGAAAATCCAAACTGACATAACAGTAATCAGGAAATGATATTCACATTATGTGTAAAGTCTTCAGATTACAAGGTTTCATAGGTTAGGTTCATTAAAGGTTTCATAACTTAGTTGCTTTGAACTCTCCCAAAGTGTTTTAAAATAGTACTTTCTGCTTATTTTTGTAACTTGTTCTGGGTTCAGAAACAAAAGTTAAGTGTCATTGTTTGGATTTGTTTAGGTTGGGGAAAATTTGAAGATTGGTGTTGTACAAACGGCATATGCTAATGGGAGTTCAACACAGTATCTAGAAGAAATCATGAAGGTATTCACTTTGCTATCGATAAGTTTTTTAATAAGCTAAGAATACATTTCTCACTGATACTTTCTTTTTGAAAGCTGAGAAACAATAATGTTTTTTTTGTCTGTCTTGTTTTGTTTTTGCCAGCTCAGGGTATATGTGTGTATATATGTATATTTATGTTATTCTGTATTTTCTAATTTTTAATTTTTTAGAAATTGCTCTGCCACTAGAACTCTTTTGAGAAGTAAACTATAAACCTATTAAGGTTTTCTATTTCTATGTATTCCTATTGATAGGTACCTGTTCATTGTACCAAGACAGGAGTAAAATATTTGCACCACAAAGCTCAAGAGTTTGATGTAGGGGTTTATTTTGAAGCAAATGGCCATGGCACAGTAAGTTCTTTCCAAAAACTTCACTTTTAGCAGGTAATTTCTCTATTTTCTCTTTGTGAACTGTTTTATTTACCAATGCAGATCAGTACTTACTCTGTTATGAAGTTGCCTAGGTCACTGAGAGGTTAAGTGAGTTGCCCAGGGACACACGTGTCAGAGGCAGGACTTGAACCCAGGCTTTTCTGACTGAGGCCATTTGTTTAAGTACTGTGCAACACTGCCTCTATTCTTATATAACATGATTATTTTCTTTTTCAAGAGTCACAAGAAAAAGTTACTCTATTCGAGTAATGCTAATCAGCTGTAAAATATATATATATATACATATGTATAGTAGGTTTCCTTAAAATATCCTAAAATATATAGTCAGTACATAAACCTAAAATAATGTTTAATTAAATACTAATATTTACCACATTATCATTGTTCTAAAGTTTAAAACTACATTTGAGTGATCTACTAATGAGCACTTTTGATTTCTCCTTTTGTGGCAAATTTCCTTATCCTATGTAAACTGACAGATTTCAAAAAGGATTGAAGGTTTTTGCTTTGCAATGGCATTACAGTTCTGACCTCTTTTTCCACCCTGCCCTGTCCTACAAAACATTCTATTCACATAGAAAAAGTTACTAAAAAATTAATGGTATTAACTTTTTCAGTATTTTAAGTTTATAATTTAATAACCTAGAAAGTTAGTAGACATCAGTGATTTCAGATGCAGTTGAAAATTCAGGAATCTCTCTAGGACTTTTGGTATAGACAAAATGTGTAAAAATTAACCTCATAAGTTTTATTTTCAGCAGCCTGACCCGGGCTGCTCAGTGTTGTACCCTAGGCTCTCGTAACTCACCTTAAACTTTTTCTCAGTATATTTCCTTTGCACAGCAACTTTAATGAAACAGCTGCAGTTGGATCACTAGCCCTTGCATACAGGGTCTTTCCCTTCACTCCCCCTTTACTCAGTAGTAGCTTAAGAAATCGCAGTTGTGCAGAAGAGTGGGTATAACATGCCTTAACCTTCTCCACTTGTTTAACTGGAAGGAGAAAAGTGGCATATTGCTAAATGCAGTGTGTGTCCTGACAGTAGCAGCCACAATTGGAGCTCCCCCTTCCGCCTTTTAAAAAAAAAAATCTATTCTTTTGTGTTCCCATTTCCTATTGTATCTAATTTGCATCTTTGCTCTGCTAAATGACATTAGTATTAGGGACGCCCTTGCTTATTGTGTCCCTGATACTAAAATGTTGTCTTTTAGCTTTATGATTGGAGGGTGAGGGAGGTAAAGTGTTTGAAGTGATAATATTTAGAGGAGATTATCATTGTGATTTTACGATTTCGTTTTAGGTACTCTTCAGTAAGGCTGCTGAAATGAAAATAAGGCAACTGGCGAAAGAGGAAACAGATGAAAAAAAAAGAAAAGCTGCTCTGATGCTTGAAAATGTTATTGATTTAATTAATCAGGTAAGAACTAAAATAATACATTTTTTTTTTGGCTTACTGGAAGGTTCAGTGTTATTTTCATGCTAACGGGAGAAATAGTCATGGGAACTCTAATAGAATATTAAGAGGTTATAGGGAGTGGGCTATAACAAAAGTAAGAATGGATTATCACCAGTAAGAATCTTGGTGATGTTTTAGAACATGAGGACTATTGTCCGTTTCATTGTACACACCCACCCGAAGGCAGAATCAGCTAATAAGACATAATAAGACAGACAGCTAAGTATATGTGGGGGAAAAAATTGCTGAAAATAAAACTGAGGTTAATTTTTAAGAGAAATTTCATCACATGTGCTATTGAAAAAAAAAAAGAAATTACACACATTTTACCTATATTATTGTATCCAGAATTCCTTATCACTCCCACTCAACAGCCCACCCACACGTATGGCATTATTAACACCATGTTCTTCAATTAGCAATTTAGTGCAACAGCCAAATAGTCTATAGTTTAAAGAGGGACAAATAAAACTTGGGTTTACCAGAGAAGAACCCACAATTACTGATGTCAAGAAGAATGCTTTAGGGAAAGAGGTGCTATAGTTTGTTTGACCCAGTGACCTGGAGGAACTTCTTTTGCCTCTATAGTTTGTTTGACCCAGTGACCTGGAGGAACTTCTTTTGCCTCTATAGTTTGTTTGACCCAGTGACCTGGAGGAACTTCTTTTGCCTCTTCTTAATTCCCTTTTCATTCTGCAGACGGTTGGTGATGCCATTTCAGACATGCTATTAGTTGAAGCAATCCTGGCTCTAAAAGGCCTGTCCGTACAACAGTGGGATGCCATTTATACTGATCTTCCAAATCGACAACTCAAAGTCACGGTGAGAGACCCCCTTCTTTAAAAGCTACTGAAGCCAAATTGTTGGATATGATTTCAGATATGAGAGTATTAATTATTGGCCTGAAGGTGTTAACTGAAATAATAGGGGCTATAATATAATATATATAATGTAATAGAAATAAAAGGGCTATAACCACAAAAGATGTTTCCTTTTACCCTTGATAAAGTCTATCAACGTTTTCTGGCTTTTTGCCTTATTAAAGCAGAGAGCCAGTCTTGCAATTAGGAATTAGTTTATTTACACAAAATGTCATAAAGTTGAAACTGTCAGATGAAGAGCTGTATATCTCATGCTAAAATGGGACAAAACAGATCAAATAGTGTAGAAGGTGTTTTGAGACTTAAGTATTTTGAAGTGTTGGTTTTTTTCGGACTGGAATTGGGTTATTGGGTTAGCTTTGTAATTTTGGGATAGGAATGATTAATAAAAAGTAAAAGGGGGGGCAACAATGGATACACAAAAAAAATTTTTCTTTTGTATTAGGTTGCAGATAGGCGAGTAATTGATACCACAGATGCTGAGAGACGAGCAGTTACACCCATAGGACTACAAGAGGCAATTGATGAACTAGTGAAGAAGTATAAGTTCTCACGAGCTTTTGTCAGGCCATCTGGAACAGAAGATGTTGTCAGAGTATATGCAGAAGCAGATTCACAGGTAGCAATTAAGACCATAACTACTCTTTCTTATTTGTAGAATGAATGCTTTAGCATTATAAAAGTTTTCCCACAACAACTTGGTGAGTGGTAGGCAGTACCTTCATCCCTGTTTTAAGGCTTAGGTTCAGCATTTTCCACAATACCATGGTTAAGAATGGGTTAGGACCAATCTACCTGGTATAGTTTACTCCTTAACGTCGAAGCTATACATAGAAGAGACCTCAGAAGCCCTCTGTTTCCAATCTAGAAACTGGAAGTACAGAGATTAAATGACTTGCCTTTGATAGTAATAGAACCAGGCTTTGAACGTGCAGAAAGCCTCTTTTCCTGATGCTGTTAGGAAAATGCATTTTACAATCACTTGGAACATATTAAGTTTCTGTAACACTGCTGGGGGTTGCTTTCTAGAAATCTACAAAATCAACTATCAGCCCCACAGGTTAACATGCAATATCTACAAGCCCCAAGTGGTCTGAGTATCAAGTGCCTTCATGGAAGGCACTTGATATGTCTAAAGCAGGAAACTTAAGGAGAGGCAACTTGATGGTTTACCTAGTTGGGGTGAATATCATATCTGCCTTATCTTTTTAGATCATTTCATCACAGGCGCATGAAAACTCACCTATAAAATTGGATTAGCAGTTCCTACATTTTCCTGTCTTCTTATCTTGATCAGGTTGTTAAGCTTTTAATGCATAAAAAGTATATAGTATGGAAACAGTAGCAAATTTTTATCATTCTAGAAAATTCTGAGGCTATAGTAATGTTTTGGGCTTTTTTGTTGGTCCCTATTGGATTTGGCACAGAAAATTGCCTAAAGTTAGCTGATATTGTTAATTGAATATTTTATAGCCTCAAGGGAGATTTTATAAAATTTTAACAAAGATGAAAGAAATATAAGTTCCCCCTTATTCAGGAGAAAACAACTGACTTAGAATAAAGTTTTCTACTCAGGAACATAAGTAGAACTGGAAGGGGACAAAAACATGCTTTTCTATTTGAGTGTGTTAGCAAAGGTATGTGAATATTTTGGTTAGAAAGGAAGAGGTTCTGATTCGTTTGTTAAAGCAAGATCCATGAAGTTTATGCTAAGTATATGCTAAAAATGAACAAGTGGCAAGTATTAAGATACTTACATGTTCTTTCACCTAATTATTTTTAAAATAATTCACAGGAAAATGCAGATAGACTTGCAACTGAAGTAAGCTTGGCAGTATTTCAACTGGCTGGAGGAATAGGAGAAAGACCAAAACCAGGTTTCTGAAGGAATGGATACCAACTTTTTAAAAAGTACTAAATAAAAATAAGTGCCAGTGTGTAAAGGTAATGATTTTATGATATGGGAAATTTAAAGTTAATTTGCAATCAGACTATTTTTAAACAACCAAAAAGTATTCCATTAATTTTCAAAATAAAATTTTAGTGATTCTTGTAAATTTATTTCTTACCCTAATCTAAAATTATACTTGAAAGCAGTAAATAAAACTATCTGAAAAATCTTACTGTTCTGTAAGTCCACTATTACATATTAACATAATTTGCTTGGCTGATTACCTTACAGTCCCACTATTAATAGGACAGCTTACCTGGTTGCAGGGCACAAAATAGTAGTTGGATGGTTACTATATTGAGAGAAGCTTGTCTCTTTGTTTTTGCTTTTGGATTGTGTAGAGATCTAATGAAGGTTTGTCTTAAATTTTTGTGTAAATTGAATCCACCTTCTCTAAAGGCTATGGGGTAGGGATTATCTTGAAAAATTCTATTCTGCAACCTTCCAAAAATGAAAAAAGGAAATCAAGAAAGAAGGTATTAGAGACAGGATTATTAAGTACAGTGTTTCTCTTGCAAGTGATCACTTCTTTGATAAAAGGTTCAGCCTATTATACCTGAAGTATAAAATTCCAAATGTGTTCAGTAGAGAAAGAACATGTTATTGATTAGCAGATTGTGTCTTAATACTTACCAGTATGTAGTAGTGCTGTTGCTACGGACACCAACTGGAAAATTACTGTAATGGCAATACTAGCAAGATTACTGCTGCCATCTAGCCCAGGCTCACCTGAACTTGTCCCACTTAATGGAAGATAACAACAGTCTCTCCTCCTAGTTTGAACTTTTTAGTAGAAAAGACTGATGGGGTTTTAAGGAAAGAACTAGTCCAAGTAACTTTAAAAAAATAAAACTTGAAACAAATAGCAAAAAATGTGCAACTTGTATTTTGCAGAATTAAGACAATTCAAGACAGTAAAACAAGTGGAATTCGTGTGTGTGTATATGCACATATATATATATATTTCTCTGGCACCATAATCAATATGAGCCAACAATATTTAAACGTGATTCAGGCCACATTCAGAACATTTACTATTATATACAAATTTTTAAATTAAATACAACCTGAAGTGTGTTGTGTCGTTACTTACATACATACATACATACGTACAAAAGAAAAACTATACAACCAGAAAGATTTCTTTTAAATCATTACATTTAAGTTGAATAGTACCAATTCCAGTGAATTAAGATTTTATCACCCCTTCCAGAAAATCCTTCTCTATCATTTCTTCAATTTTTTGCCTGGCTTTGCTGGAAAACATTTTGTTGTTCTCCATTTTAATGTCCTTATTAGGGAAGGCGTTTGGGTAGAGGACAGGGCTCCCTGAGTGTCCCACACATCTGCTTGTGACTTTGCTATTGAAGACTTGGCTGAGCACATTGAAGAAAGGCAGGAGCTGCTCAATATTACGCACAGTGTAGATGGTTAGTAACAAATGTCCTGGTTCCCAACCTAGTGTTCTCCCTGAGTTGTCTTCCTCTGGATTTTTCTGTAGAAACAAAAAGGGTATTGTCATCTAAGAGATGAAATATACCACATCCCCAAGTGGTTGCCAAATTCTCTTGATCCTAGATTAGCTCTCTCTCAAATTTTGTCTCATTTCTACTACAACTTCTCTGTTCCAGGCCCCTGTTATTGATGTCTGTCAGTTGCTGTTTTATACTTAAAAGTTTTAGCAGGTGCTCAGATAGCAAATAAAATTTCAAATTATGATCTTGGCATTGAAAGCCAGTATAACCCCCTACTTTGCCCACATTATAAAATTGTACTTGCAAAAGCTTGATGCTGTTACTTTGAAACATTAGGTTTCTCTAACACTGTTGTTCTCACTGAAGATGCCATCAATTGAGTTTACTTTCTAGAAGTCTAAGAAGTCAATTATTAATAGTTTATGCTTGGTGTATATTCAAAATCCAGAACTTTATGGAACCTCACAGTTTAATAAATGGATTTGGACCTGTAGTTTATACCACAACACCACTACATACAATATCTAAAAGTGAGGACTGAGGAAAAGTCATTCTGATTTTGAAAAAAAAATCAGTTCCCTTTTCACTCAAGAGATGGAAATGATCCTGTTGAGTGAAGAGAAAAAATGCTGTTTATACTAGAGTCCATGTGGCCAACCCAACAAAAGGTAGGCGAGCAGAAATCTTTGGCTTGCTTACATGAGACACTAAGATTCTACTATACATTCCAAGCAGGAGATTGACCTTGGAGATAACCAAAAGACAGGAGACAGTATGAACAAAGAATGAGAAGAGCCTTAATGCTGTAGAGGTCAGTGAGGAAACAGGAGTAGAGAACCAAAAAATGCTTGAATTTAAACAATCTGAGTCACAGATATGACAAGACAACGAAATAATGGAGAAGTAAAAAGGGTTGCAGGCTACCAACTGAGACCGAGGGAGGAAAACTGTTCTATGCTTCTATCCCTAAAGAAAGGTGCAGTCTTAATTTCCTGGATCAGATGTTACTGGGATGCTTTCTACCTTTTGCCCGTAAGGAATGCCTTAATACCACTACTTTCCTAAAGAAGAAGACACACAAAAAGCTTTGCTATTCTTTTGCACTGCTTTGTAATGATAATCCGGAGGTTTGAGATGGGCATTCAAGTTAAGGTTACTGTGCACTTTAGATTAGAAAAGATGAATAGTCAACATGGTGATGGGCAGAAAAATTACCCTTTGTTCTAAGAGATGCTGTCTTTCAAATTAATCAGCAAATGCTAATATTCAATGAGCACTACTACTATTGTTGAACCCTTGTCCCCAAACAGAACAGTATCAAATAATAAGCATGAGGTGCACATACCAGAAATTCTGCTAGACCCTATGTGCTTAACTAAGGTTTTTTAATGTCTCCTTAACAGTTAAAAAAAAAGTTGACTTGAATTATTATTCAAAAGAAATCTCCTCTTACTCAAATTTCCTCAGTTAACCATAAAAATGGAGAAGAACTTAAGGCCCATCTCCCTTTGCCTTCATCAAAATAGCCTATACTTAGTCTCTGAAGAAAAGCTTCCTCCCTGTTTACCTCTCTCGCACTTGTTGAGATCCAGACCTGGGTATGGCTGTGAGTGTCTGGTCCTGATGTGGCAGCTTTTGCTGCCATATCACAAGCATCAAAGAGCCACCCTCACCTGATGCTTGGCCATCTCCAATCCCTCCAAAATCACTGTCTTAAAGTTCTCCTCCTTGTCCTGCGGAAGGAAAGAGGAAAACTCACAGCCTTTGTTCCAATTCAAAGTATGTTTGGCCATGAAGACCTCGTAGTTTGTAATCTAGATGAGAAGATTCTTTTCACCAAAACAGTTTTCTTATTCCTTAGGTATGTTTTGGGCAACAGGCTAGCAAGTCATCCCTTAAGTACAATCTAATTAGCTGCAAGAGATAATGTAAAATGTGCCTGAGTGCCAAATGTATCACACTGATAACTTACTGGCAAGAAAATCTAATTACATTTCTAGATACATGATAACCTATCACAAGTAAAGAAATTCTCTTAACCATTAAAATTTCCTAAAAGGACATCAGAATGATCTAATTCCTCACAAACTCAAACTCTTCAACCTTTGGTCCTCACGTTGCTGGGGAAAGAGCAATTTACATTTGTAAATGGTACCTTTTTTAGCAACCATTCTTCCACTTTCATGTGGTAAAATGTATTCTGGAGCTGCTGCTTGAATATGGGGCTCCAGAAGTCTAGAAATTTTCTAAATCATCATATGCTGAAATTAGATTTCATAATAGGACACAACTTCTCACAAGTGATCAAATTTATGGAAAGAATTAGGGGATTAAGAGAACATTTTGTTAACATTCAAAAAATGACAGATTTACAGGACACAGCGATCAACATCTTATTTCATTGGCTTTTGAGCCAAGGATTATACTTTATTGGCCAAAATTAAGTTAGGGAATTAGACAAAACAGAATCACTCAGGTGAATCAAAGGACTATATATTTTTTGGGGGGGAACAAAATGATCTTTTTACAGTATTATACATTCTTGGAGTTGTCCCTGCCCCTGTTTTTAAAAAATTCAGGTCTGTGATTTCATTGGTGTTGGGAGCTCCAGATCAGCAATGGTTCTGCAACTTCTGAGTTTTACACAATTGCCTGGAGCACTAAAAGGTTGAAGTGCCTCCCTAGGGGCAACAGCCAGTATGTGCCGTATGTGGTACCAGAAATCCAGATCACCCTGACATCAAATCCTGGTTCTTGAGGCCAGCTCCTATCCATTACACTACCTCACTCCTACTGCTTTTTTTATGTCTGAAATTCTTCAAGTATATATATGATTACAAAATGCATTTTGGGTCTTAAGTAGACTAGCTTTATTACCTTTACTGTTTCAGTCATCATTTATTTAGGGCACAATTCTGCTTTAAGTGTAATTGAACCATTTTGGCAAATAGGATGCTTCAAAACACTTAACCAAAGTAGCTAGCATATATTTCCCACACTAAAAATCTCATCTTGTTGAAAAAAATCCCATAAATTTTATGACATCTGCTTCTGAACAAACCGTTTCAATACCAAAATCTATTCCCCATTCTCTACCCCCAGCCCAGAATATACCTTAAATCTAGTTCCCCTCTATAGTTTCTAAACAAAAGACACTGGCTTAATATGTTCCCCTGGCCATTTATTTAGGATGCATACTATTTGGTCCTTCTAACTAATATACTTGAAATTTCCAACATATTTTCACTTTTGGATGGATAATTTTTAAAAATGCATGAAATGATGAATGTATGTTCAGCAAACAAAATCTATCTTTATTAAAAGCTCTTCAAGATACCTCTTTGAGGTAACTACTTCACCATTTTAGAGGTGCCATCAAGTTAATGTTTCTGCTTCTGAGAACTCTTTTTCTGTTTATGTTTTTATTTAGTTGTTTTATTAATGCAAACTTTAATGGATGCATCGTTTTTCTATATAATTCTTTCTTTTCTGTATGCCCATCTCATTTTGACACCCTTTTTTCTTCAGATTTATCCCAGAACCTCAACCACTGTGACTTTGAATTCAATTAATATTGGTGGAATATTGTGGGATTTCATTTTTTAAAATTCCCTGTCCCTGATCTAATTACATGTTAAGAATGAAATAACAGATACTATTATTATGCCCCACAGCTGTAATTCAAACTGTGTATTTGAGAACGCAGACAAATAAGTCTTTTGCAATTTTACAAAGATTAAACTGGTTTGCTTACTACAAACTTAAGCTGGTTTTACTCAATTTGTTTTAAAGAATTTGCATAATTCTTGAAGTGGTAAAAGGCAGCCCTAACCTTATTCATCATTTTAGTTTACTATATGTTTATTTAAGTATGGCAAAAATAGTAACTGAGATGGTCTCTAGTGATATCCTACAGTATTTTTAAATGTGTTTATTATAGTCTGGTAGGCAAGTTCTACTACAATAACACTTTATTAATTAAAAGACCAAAACTCCTTTCCCTGACTTTTCATTAATAAAACTGGGCTGGGTTTACAAATACAAAATATAGTTGCTGCTTGACTTGGGGAACATATTTAATAAGATACTCAGTTTCTCCTAAAATCTATTAAATAAAGCCATTAATTGCTTTGGATGTGAATATAGGCCACACTTTCTCCCTGTCGCTGAGTCCCTTAATCTGACTTGTATAATACTGGGAACAATTTGTGATGTTTACTATTTCTGAATGTATACTTATACATTTTTTCCCATTTAAAGAGGCATTCTTAGGCTCTAATTCATGTCTGGCCCAATAAAATACAATAATTTATATAAAGTTACAGAAACAAAAACTCTAACAAAGAAAGTTACCTTCACCCTTTTCCGGAGGAGTTTTGCTAGTCGGACCACATAAGGTTTAAATTCTCGTTGATGTGTACCCTGTCTTCTAACTTCCAAACCAGAATCATCTGAGGCTTCTGGAATGAAGGCCCAACGATACCTATTCATATAAAAACAATAGAAAAATCAGTATAAGAACTCACTTATTTGTAACTTTAAGGGCCCTTACTTACAAGAGCCCTGTGCTATTAGGGTTAATAGACTCAGATTAGATCATTTGCCTACAGTCATAAGGTAAGTAACAGAGCTATGATTAAAACCATTTATTCCAATTCCAAATACAGTTTCCTCTCCCTGCCCCAAGTTCATCTAACGAGTTCTTAATGTTTTTGTGTTATGGACTCATCTCGCAATCTGGCAAAGCATATGGGCTCCCTCTCTGACTAATGTTGCTAAATGCATAAAATATGTAGGATTAGAAAGAAAACTAATTATATTGAAAGTTAACAAAATATTTAAAAAAAAAAAAAGCAAAACAACCCAAGATAACAGACTGAACAACTGTTGAAAGACATGTAAATAGGCTCTCAGACTCCCTGGCAAAAAGTTCCCCCAAACGATTAGGAAATATGTGAAATGATTTATGTATAAATTATTTCATCTTTTAATTACTCTAAGGTCTACATGGTAAAAGAGTGTTATCAGTTTCAAATAAACCTTTGGTCTGGAGAGCAAGATCTATTATATGGAAATATAGCTCTATAATAGTTAAATGTTCCATGAGTTTCAGGTAATCAAATATACATTATCTTCTTATTTTAAGAAGCTATTTTTGAAGAATTTATATTCTTTTAAAAAACAGTAATTACTAATCAACACATTTTTGGCCCCTTATTATGTGCAGGACACTTGTTTCACACAGGAGGCACCGGAATTTCTGGTCTCCAATCTCTAGCAGGTACGCTACTCTTGATCTGGTCAGACAAGCAGGCACCTTCAGAGGGGCTAAATCTTACTTTATTCTAGTCCAGTCTTCTCTAAAGAGTTGCTGATAATGGGAGCATCAGCTTCTACAGCATTCCCTAATCACTATTCTCACAGGGGCTGACAAAGAAGGGGGGGGGCAACTATCCCTACATCTTGACAGGCACAGCTTGTGCACTCCCCTAAATCCCCTCAGGTCTTGATGGGGGTCAGTCAAAGCACACAAAGATTTCTCTACGGTTCCCCATGGTTTCTCCACTCACTGACCAGTGCCCACTTGCTTTACGGGGCAACAAAGAAGGCATTGATTTTGCCAATAATAAGCTTACAGGTTAACTTTGGCAATATTGTCATTCTATGCAAGTGTGGTAAATACCAATTATGTCACACCTTGTCTCATGGCGCAGCCTCAGTAGGATTGTCCACACTATGATTCTAGGAATTACTACCTAGGATCTGTGGAGCTGTTCTCAGAGTTACCTACACTGCCATGGCCATGGATCCTGAGAAACTAAACTCTAAAAGGGAAACAAAATTTTCCTTACTTACAGCACTATATAAGGGAGTTTATTTTTCAATCTGCTCATCTTTATATACCTTTTAATACCAACATTCATTAGGTGCCTACTCTCTGCCCTAGGTTATTGTGCTAGGTTGTGAGGATATAAAAAGACAAGTAAAACATTCCTTGTCCTGAATAGACTTATATTCTACTAGGGAAAAAGGGGGAAGATGGAGCTTTTTTTGGAAGCAAGGAGACAACCAAGAACCTTTTACATTGTCAATGAAAATGAGCTGTGATCAAGATCTGAACTTAAGCATAAAATACTTTTCAAAAGGTCTTAGAAAATTTCAGGGGAAAAACACCAAATAGTTCGTTATACTTTTACTTACATCTGAAACTGAGGAAGATTTTCAGATGGCAAAGCTAGAGCCAAATCCAAAAATTTGCAAGCAGAGAGGTAAAGGTTTAACCATCGCTGGCTGTTGTATGAAGTTGAAAAACCATTGCCTCCTGTATACGTGGTCTCCAGACCAGCTACAGATGGTCCTGAAGTTCTAAGTTAGGGAAGATTGTAGATATCAGCTGTGTCATAACTGGTTCTTGGAAAAATCTTCCATTTGTACTTTGTTTAAAAGAATAGAAAAATTATTTCTTTATTCATATCATGCACCAATGCCAATAAAATAGTTATGGTGTCCAGCTACTGTTATTTGACTGGCTTTACCAATGACAGTCATGGCCAAGTGAACACTAAGAATGTAGACCTCATAAAATGTTTTATACTCACACATGCAAAATGTGTGAGTATAAACTGCAAAGTCAAGAAAATGGGAGAATCCTTATTCTAGTTTGCTAAATATAGTTTTCTTAGGCAACAAGTGTGAAATTAATTATTATAATGTAACACTTTATAAACCTAATGCTGGGAGATGGGACTAAAACCTGCCTTTTGGGCTGATATATTTTTATCATATGGTGATGTTTCCAAGGACATGGTCTAATCAATGGGATAGTAAAATTAATAATAATGAATTGTAATAAAGCGGAATCATATACTACTCAAAACTATGCACGTACACTGAAATGCCTGATGGCATGAACCGTGATTAGCTTAGCTGGTCATAAAACTTAGGCAGATACATATGACCGCTGGTGTGCACTGCTGGAACAAGTATCTATGTAGCTATTTTTATTAAAAGGCAAGGAGAGTTCTGGACTCATCAAAAGA
The DNA here is from genome assembly GCA_028658325.1 of Potorous gilbertii. NCBI lineage: Eukaryota > Metazoa > Chordata > Mammalia > Diprotodontia > Potoroidae > Potorous > Potorous gilbertii. Next base: position 361,910,923 of record CM053770.1, on the reverse strand, counting down.
AAAGTCCCACGTGCTATCTTGTTACTGCAAGTGACCCCACCTACTTTGAAATATCTTCGTCAGCGCTGAGTTCCTGTTCCATCAGTAAAAATACCTGCACCTGGAGATCAAACAATCCGGTGAAAATGTTTTCCCGTAGGTAGGCATCAAATCCTATTACCACACGATCGGTCATTATGCTTTAGGGCAAACATTTCCTAATCTTTAGGATAAATTCCCAAGTTCTTCTCAACTGACATTTTTTCCATGCAAGAAATTGTGAGTATTTTTGAGTTTGGAAGCACAAATTGATGCTGGTGAAACCAGATAGGGAAATCTTAAGGTAGATGAACATGGCCTTTTTGCAGATGTCAGTGGGGGAAAGTGAATGAACAAAGAACTAACATGGAAAAACATCAGTCATAAGAAAAGAAAACCTACTTTAGGGGGAAATAGCAAGGAAATAAATATTCTGAAATAGAGACAAGAGATATACATGTTTCAGATGAGACTAAAGAACAATGAGACAGACCTAGGTATAAAAGGTGACTAGAAAACAACAACAGCTACGCATCTAGCTTAAGTATTAAACTCTGCGTAGAAATGGAATATGATCTGGTTCAATTCAACAGTAATTGGCATGGCTGGTGTTTAGTCTATTTAGCTTCTCATTCCAAATGTGAAAGTATAATTATATCACCATAGCTGGTTCTTTCAGGCTTGTAGCTTCAAAACCAACTTACTAGTTCTGTGATCATAGTTGGCCAGAGTGAGGTAAGGTGCTGGGGAGACATTCTTAAAAGTAACACTCTGAAAAACAGGAAAACTTGAGAGTGAAGAGTGGGCACCTGGGGCAAACGGAGACTCTCTACCAATCTTTCTGGAAGAGAAAAGCAAAATAAAGGATCTCTTACTGCTGAACACTTGTATTCATTATCACTCCTCCCTCATATAATCCAGCCAATTACTAGGAAGAGCTTTACTTATCAAATAACAAAAAAGGTTATGCATCGTTATGGCTCTTGCTTTTTAAAAGTAAAGTGACCTGGCAGGAAGACTACCTTCTCCACGGAGATTTCACTCATCCTGGTACCCTTGTTTAGTCCTGAGGCAGGTAACAAATATCTTTTCTGCACAAGCCAGCTCAGAGGCTGAGGGGGACTTTTCTTATGAGTCAGGAATGTGTGAAGTACAAATTCCAACATGCAGCCTCTATAAATGAGCTGCTCCCGTAGAATGATAAAGAGGATGCAAAGATGATATTTTCTAGAAGACTGGGGAGTCCAACAAATATTTATTTGATGAGAATGGCTTTGCAGATAGGACTTCCAAATTCTGCAGAGCTGCAAACATTACTTGAATTCATTTTTCCCCCTCTGCATAAGTGACCAGTCACAAACCTCATAAAGACTATAATATCTCTTATAGCAAAAATCTGGATTTCATATATGACCAAATTTCAGTGAAATTCTAACAGTAAACAAACATACCCTCTATTCTATTGGAATGTCTCAAGGAAATTCTACTTCCCTCCCAATATGTTCCCCTAGATCTGCTGACTTCAGTTTCACTGGAGCATATGTTTTTCTCTTGTATAAGATAAGCTGATTTCACACAGACTTATAACCTGGGGAAATTTTTCTGTAAGGAATAAAAAATCACAAAAAGCAGGAAAGATGGTTTTCCACCAATTACCTTGTATATCTGGAAGGTATTTCTGATATTGGTCTATTTCACTGCTAAAAATAGCAAATGCTAATCTTTTTAAGAGCATGGCTCTCTGTTCTAGCTCCACATCCCTGTTGGCAAAGAGATTGAGTGAGCTGCTTTGAGCCACAGCTACTCGTGCTGAAAAAGAAAATACGCGTAAGTGCATTAGAACAAATGCGAACATAGATGTTCTAGATTAGCTAACAACAGTATACAGAAAAAAAAGATACAGAGTTCAGGTGAGACCACAAATAAGCAAAATCTACAAACAATAAGTGGTGCAAAGGCTTAGGATGCAAACAAACGCAGGGCCTAATGAAAGAAAAATGAGTTGCCAGCAGGGGGAAATGGAGGATAAAATGAATTAATAGGACTAGTGACACTTTGGATCTTGCAATGCTTTCCAAAAGCCCCTAACATCCATTCTCTCGTTTGATCCCCAACAACTGTCTGAGGTCTATAGGGTAGGGATTACAATTCTCAATTTGTAGATGGAGAACTTGGGAAAAAGACCAAGACTCTCTTGATTCCCAGTCCAGGGATCTTTTCACTAGTTGTCCCTAGTGAAAAGTAACAAAACATTTAGTAACTGATAACGTTAACATAGCTTTTAAAATTTTTCAAAGCACTTTATATCAAGTGATCTTAATGACTACACTCTCTAAGTAGGCACTATATTATCCGCCTTTTACAGGTGAGGACGCTGAGACTGAGAAGTTAAAAGACCAGCCCATAGTCCCACAGCTAATGATGTCAGAGGCTTATTCAAAGCCCACTTGACCCAGTCCTCCATCACATACCTTCAAAACAGCAAATGGTAACTGCTTTAAGATAGTGTGAAGGAGAGAGTACTGGACTAGGAGGCAGTTCAAATCCTGCCTTAACTACCTGCTTTGTGCCCCTAGACAAGTTATTTCATTTCTTGACCTCAATTTCCTTCGTTGCAGTGATGATAGTGATAACATCAACCCGCAGGGCTGTTGTGAGGATTAAATGAAAAAACAGATGTAATTGCTTTGCAAACCTTTAAAGTGCCATATAAATGCTAGCTTTTCTTTTGGGCTCTGGCTTGTTGTGCTCTGCGGGAACTGTGGTCTGCACCCATGCAGACCAACTCTTGGATAACCTTAACATCATTCAACTGAGTGGTTTCCAGGACTGAAGAGTGAACAGTGAAGATGGAGCACATGTAGGAAGGATGTTACTCTATTCTGTCAGTCTATGATACTCACTCATTAAATCTCTAAATGTTGTTTTATCATGTGTCATCAAGTTGTCCATAATTGCTCTCCAACTAAAAGAGACAAGGGTTATAACACATGTAAGTAAGAAAATACAGACTTTTGGTGGAATTTCATTGAAACCTCTGATCTGCTGCTGAATTTGGACTGACTTAACAGGAGCCAAAATGTCTTGACTAGGTAAAGTCCAGTGTGGTTAAAAAAAGGAAGATGATGACTTACTGATTAACACAAGAGGCATCCATTTGGAAGAAACTGGAATCCATAAAGAGATCAAATGCTTCTTTTTTCCATGCTCTCCGAGTATACTGATACCCACTAAGACTGCTAAGTAGCTGAACACAGGCCCGATAACTGGGTGCATTATGGGCACTTAAAGAGGGGGAAAAAAAATCAATTTAACATGCAAGTTGTCGTTTAACTACTGTGTTTCATTACAATTAGAATCACAACTATTTAGGAAAATTTTGTGAAGAAATGAAAAACATTACAATGCAAAAGAATGACTAAATCTGGTTGCTACAATCACAATTCACAATAACGGGAAAGAAAAGGGAAGAGAATGAGCATGTATTAGGTGCCAGAAACTGTGCTAAGCACTTTTACACCTCATAACAACCCTGTGAGGTAGGTGCTATCATTATCCCTGTCTCATAGTTGAGGAAACTGAGGCAGACAGAAGCTAAGTAATGACACATGGCTAGTGTCCGAGGCTGAATTTAAACTCAGGTTTTCCTGACTCCAGGACAGAACTCTATCCACTGTGCTACCTAGCTGTTTTATATAATAAAAATGTGAATAGAATCACTGTCCATGTTTTAATGAACAAAGCAAAAGTGGCCATAAAGGAATAACTTGTTTCCATTTTCTTAAAAGAAATTTTAAATTATTTCTGTCATATATTTAAAGAGTGACAGTACCTGTGATTTCGGAGGTAGGGCACAACATAATGCATAATATTTACAAGCAATGGAATGACTCTTTCTTTCTCATCACTGTAAAACACCATATCCAGAAGATGAGCCAGAACCTACAAACCAGAAGAATCAGAAAAGTGTGATCCTCACGAGCTGAAACAAGTACTGTCAAACAGTACTAACTTTAGGTTTATAGGAAACCTGGAATTCTTAAGAATCTCTATCAATAACTTAAAGTTTATTAGTTAAATGGCACTCCTACCTACTACTCTCCCCTCTTTCCCAAAGGAGAGAAGGACTTTAACTTCTATTATTTTGCTTCTTACTCATCAAAATTTTGTGAAAAGGTGAAGACAACCATCTGATTGAGATACTGGGAAGAAGGGGCTTAGAAATATTAAATGATCACAAACCAAGTAAATTGGAACATAAACTCAGGCTCAGACAATAAGGTTTTTTTTAATAGGGTCATGCCACAACTTCTCTTATAAACCTGCAATGTAAATATTATCATTTAAAAGAATTTTATTTACTAAAGAGTACAATGAGCATGGTTTAATAAAGTTAATATTTAAGAAGCAAACTAAAAATTATAATTTTAAAATCTACTTAAACCAGATAATCCTATTTATTGAAAAAAGTGCAAAATGATTTCTAAAAGTAAGACATTCAGTAACAGCAGCCCTATTTATCATCAACACTAACAAACAGTACCTTAAAAGTCATACATGATTAAATGCACTACAGAACAATTACCTCAGAAAGTAATGTCAGGGCATGAACACTATACACAGAAGGAGTTATATTTGATGTTTCCATAGCAGGTGACAACATATCTAAATAAAACAAAAGGCAGGTATAATAATAATATATTCACTCAAAACAAAAGTCACAAGGATGACCACGGAACCAAAGCTATCATAGTTCTTAGACTGCCTACTGAATTCTTTAAAAATATTAGATCAAAATGACTCCAAATATAAGCTAAACTGTTTGAGTGTAATACCTTCCACATCAGATTCCAGATTGGTGCCATCTACCATAATCTTGGGGGAAGCTTTAACCTCCAAATTTCGACGTAACCATGTAGTCTGTTCCAAAGAAGAGCCAGCAATTGCACCGATTGCATCTACTATTTTATGAGTAACATCCTAAAGAAATAAATGAAACAGAAATAAACTTAGAAAAAAGACAATTAAAAGATATCCAGTTACACAAGTTTTCTTGTGAACAAATTTGTGATGTAAAAAAACTGGTTTAATTATAGCCCAAAGCATTGTATATTCACAGTATATACTTTTGTTTTCTATAGCATTTAAGAGTTAAAAGACTTTGACATGTGAGCATAGTACCATAGACCGAGAGCTGAGGAAACTAAGAGTTGGAAAAGTTAAATGATTTGCCCAAGCCACATGCAGTAGTAATAGGTAATAAGGAACAGGTCTTTTTAAATCTACATTCAGGCTTTTTCCCCTTTACTTTTTATTCAACTGAATTTATTAGAAGCGATTTGAAAAAAAAAAATTAAGAGGGTCCATTCAGACCTAATGATTTACCTGAAGGTCTCTTTGGTCTTTTTTATTTTCCAAATTAGGGTTTTTCATAATGAATTCATTCAGAACTCTAAAAATACACCAAATAGAAAAAGAATATATTATTTTAAAGAAAAAGTGGATAAAACTGAATTCCCCAGATGTATGTGAGTTGATACAAAGTAAAGCAAGACCAAGAAAACAACATATATACCTACAATAATATAAATCCAAAGAAAAAAACTGAGAGGGTAGGTTGTGTACTAATGACCAACCACAAGTCTGGCCTCAAAGACGAGAAGAGAAAATGTACCTCAGAGTTCATTTCGTTCAGAGACGGGACTGCGGGTATATAGCAAAGCACTCAGTCACAGTGTCTGATGTGGTTAGTTTTGTTACTACTACAGTGCATTTAATCAGGGGTAATCTTTTTTCTCTTTTTTATGCTTTGTTAGCAGGAATGGCTTGGGGGATAAAGGGTGGAGAGGAAGCTTCCCCAGAGTAAGACTAGTCTTTCTTCAGTGTCCTTGTTCAAGGTCCAAGACTTTTTGTGGTTCAGCTGCTCATCTAGCATATTCCAAGAGAAAGCAGCTTGCTTAATTTAACTTCTAATTACTTGCCCCTAAGTACCCATAAAGTATTCTCTGACAAAGAAAAGGCAGCATAAAACCAAACCTACCATTCATCAACAAGGATGTAAATATATATATGGTCTTTATTAAGAGAAAATATTTTCAGTAAAACTGCTTACCCAAGTATGAGAAACTGCCCTGGAGCTGGGAGACTCAGCTGTATGGAATCTTTCAGAAGAATCAGCAATGATGTCCAGCTATCCACTAAACTGGGGACTGGAATCCTAGAAAACAAGTATAGTTTATAAATTAAGTCACATCAAACTTTAATCCTGTCCTATTATTTACAACAAGCTTGTTTACTACTTCTGCTGAAAAATCCCCTAATTTTTTTCGAGACATAGATCCAATTCAGAACTCTGAAAAACTATACAATTTGTACTATAATAGAAAAGGGAATTTGAAATACCTAATCTGAAAATTTTTGTGAGTTTTAGAATATCTTGCTATGAAATTCAGAAAAATAAAATTCTATTAGTTATTTGAACTCCCAACGTAAACCCACATTATATCTCAATTTAGTCACTGACATCACATTCACCTATTTCCTAGTCTCTCCATTTCCCTCTTATATTAGCTTCTTCACCTAAGAGTCTCCACATCAGCATAGGGAAGGTTGACTGTCTATCCAGAACACCCTTCTCTCACCTGCAAAGAAATTAAGATTATCTTTGTTTAAGCTTTACCTTAAACCTACCTTCTCATTTTATGTAAGTTCAGATCTTAAGTAGCCTTTAGTCTATATTACCACCTATTCAAATATACCACATAACTTTATGGTTTAGGCAGTTAGCATGCAGTAAACAAATAATAAGGGATAGTTTGGAAGCCTTGTTGTAGTAGAGGCAGTAGGATCTTGGGAGTATTTCATAAGCAAGTGTCGGTTACAAGCCTTTACACATGATCATCAAAACAAAGTTGTACAGACCAGTTAAAGAACATGAATTAAAATATTTCTTCCCAGTATATCTGTCCAGTAGCCCAAATGCTGTAACATAATGTTAGGTACTACTTCAGTAGTGGTTCAGATCTTTCATTTTTACTAAAATTCCATCTTTCCCAAAGTCCTCTTTCTTATAACCCAATTCAACCTCTCTGTGTAACTGGACTTGATTATGAAAGTTATGAGTAACTTAATATCAGCAGGAGAGGACACATTAAGCACTGAGTAACAAATATTTAAACTCCTGGTTTTTTTATTGTTTCTCTATTGGTAAACCATTAAGAAAAAAATTGTCTTACCTTTGAATGTAAGCATAAAAAAACTGCAGCATGCAGACTTCCAAAGAAAGATGTTTCTGAAAACAGAAGAAATCTTTTTTACTCTAAAGAAAGACTGTTTTTGTTTTCTCATTAACAAACTGTAGTGCTTATCACACTGTCTTCAGTTTTAAGAAAAATAATTGGTGAACTCTCTTATTTTTTGGTATTTTTAAAATATTTTTATTATTATTTTATTTGTTTTCAGTGTTCTATAATCACTTCCATATATCTTAGATTTTTTTTCCCTTCCCTCCCCCTCCTTCCCCACTACCTCCCTGAGATGGCGTACAATTTTATATAGCTTCTATACATACATTCCTATTAAATACATTTTCACCTTAGTCATGTTGCATAGAAGAATTAAAATGAATGGGAGAAATCATAAAACAAAACAAAACATAATACAAAAGAAAATGGTCTGCTTCATTCTGCAATTGAATTCTACAGTTCTTTCCCCAGATGTGGAAAGCATTTTGCCTTAAGAGACTAATGGGAATTAAGTGAACTCTTTTACTCATTTGTTTTATTTTATTTAAAAGCTTTATTACATTTCCTTTTTGGTTTCTATCTTTCCCTCTTATTCCAACAAACATATAATAAGCATCTATAGTACTAAGTGCTGGCCATAAATAGGAAGATGGACATGACATAGATGATGGTTGAAAGGAGTTTTCATTCTAAAAGAATGACAGCTCACATTTCTATAGTACTTTAAGCCTTGCAACAAGGCTCGGTCAGTGCCAAGCAGGAAAGAGTATATGATTTATTGTCATTTGGTTCAAATCCTGGACCTACACCCCACTATCTCTGTGAGGCAGAGCAATCATTTGTAATTGTTGGGCCTGTTTTCTTATCTATAAAATAAAGAGGTTAGGCTAGAGGTAAGGTCTCTTCTAGCTCTACATCTTTGACTCTCTGAACTCTGAGAAGTAGGCAATTAACATAATCCCCCACTCCCCCAGTAATCTGAGGTCCAGAGTCTGCTTGTCTCTCAATAAAGCTTTAGACAGTCCTCAGTTCCTAAAATAGTGATGAGACCATGGATGAAACCTGTTCAAGAAAAGTAGTGAAGGATGAGAGGAACTCAGGTGCTGTGCTCAACACTGTACCAATGTTACCTTATTTGACCCTCCCAACGACCTCGAGAGGCACACGCTGTTATGATTCCCATTTTACAAAGGACGACCTTGAGACAAAGATGGCTTAAGTGACTTGCCTGGGGTCACACAGTTAATAAGGGTCTGAGACTACATTGGAATTTAAGTCCTCTTGACTCCTGGCATGGGGCTATATTGTGCCACCTAGCTGCCCCAATACAAACCAAAACAGTTAAAAAGAAAAGAAAATTCCTCTAACAAATATATATAGTCAAGTAAAATAAATTCCTCCAATGGCTGAAGAGCAACATGTGCCTCATTCTATGCTTAAATCCATCACCTGTCATAAATGGCAGGTTGCATCATCAGTCCTCGGAACTCATGATGGGACACTGCGGCAATAAATAATTTCTACAGTTTTCAAAGTTATTTGTTTCGTACAGGCTCATTATTGTTGTATAAATTGTTTTGCTGTTTATAATCATTTTATTTTTCATCAGTTTATGAAAATCCTCAGAACTGTTCCTTTTTACAACACTAATGTTATAACATGAACTATTCTACTGATTCTGTTTACTTGTTTTCACATTTGTACATAAGTCTTTCCATCTTTTCAAAATCACCTATGTCAATTTTTATTACAGCACAATGGTAAGCCCTCACAATTATGTAACAACTAATTCAGAGATATTCCTCAAATGATGTAACCTTTTCATTTCCAGGGCTATTTTTTTCTACCACAAAAGACAGCTGCTATAAATATTTTTGTATATAAAAGATTTTTTCCTTTCTTTGATCTCTTTGGAGCATGGCCCTAGCAGTGGTATAACTGGGTCAAAGGGCATATAGTATTTAGTAATCTTCCGTATGTAATTCCAAATTGTTTTCCAGAATGGTTGTACTAATTAACAAGTTCACCAAGAATACATCAATGTGACTGCTTTCCAAGATCCCCTCCAACACTGATCAATTTCCCTCCTTTGTCATTTTTACCACTCTGATAGGTATGAGGTGCTTTAATTTGCATTTCTCCAATTAGTCATGATTTGGAGCATTTTTTTCAAATGGTTATGGATAGCCTAGGTTTCATCCTTTGAGAACTGCCCATTACCAGAAACTTGCTGCAAAGGTAGTCTCCTCAGATGTTTCTCTTAATAATAGCTTGATTAGATTTGTTTATGGAAAAACTTTCAAATTTTATATAATCAAAATTATTAAGGTGTTTGTCTACACTAAATTTCTCCATAATAATCTCTTAAGTTTCTCAGCAGTTTTTGTCAAGTTCATATACCTATAGTTGGGGGTTTTGTATTTATCTAATACTACTACAATTGATATATTTGCTTAAGTATGAAATTTCTCTTTTTAACCAATATGAAAGTATTTTAAAAATAACTGCTCTTGGGGGTGGAGCCAAGATGGCGGAGTACAAAGACTCACATTTGCTAGCTCCAAACCCACAGCCCATAGATCTCCTGTAAAAAGAAATCCTGACAAATTCTGGAACAGTGGAAGCCGCGCAGAAACACAGTGAAGGAGATTTCCGTTGCAGAGAGCCCTGAAAAACCGACCGCAAAGGTACACTGGACGGGAGCAGAGCCCTGCCCTGCAGAGCGCTCCCCTCCCCCTGCCCTGGCCACACTGCACTGAGAGGAGCAAGCAGACCCCAGCAGGCTTCCAGGACCATAATCTCCAGTGGCTGCAAAGGTCCCTCCACCCACAGACGCACAGGTCAGTGAGAGAGACGGGCTGAGAGGGGAGCAGGGTATCTTCAGGACTCGGACCCCTTTGGGAGGCGGCGGTCGCTGCAGAGGCAGAGGCCACTGGGCCAGAGGCCCACAGAGCAGGCAGGAGCTCCACCCCAGCTCCATTACAAAAGATCTCTGCATAAACCCCCTGAGGGAACTGAGCCTGAGAGGCGGCCCTACCCCCACCTGAGAACCAGCAGATAAGCTCCCATTGAAGAGCAGTCAGGCCTGCCGCCAAAAGCCCTGAGGCTGGGG
>CM053770.1:361883601-361900049 GCA_028658325.1 Potorous gilbertii | reverse complement strand
GAGGAAGGGTGGAATCATTTGGTCACCAAGAAAATAGCCTTCTATGGTCTTATTTTTTTTCCCTTTTCTGGGTATTTTCCCAGCCAGTTACTTGACTTCTGAGAGTCCTCTCCACCCCAGGCCTAGGTCCGCCCAGCTAGTGCTTGGAGTCTGAGATTCAAATGCTGCTCCCCAGCCTCAGGGCTTTTGGTGGCAGGCCTGGCTGCTATTTAGGGTAATATTAAATCAGGTTCTCAGGTGGGGGCAGAGCTGCCTCCCAGGCTTAGTTCCGTCAGGGGGTTTATGCAGAGACCTTCAGTAATGGAGCTGCTGCTGAGCTCCTGCCTGCTCCGGGAGCCTCTGGCTGCCTGCTGCCTCTTCTGCTGCCTCTGCCGCAGCCTCCTGAAGGGGCCCGAGTTATGGAGACACCCCGCTCCCCTCTCAGCCTGTCCAGACGTCTCTCTCACCGTGCATCGGTGGGTGGAGGGACCTTTGCAGCCGCTGGAGATTCAGTCCTTGAAGCCTGCTCGGATCTGCTCACTCCTCTCAGTGCCGCAGGCCGGGGCAGGGGAGGGCTCCGCTCACATCCCATGTGCGACGGACCTTTGGGATTGGTTTTTCATGGCTCTCTGGAACGGAAATCTCCTTCACTGTGTTGCTGCGTGGCTTCCACTGTTCCAGAATTTGTTGGGGGTTCTTTTTAGAGGAAATCCATGGGCTGTGGGTTCGGAGCTAGCATATATGAGTCTTTGTACTCTGCCATCTTGGCTCCGCCCCTAGAAGTATTTCTGAAAACAGCTGCGCAAAATCCCTGAAACTTGAGACAGTGCACCTTCCATTTTGAAAACCGAGCCCTACTTTAACAAAGAGTTAAAAGTGAAGTAATGGGCTGGGAAAATGAGCAAACAGGAAAACAATTCTGACCCTAGAAAGTTACTCTAGTGACATCATAGGGCTTGGAATATGATAGGATATTCAGGTGGGCAAAAGAACTAGGATTCCAACCAAGAATCACCTACCCAACAAAACTGAGTATAATCCTTTGTGGGAGGATGGATATTTAATGAAATAGAGGACTTTAAAGTATTCTTGATGAAAAGACCAGAGCTGAATAGAAAATTTGACTTTCAAATACAAGACTTAAGAGAAGCATAGGAAAATCATAATGGACTTAGTAAAGTTAAACAGTTTACATTCCTGTATGGGAAGGTGACACTTAACTCACAAGAACTTTCGCATTATTAGGGTAGTTAGAAGGGATATATATAGACAGAGGGCACAGGCATGAGCCGAGTATGAAGGGATGGTATCTAAAAAAATAAAATTAAGAGGTGAGAGGAATGTTCTGGGAGGAAAAAAAGTCCAGAAAATGTTTTACAGTGGAGGTGGGGGGCAGGGGTGAGTGAACCTTACTCTCATGAGAATTGGCTCAAAGAGGGAATAGCATACATATTCACTTGGGTATAGACATTTGTCTATGGAAAGTTTGAAGGGGAAGGGGATAAAAGAAGGGGGCCAGGGGTCGAGTGTGATAGAAGGGAGGACAGATTGGGAGAGGGGGTAGTTAGAAGCAAAACACTTTTGAGGAAGGACAGAGCAAATAGAATAAAGGGGGAAATTAGGATGAAGGGAAATACACTTAGCAATAATTGAAAAAATTTTGGATCAGGTTTCTCTGATAAAGGCATAATTTTTCAGACATGTAGAGTCAAATTTATAAAAATAAGAACCATATCCCTATAGGTAAATGATCAAAAGATATGAACAGTTTCCAGATGAAGTAATCAAGACTATCTATAGCCATATGAAAAAATGCTCTAACTTGCTACTGATTGGAGAAATGCAAATTAAAGCAATTTTGAGTTATTATATATACTTGTTAGATTGACTAATAGGACAGAATAGGGAAATGACAAATGGTAGGAAACAGTATAGGAAAAATGAGATATTATTGGTGGAGTTGTGAACTAATTCAACTCTTCTGTAAAGCAACTTGGAACTATTCCCAAAGGGCTATAAAAATATGCCCACTCTTTTGACCTAGCAATAGCATTGCTAGGTCTGTATCCCAAAAGAGAGAGAAAAGGAAAAGGACCTATATGTACAGAGGTATTTATAGCAGCTCTTTTCTGGTAGCAAAGAGTTGAAAACTGAGTGGATACCCATCAATTGGGGAGTGGCTGAACAAATTGTGGTATGTGATTGTGATGGAATACTGTTGTGCTGTGAGGAATGATGAGCAAGATGCTGTCAGAAAAACCTGGAAAGACTTGCATGAGCTGGTGCAAAATGAAATCTGTGCATAAAGTAACCTCAGTTTTTGCAAGGTGATCAGCCGTGAATGACTTAGCTATCCTCAGCAATACAATGATCCTAAACAACGCTGAAGGATCTATAATGAAAAATGCTCTCCATCCCTGGAGAAAAAACTGATGGTTTCTGAATACAAATTGAAGCTATTATTTTTTACTTTATTTTTCTTGAAGACTAAAAGCCTTTATATTTTATTTCACAATATGACTTAAGGAAATGTTTTGCATGACTACACATATGTAACTTTGTCAAATTGTTTACCTTCTCAAAGGAGGTGGGAGCAACAAGGAGGATGCTACTACTCATGCAGAAGGTCTAGGACTGGTCTTGCTGGGCTTCCTGATGTGCAACTTCCTCATAATCTCCTGAGCCAGGTTACAGGTGATCATGCCATGAGCAAACTGGAAAGTTCCTAAGTGCTTTGGGATTCCAATACAGTTATCATGAATGGATGACTCAACTTCCAGAAGAAATAGCTTGCCCAGCAGTGACCTGGGTCTGATTTGGGAAGACCAGGATGGTGGGGGATCACTTCCACAGAGTATTAAACACTTCCACAGGAGCTGTTGCTGGAAGTGGAGTAGTCATGGGTTGCTGCAAGTGCACCATTGGATGGGGTTGGTGCCATGTTACTTGTTCTTCCTGTGATGATGTAAATCTTAGTGGTGGACCCAGAGCAGCCCCTGTCAGGCAGTGGGGCTGCTACAGATGATTACAGGTGACCTGGCTCAGGGGAAGGGAGTGCTAGGCCATAGAGCCCATTTGTAAAGGAGATTACGGGAGGATGCTCCATGGCAGTGAAAGTACAAGAGTTCTTTGTATTTCTAAATAAATCTTTTTGTGCAGCGTTTAGTGACTATTATGTGAATTTAGCAAGTATCAGTGATTTCTCTCCATTGGTACCTTTCATGATACATCCTGCGTTCTTTTCCTCTTTGCTTCTTGTCCTTATCCTTTCACAGATCCTCCTAAGATCCTAGATACTTTCTGATTCTTATAATAGAGAGTATTCATTCATTCATTCTATTGTAGACTTCAAGTTGTTTATCTCTCGTTGTCCATATTGGTGCAATATCAATATTTAACTAGTTATTTTTTTCTTTGCTTTTTAAATAGTTCTGGACTTTTTCCTCTTCTTGCCAATGCTGCCATGTCTGTTAAACCAGCACTGCTGAGTTTATATGAGATTTATTACCTACCTTTGGGTAAAACATTAAAGCCTGGTCTGCAAGGATTGTTAACTGGAATTCTACCTGGCTTGGAGGAAGGGTCAGAATACTATGAAAGGTAAGACAATTGGAATTTATTTGGCAGCTGTTACTTGGGATGGTAAATAATAAATAGCTTGTTAGTTACTTCCTTCTTTTATGTTTTGGCATCAATTTAGATTTGGCATCAATATAGATCTTCCATAGAATCTGGAAGAGACTTTTGAAATTAAATAATAATATAACCATTAGTATATAATAATATATATAATAGGTATATGTATATGTAAATATGTAATATATACATTATATGTAAACATAATATGTTTGTTTACATATAATAATAATGTAATAATTAGTATATAACGTAATGATATAGTAATATAAATCAATACAATCCTTTATTTTGATTGTGTGGACACAGAGACACAGGGAGTTGAAGTTACTTGCCTAAGGTTATGCAGGTTGAAAATAGCAGAGGCAGCATTTGAAACTGGATTCTTCAACTCTAAATACAGTGCTGTCTTTAATGATCAGGAAAGTTCTGTCCCCTGTATTTTTCCTAACAGTAATTTTACTCTTATAACATTAAATGGATTTGGGATGTAAAACATTTTCTTATTAGATGTTTTAAGTGGACAAAAATTAAATTCACCAGAGTTCATCAAAATTGGTCATTGTAGAACCTTGCAAGCTTTCTAAAACTCCTTGTCAAGTGTTTATTCCACCAAGTAGCATGAACATGTTTCTCTTTCTTTTGAAGGGGACATTTTAAGTGATAATTTATTTAAACAAAATTTTGGAAAATATTCCATTAAGAATTTTCTTTTAAAGAAAATAAAAATTTGCTTATTTTATTAAAGGCATTAATAGATTTAATTGAAGTGTTTGAAATAAGACACTTTAAGTTTTTACTGTCTGAAATCCTCAGATAGTGCTAGAGAATAATAGCCTTATAAATTGCTTTAAAAATAACCACCCATTCCCCAGTTGGTCAAATGATCAAAAGATATGAACAGGCAGTTTTCAGAGGAAGAAATTAAAATTGTCTATAGTCATGTGAAAAAATGCTCTAAATCACTATTGGTTAGAGAGATTCAAGGAAAACAACTCAGGTGCCATATCACACCTAACAGATTTGCTGATGTGACAAAACAGGAAGATGATAAATGTTGGAGAAGAAGATGTGGGAGAGTTGAAACACCAATTCTTTGTTGGGGAAACTGCAAGCTAATTCATCCATTCTGGAAAGCAATTTGGGAACCATTCCCAAAGGGCTACAGAAATGGGCATACCCTTTGACCCAGCAATATCACTTCTAAGACTGTATCCCAAAGAAATCGTAAAAATGAGAAAAGGTCTCACATGTACAAAAATATTGATAGCAGCTCTCTTTGAGGTAGCCAAAACTGGAAATCAAGGGGATGCCCATCAATTGGGGAATGACTGAACAAATTGTGGTATATGAACGTAATAGAACACTATTGTGCTATAAGAAATGATGAACAGAAAGACTTCAGAGAGGCCTGGAAAGACTCATATGAACTGATGCTGAGTGAAAAGAGAAGAACCAAGAAAACTTTGTGCACAGCAACAACCACAGTGTGTGAGAAATTTTTCTGGTAGATTTGGTCCTTCACAGCCATGCAAGGACCTAAAAAATTCCCCATGGACTCTTGAGGCAAAATATTTGATCACAAAATGAAGCAGATCATTTTTCTCTTGTGTTATGTTTTGTTTTCTTTTATGGTTTCTCCCATTTATTTTAATTCTTCCATTTAATAAGAATGTATGTATAGAACCCATATAAGATTGCATGCTGTCTCAGGGAGGGGAGGAAGGAGGGAGAGGGAGAAAATCTAAGACTTGGAAGTGATTATAGAAAACTGAAAACAAATATATTTTTTTAAAAAACAAAAAAAAGAATAAGCAGCTACTTAAGTGCTAGTACTACTTTTTTCAAAACGTATATTAACCCTAGCTTTTAATAACCTATCTATTTTGCTTATTTGCTTACTGTTTTTGGAAAGTGTTGCTACAATAGTTGATTTTACTTAGTTTGTAAATCTTTCTCTTGATGTTTTAGTTTTTTCAAGTTTTTTGGTGTTTCGGATTTTTTTTAATAGGTGAAAATCTGTATGTCATGACTATAATTGAAAGCTTAATACATACGTTGAATTAGTAGACTTCATTGCTTTGGAACCAAAGTTGCTTATAGTATATTATGTTAATTGTTATTCTAAATAGTATCTCAGGTGGTTTGTTAGGTTTGTCCCTTGTTTTACCTATAAGTAAATTGATGACTTTTGCTTGAAGTCACAGAGCAAGTGAGTCAAGGAGACTTGATCCTAAAATTGGTATGATTCTATCTTTAAGGCTTAAAATTTGGCTTACAACAAATAAGAAAGCAATCAGTATTAAAAGATGATATTCAAGAAAGTGATAAAAATGTTTTGTTTTCTCTGTGTATAATGTAATCAATTAGAAAGACTGCATTTCATGGTAGACTGTAGAATTGAAGTCAGGAAGATCTAGGAAATCCCATTCCTAATACTTAGCAGCTATGTGAACTCTGCCACACTTTAAAATCTGCGTATAAATTTCTTCATCTTATCATAATACCTGTAGTGTCCACCTTACAGGGTTGTTGTAAGGATCAGATGCGTTACTGGTACTTGTAAAGCACTTTGCAGTCCTTGAAGCGCTACATAACATTGGTGGTTGTTATTACTGACAGTATCAGTAACAGTAAATTATGTAACATTAGAAATGTAAAGAAAGCACTAGAGAAGCTCTTAAAATACTTCAAGCAGGCCACTGAGTATGTGTTTTAGCAAGAATAGTACATGTTTTTCCTAAGCAGATGTGTGCTATTGCTTTACCTTTTCTTGGCAGATCCTTCTATTTTCATGTGTTTGAAACAAAACTCTTGAATAAGTCCTTTGTTTTGTGCTTTAGGACTAATACCTTGTTGGAGAAGGTTGCTTCTGCGGTGGACCAGTCAGCATTCTATAGTGCCCTCTGGGGTAGTCTTCTTACCAGTCCTGCCGTGCGTTTACCTGGAATCACTTATGTTCTCTCACATTTGAACAGGAAGCTTTCAATGGAGGATCAACTTTATATAATTGGTAGTGATATTGAACTCATGGTATGTATAAAATATTTCTATTTTCACTTAAAAAACTTAGTCTTTATGTTGCTATAATTTCTTTAAAAACTTTACAAATCTTTGTGCAATTAAAAATAAATTTCATTCTTTTCTATTTAAATTCTTTTATTATGAACTTAATCATTCATAAACACATTATTTTGGTACATAAAGAACAAAGTGGATTGTACATGAAACCCTGAACTTCTCTTGTATAAATTTTGTTTTGATAAAAGTGAGTTTTAAATTTAGGTAGTAACAAAATTTCCCCCTTTTTTATCCTTTTTTTCTTCTGTGTTTCTTAATGTTTTACTTATTTTTTGTTTAAAAAATTTTTTTTGAATGTCAGTATTTACTTATTCACATCCTTCCTTCTTCCCCCTAAGAGAAGGCCCTCCTTTTTAACAGATAATTTTAGGGAAACAAAATAATCAATACATTGACTATTTCTCAAAATGTATGTTTCATTCTGTACTTCTAATAAATGCATCACTTCCTCCAAGAGGTGAAAACATGTTTCATTGTTATTCTTCTTTAATCATAATTATTCACTGTGTTAACCTGATTTCTAAAGTTTTCCAAATTGTTTTCCATTACATTATTACCATGCTGTAAACGCTCTTGAGTCTGCTTATTTTACTCTGCATCAGTTTGGACAAGTTTTCCCAAGTTTCTCTGAATCAGGCTTAGTCGTCATTTTTACGATGTAGTCATTAACTTTTACTCACAAGCTCCAGTTTATTTAGCCTTACCCCAGTTGATGGGCTTCTACTTTCCTGCCACAAAAAGTACTGCTATAAATATTTTGATATATTTGGGGCTTTTCTAGTTGTCATTGATCTCTTTATTTTATATTTCCAGTGATGAAATTGTTGACTCAAAGATTATAAGCAATTTATTTTTATTTGCATTATTCCAAATTACTTTTCAGAATGTTTGGACCAGTTCACAGCTTTACTGACAGTACATTGGTGTGACTATCTTTTTATAACTCATCCAGCACTGATTTTTCCAAACTTCTGTCATCCTCACCAGTTTATGTGTGCGAGTGGAAACCATAGAGCTGTTTTGATTCCCATTTAACCACTTGTTTTCTTATCTTTCTTTCTTGAGATTTATTCAGGAAAAAACTTTTCAATTTCATTTAATCAATCTTTCTTTTTGTAATAGTATATTATTTTTTCCATTACATGTAAAGAAAGTTTTCAGCTTTCACTTTTATAAGATTTTGAATTTAAACGTTTTTCTCTTGCCCGCCTTCCCTTTTTCCCTCCCCAAGATAGCAAGCAATGTGATATAGTTCGTACATGTACAATCTTAATCAGAATTTCTAATGACCTCTCTCTCTTGTTTGGTTAGAAAGTCATGCCGCCTAACCCCAAGCCATAGTAAATAAGTGTTTTAATAGGTGCCTGCATTGTGAAAGTACTGAGGTAAAATGAAAAGCCAAAAACAATCCCTCTTCTAGACTTCTGGGAGCAAAGGTGGTGTAGAATATGTAGTAAATTTCTGTAGCTCTCCCATATTAGCCTCCAAATAGCCATGAAGTGGCACCCCAGAACAAAGAAAAGTTAGGGGAATAAATGAGAGTGATGCAAGAAAATTAAGAAAAAAAACTGCTTAAAAAGTAGAATTGGCCAAATGGAAAAGGAAATACAGAAATACAGTGAAGAAAAAAACTCCTTAAAGAGTATAGTTGGCCAAATGGAAAAAAAAGTTCAAAAGCTAATTGAAGAAAACAATACCTTAAAAGTTGAAATTGGGCAAGTGGAAGCTTGTGAGACATCAGTAATCAAAAAATCAGTTTAAAAAATGGAAGAAAATGTAAAATATCTCATGGGAAAAACAACTGACCTGATACCACCTCACGACAAAAAAGGAAGGTGATAAATATTGGAGAGGATGTAGGAAAATTGGGACACTGATGTACTATTGATAGAGTTGTGAACTGATCTGACCATCCTAGAGAGCAATTTGAAACTGCCCAAAGGACATATCCTTTGATACAGCAATACCACTATTATGTATACATCCCAAAGAGATCATAAAAAGGGGGAAAGGACCTACGTGTGCAGAAATATTTATAGCAGCCCTTTTCATGGTAGCAAAATACTGAAATTGAAGGGATGTCCATCAACTGGGGAATAGCTAAACAAGCTGTGATAAATGAATGTAATAGAATACTACTATGCAACAAGAAATGATGAACAGGCAGATTTCAGAAAATCCTGGAAATTATACATAAAATACTGATGCAAAGTAAAATGAGCAGAACCAGGAAACCTTTGTACACATATCAACAGCATTTTCTGAACACAGTGATCCAAAGCAAGTACAAAGGACTCAAGAAGGAAAATGCCCTTCATTTCCAAAGAACTGATGGACTCTGAGTGCATATTGAAACAAATTTCTTTTTCCACTTCATTCTTTCTCATTTTTTTCTGTTCCTTTCACAACTGTAATTAATATGGGAATACCTTTTACCTGATAGCATATGTATAAAGTATATGTCAAACTGCTTACTGATTTCTGAAGAGGAGAGGGGAAGGAGTAAGGGAAGGAGAAAACTCTTGAAATCAAAATCTTGTTAAAAATTTTCTTGACATGTAATTGGGGAAAAAAATAAAATACTAATTTAAAAAAAGATTCCATCCTCTTAGGGAACTCACAGTCTAATGGGGAAGCAATATGCAACTAATATGTTCAAACTACAGATACACACACATACACACACACACACACATTGTATACACACATATGAATGATACTTGCAGATGATCTCTGGGGGAAGGCACTAAAATTAAGGGGAGAGACTTGGAAAATCTTTTCACACAAGATAAAACCTTAGCTGAGAGTCAGTGAAAGCCAGGGAATCCCAGAGGCAGAGAAGAGGAGGGATTGTTCCAAGCACAGGTGCAGCCAATGAAAATGAATGGATTCTGGAGATGGCATATCTTATGAGAGGGGAGCAGTAAGGTGGTCAACATCACTGGATCCTAGTGTAGATGAAGTGGAGTAAAGTATGAGAGGACTGGAAAGATAGGAAGGATGCAGGTTATAAAGAGCTTTACAAGCCATAGGTAGGTTGATTCCTGACCTTCTCTGTCATTCTTCTAATTTTTAAAAATAGTATACCCTTTTATATTCAGGTTATGTAGCCATTTGGGGAGTATAATGGCCGTTATGGTATGTCTAAAATTAATTTTCACTAGATTGGGTTTCCATTTTTCCAGCAATCCTTTTTATATGGGGAGTTGTTTACTAAGTAATTTATAATTTACATTTTGGAGTTTATTTAAATAATTAAATAAACTTTAGGTTTATTGAACATTGAATCATTCAGTTTAATTATTTTTGATTCTTTATTGTCTGGTCTTTGCCATTTATCTTTTTTGTTTTTTAAACCAGTACCAAATGGTTTTTATCCTCCCTGTAGATCTTTCTCCTATCATTCCTTCATATAATTTTTTAAATGTTTTAAAGTATGTAAAGAGATTCTTTTGGATTTCTCTAAAAATCACCACATTTGATTAAGATGATTATGCCCAGAGTATTCCTCTTACCAACTTGGGAAGAAGGAAAGGTTTGATTTGCTTTGTTGGCATAATTTCACTGTGATTGTATCAATGTTAATTTTCAGTAAGTACTGTTAGTTTCATGGCATTCTCTTTGCAGGTAGAAGCAGTAAGTACTTCAGTACAGGATTCAAGTGTCCTTGTACAAAGAAGCACCCTGGACCTTATACTCTTCTGCTTTCCTTTCCATATGAGTCAGGTAAAATCTTAGTGATATAAATCTAAGGTATTTGTTTTAGAAATCAGATGATTGCCAGTGTATGTGCCAGTGCCAGTGTAAAAATGCATAGGCATTTTTAATGATAGTCATCATAGATGTCTTTCTTGTATTTAATAAAGTAATAGGTAGAAGTAGAACAGGGGTTTTAGACTGGAAAGAGTGGGATTGTTTTGATCTGGACCCATAACTTTCTCCCCTGGGAAACTCCTTTTACCATTGCAGATCAACAGCTGTTCTGTAATTGTCTTAGAAAGGTGCCAGGGACACACAGAGACTAAGTGATTTCCCAGTGTCACATAGCCAGTTTATGTCAGAGGTCAGACTCTGATCATAAGTATTCCTGAGTTTGAGACTTTTTTTTTTTTTTTTTTACTATTCCATATGACTTCTCAAAACAGGTGTTTGGTTTTTTTTTTTTTAAAGAGCAAATTTATAAGTAAGCTGAAGAACTAAAGAAAAAATAATTCTTATAGCAAACATGAAGTGGATTCATTTAACAGAGTTTTTAAAATGTTCACCTATGTCTTTCACTCCCTAAGTAGTCAATAGTCTTTATAAAAATGTAACATAAAAGACAAAAAGAGGGCAAAGCATAGCTATCAAGTCCGTGGTAGCTCTACCTAACGTTGTATGCTTGCTGCCTCTGCCTTGGTTATATTACCATCATGACTTCTGAGGTTTGTATATTTGAAAGGTGGGAGCCATATACTTCTCATTGGAGAACTGGCTGCGATAGCAAAGACATTTCAGCCACTCCTTGGCATTCTGTAGTGCTGTTATTACAGTTGATCACAACTAACTTAGGAATTCAAAAATGAAGCATCTAGTTGACCAGAATTGATTTCCTCATTTGTGAAGAAATGGTCTAAATTCCTGTATATTCAGAAACTTTGACTGCTCAGTGTGATACATAAGCATTTCTTTATTGCCAAAGTAAGTTTAATAGTAGAGGGAAAAAGTATTGACTTCTAATTTTACAAAAACAGCAGCTTGTGATGATTTTCAGTCATTCAGTTTGGAATAGGGACTCCTGTTACAGTGTTTTATTTTTTCCTTTGCTAACTCTTCATAACTGGAATAGCACTAAGCAAATTATTTATTCTCTTTTTTTGTCATTTGTCCTCTTGCCAGCTCTTCTCCTACCCCAGCTTGGGCTCCTTTCTCATGAACCACGGATCTTAATGCTGTGTTTTGGCTTTATAAGTTCTTTTGATTTATGTTGCCTTATCAGAGCTTGCCTTCCTCAGCTATCTTCTCCCATCTGTCTTCTAGACTTTTTCATCATTTCTCATCATCCTCTTTTCTTTCTTATCTCAATGAAAGTCTACCACCCGATATTGTTGTACAAAGGGCCACTTCTAGGTGATCAAAGCTTGTCTGATAAATTAATTCATTTTATGATGTTTATGACTAATAATACCTCTGTCAGATAACATATTTTCATTCTAACAGAGACTTTAACCTTAACCAGAAAGAGTTAGTAATAGCAGAATCATTGGGCACGATTGATAGCTTTAAAATGGTTATTTTGAACAGTGATCTTTAGTATTCCTGAAATGTGCATTCTGATTGACAGGCTTCTTTGACTTCCATAGAGCCAAAATTGTATGTCTCTTTGAACTGAAAACAAATCTTTAATGAATGCTAACCAACATAATCATAAAAAAAAATTCAATAGGATAGTAAGAAGAAAGGAAATAGGAAGAAATGAAAAGAAAAAGAATAATCAAGAATACAGAATTGGGGTCTTAATTCCTTACTGTTGCCATGAATTTACTTAAAGATCAACTCAGAAGAAAAGGTTTAAATTTAAATGTTTCCATCCCTTTTTCAGGCAACTCGTCCTGACATGATCAGAATCTTGTCAGCAGCCCTTCACGTGGTTCTAAGAAGGGATATGTCTCTAAATCGCAGGCTTTATGCATGGCTTCTAGGTAGGTATGTGATGTGTGTGTGATTAAACCTGAAAAAAACTGAAAGTGCTATGATATGGAAAGAAAAAGCTTTGACTTTTTAAAGAAACTGCTGGGATTTTATGTGTTTATGTTGATTTTTTAAAACAACAATATTTACTGAGTACATGACATGAGGAAGCATAAACTTCTTAGGGAAAAGTATATGACATATATTTACTGTGGGTTCATTTTCTTATAATTTTGTGTAATAATAAAATTTCATAAAAAATAGGAATTCAGATTTCCCTAATGAACATTCCGTATTTGGTTTGTAGTTATATATTATGGAAGAAGACCTCATTGGAACTCTAGTTATTTGAGTCCTTTAGGTCATGTTCTTTTCTGTAATTATAATTGTGATATTGCAAACAAATTAATACTGTGGGTGAATTAGTCAAAAATGATTTTTTTACCTTTAAAGTGATGAAGTACCTAAAAGGTCTATGAATAGAAGTCGAGTGAGGCAACAGCTCTTCTACCCAGTGCAGGGCGTTCTTTCATTTAGCATTTGGTTGGTCTTGAGTGACCCGCATATCTTCTCTCAGAAAATGCCCAGGAGAATCCACAGGCCCCACTGAATTATCGTCCTGAACCTTACCACATGAAGCATTTTATAGATATTGATGAACTGTTTGCATTGGAGTATTAAGGGCTGTAAAATCTGCCTAATATAGTCTGAAAAATAAGTTACCTTTTATTATTTGGTAAGCAGGAGAATTATTCTGGAAGAATGTCATTCACATAGAATTTCCTTTTATTAAACTTTATAAAATTATCTCTCTTGCTGCCATTAAATGGACTACAAATTGGTACGTGTTGGCCATTATTGAGATCTGTGGTTTTTAAATTGGTGATGTAGATTTTTGTGTTTGGAATACTAATGTGTTTTCTGTTTGTTTGCTTGGAGGCTTTGATAATAATGGCGTTATCATAGGACCCAGAAGCACAAGACATAGTAATCCTGAGGAACATGCCACTTACTATTTCACTACTTTTTCAAAAGAGATGTTGGTCCAGGTGATTAATACCTTCATTTTACTCTTTGCTTATTCAGTATGTAGTTATTTGCAAAATATATGCCCTAATGGTTATCTTCATTCTCTTATTAATCTTTATCAAATCCTGCTGGTAGTTGATGCCTGTATACTTTCTTCTGTGTCTCAAATTTAATCATTCTTAAGCATCTAGAATCTCAAAGATGAAAAAGGGTCTTGGTAGCCAGGTATTCCAAACTTTACCTGAGAAAGATCCTTTTTATACCGTATGTAAAAGGGAGTCATCCATAATTGGATTGAAATATTTTAACTACCTCATGATACAGTCTGTGCTCTACTTTTTCCTTACATGTATCCCAAATTTGTCTTACATGTGAGAGAACCTTAAAAACTTTTTTAACGTAATTAATTTTTCAGTTCTCAACATTCACTTCAACAAGAGTTTGAATTAAAAAATTTCTCTCCATCTCTCCCCACCCACCCCAGCACAGCATGCACCCCATTCACCCTTTCCTCCAGTCTGTCCTCCCTTCTATTACCCCCCTTTCTCCCATCTCCCTCCCCTCAGTTTTTCTGTAGGGCAAAATAGATTTTTATACCCATTTGCTGCCTGTACATCTTATTTCCCAGTTGCATGCTAAAATATTTTTTAACATTCATTATTAAAGCTTTGAGTTCTCTATTCTCTCCCTTCCTCCCTCCCCACCCACCCTCACTGAGAAAGCAAGCAATTCAGTATAGGTCATATATATAGCTATTGGGCTGGAAATCTGTTTCACTCTGTCATTTTTGTGGCTTCTGCTGCTCTAGATTTTGTGTAGAGTCATTTTTCACAGGTGTTTTAAGGGCTTTTGGGGGAGAGCTAGAGCAGGTCCATGCTTCTACTCCATTAATTTGGCTTCACCATCCAAACTTTCCAAGTACTTACTTGAAGGCAGGTATCATGTTTCATATTCTTTTTTGTTTCTCTAAATATTCCTCATTTTTTTTTAATCAGTTCTCATCTGCCATGAACTTGGACCCCTTGCCATCCAGCTAACCTTCCTCTAAACGTTCTCAAGCTTATCAATACCTGTCCTAGAATGTGGGGCCTAGAATTTAATGCAGTGCTCCAGATAGGATGTGATGAGAGACCCAGTGTACTGTATGGACATAAGACATCTCTAAATGCAACCTAAGATTGCATTAGTTTTCATGACTACTGCCTCATGTTGACCACAATAATGTAAAGGAAAAGAACATTGAACCTTGAAGCCATTTAGAACTTTGATCGGTGCTGTGACTTCATGACCTCAGAAAACCAGTGGTGAAACATTCCTCTGGATAGAGAAGTAATGGATTATTGCTAGTGGAGAATGAAAGAATCACTTTCATGCATGGCCAAAGTGTTTATTTTGCTTATCTGTCCTCCTTTGTTACATATAAAGG
Organism: Potorous gilbertii; assembly: GCA_028658325.1. Taxonomy (NCBI): domain Eukaryota; kingdom Metazoa; phylum Chordata; class Mammalia; order Diprotodontia; family Potoroidae; genus Potorous; species Potorous gilbertii. Next base: position 361,885,228 of record CM053770.1, on the reverse strand, counting down.
TTGTATTGGTGGGTAGTGAGTTGTCATATGACTGATCTTTCCATATAGAACCACCTCTAATAACTTTTAAAAAATGCTTTAACGATGATTTTCAAAATACCGTTTTTGCTTCCCAGTCACACCTTTACTACCCTTTAGAATCCTTCTTACAAAGCAGTATAGTTTAGCAAAGCTAATCAAAACTTGGCTGTTTGATAATTTATGACTCATTCTGTACCTGTATTTTACTCCCTCTCTACTGAGAGCTGAGAGGTGCATTTTTTCCCATCAGTCCTCAAAGTTACTGTTGGTCATTGCATCGATCACAGTTCTGAAGTATTTCAGTATTGTCTTCCTTTACATTACTATGGTCATCGTATAAATTATCCTCCTTTTTCTGCTAATTTCACCCTACTTTAATTCATACAAGTCTTTCCAAGTTTCTTTGAATTCTTCATATTCGTTATTTTTATAAGATACAGTGAAAGTCTTTAGAATGAGTTTTAGGGCAAGAGTTCTTAACCTTTTCTATGTCTTAGACCCCTTAACCAGCCTAGTGAATTCTACGGACCTCTTCTCAGAATGTTTTTCAGTACATAAAATACATAGGATTACAAAGAAAAACAATTGAAATGAAGATGTAATTTTTTTTTTCATCCAAGTTCACAGACCTTACAGGGAACTTGGACCCCAGGTTAAGATCTAGATTTAGAGCTATATGGGACCTCAAAGGCTACTATTCCAGCCCTCTTTTATGAATAGTGAGAACTAGGTAGATTAAGTGATTTGTCCAAGTCACATTGAAAGTGTCCAGTGGTATTTGCACCTTGGTCCTTTGACTCCAGAGCTAGTACATTGTACTGATGCTTTCTTCCATTACATTCACATACCATCACCTCTATCAGTGGGCACCTAGTATAAGGGTACTTTCCATCTAAGTTTTTGCTGTTATTAAAAGTTCTGCAATAAATATTTTTGGGGATCTTTTTCATCTGTCTTTGACATTAATAGAGTGATATCACTGACTTAAAGAGTATGAACAGTTTAATGACTTCTTTAGTGAAATTCTGATTTGCTTTCCAGAATAGTTAGACCATTTCACAGTTCCACCAACAATGCATACCTGTGTCCCTCCAAGAGTTGTCATTTATATCTTTTTTCATCTTTGCCAAACTGATATGTGTGAGGTGAAGCCTCAGATTTGCTTTAATTTTCATTTCTATTATTAGTGATGTGGAGAATTCTTTCCTGTGAAACCTCATGCTCTTTCATAACATTCTTATTCTGTGGAAATTGTTTATGGCCTTTTATTTTCCTGTATGGGTCAGGGCTTTTTCTCAGTGAGGAGCCCAGAGCCCAACTTGTGGAGTCTCCCAGGCAGCTGATGGCATGGTGGGGAGAATGCTGGGTCTGGAATCAGAAAGACCTGAATTCAAACCACCTTCAGATATTTAGCTGTATGCCCCTAAGAAAGTCACTTTTTAAAAAAAAAATTATTTTTTATTATTTTTTAATATAAATTTACTTATTTAACTTTTTACATTCATTTTCACAAAATTTTGGGTTCCAAATTTTCTCCCCATTTGTCCCCTTCCCCCACCCCAATACACCAAGCATTCTAATTTCCCCTATCACCAATCTGCCCTCT
>CM053770.1:361867796-361883101 GCA_028658325.1 Potorous gilbertii | reverse complement strand
AAAAAAAAAAATAACTGCTCTTTAAGTGGGGTTTGAGATCTAGTACTGCTATGCATAACTCCTCATTCCCATTTATTTTTGCTATTTCTCTTTTCTTGATCTTTCCCCCTCCATATGAGTTGCATTATTATATTTTCTAATTTCATGATGTATTCCTTTGCTAGTTTGATGGGTATGGCATCGAATAAGTAAATAATTTTGGCAGCATGGTCTTTTTTTTTTTAGGGTAGCTAGGTAGCACAGTGGATAAAGCACTGGACCTGGAGTCAGGAAGACTCCTCTTTCTGAATTTAAATCCAGCCTCAGACACTCACAACTGTGTGACTCTGGACAATTCACTTAACCCTGTTGGCCTCAGTTTCCTCATGAATAAAACGGTAATAACATTAGCACCTACTTCTCAGGGTTGTTTTGAGTATCAAGTGAGATAACAATTTGGCAAAGTTACCCCTACATCAATGTTACTTATTATTAGTGGTATCACAGTTCTTGTGTCGATCTTGGAAAGCAGATGTCCTACTATTTTACACATTCTCTAGTAATTTTAAATGGAATTTCCCTATCTTCCTGGTGTGTGTATTGTTATTCCATAGAAATGACGATTTGTGTGGATTTATTTTATATATTGCAAGTTTGCTGAAATTGTTTCAATTAGTTTTTGAAATTTTTAGTTTTAAAATAATTTAATTTTCAATGAATTTAAATCGACTCTGTAAGGTTAAGTACATCATCATATCATCTGCAAAAAGTGTAATTCTGTTTCTTCTTTACCATAACTATTCTCTCAATTTCTTTTTTTAATTGCTACATCTAGCATTTTTGCCAGTGTGCAAAATATAAGTGGTGACAATGGACAGTTTTATCCTTCAATTCACTGGTGAGAATTTTAGTTTATCTTCATTATAAATAATAGTAGCTCTTGGTTTTGGATATACATTTATTATTTTAAGTATGGCATATTTATTCCTGTCTTTACTAGGGTTTCTCATGGAAATGGGTATTGTATATTATCATAAAATTTTCCTGAACCTATTGTTATAATTACATGACTTCTATTGGTTTTGTTATTAATATGTACAAGATTGGCATTTTCCTAACATTAAACCAACTCTTCAATTCTTGGAAAATCTGGTCATAATGTTTAATTCGTGACATGTTGTTTTTAGCATCTTTGGTAATATTTGATCTAAATTTTTTAACATCTAAGTTCACTATGGATACTGGCCGATAGTTTTTCAATTGTGATTTTCTATGATTTATGTATTAGGATGTCTGTATCATAGACTGAATTTGGTAGGACTCCTTCTCTTGCCAACTTGCCAATACTTTGCCAGCACTGTTTGTAACACTGGAATTGTTCTTTGAGTGTTTGATAGAATTCACTTGTGAATTTGTCTGACTCCAGAGGTTTTTTTTTTTTTTAAAGATATTTTATTTGTGGTATTACATTTCTCCCAAAATGGAGTTATTTAAATTCTCTATTTCTCAATCTATATTTTTGGTAAATATTTAATTCATCTAAACCATAGATTTTATTTGGATATAATAGGGAAAATAGTTTCTAATAATAATCTCCTTTGCTGTGATTTCTATTTCATTTATGAGACTGCTAATTTGATTTTCTTCTTTTTAATCAAATTAGCTAATAGTTTATCTATTTTATTATCTATATTATTTTTTCCCCAACCCTCCTTAGAATTATTTATTAATTCAATGTTTTTGTGGTTTTCAATTCTCTCAATGTCTTTAATTTTTCAGGCCTTCCGTTCTGGCATTTAATTATATATTATTTACTCTAATATCTTCTTTAATTTAATCTACTTCTGGCATGTCAGAAGACATTACAACCAAATCTAATGAGAAAAGTATTTCCATGATTGTTTTTTATCATCTTCCCCATAGAGATTGAGTTATAAAAGCATAGTCACTCCCAAAAGCTTCCAAAAGACTGATTTCAAACAGTAACAGGTTGAATATTCTCGGCCAGTTCAATTTAACTCTCTTTAACTCATATTAAAATTATTTAATCAAAGTTGTCTGTTTAAATGTAAAGTCAGCTAGCAGAATGGCCTGATATAAATTAAATATAATAAATAATGAAATGAAACACAAAAAAGATATGAAAGCAACCTCTGAGGCACTAAAAGAAATTTTAGCTCTGGAGATTATCAATAATGAATAATTTAAAAAACCTCCCTTTCCTCTAACATGGGCAGCCTCTTCCTTTTCAGCTACAACCATTCTTGTCAAGTGCTCCCTGTTGTTGCTAAGGGAATACACTTATTTGACTCAAAAATATTTAAGAGTTTCATATGAATTCATAGCTTGCTTCTTTAGATGAAAACTTTAAGAAAAAGATTAAGAGGAGAAACAGAAATTAGATCTCCTCAAGGCACTGTCTCCATTTCTTCAGGTCTGCAGCTCAGTTTCCTTTGGTCTGGCCAGATTTATGTAGCCTGAAGACTCATTTATGTAACTCATGGAAGGTTTGGTGTCAGTAAGATAGGAGAGTGTGTGTCAAGCACAAGAAGCAGCAAAGCCAGTCTGAATAAGCTGCAGAGCATGGAAAGGAGGGCGGGCACCACTGACCCTTTGCCCCATCACACAGTCCCCACTGTCCACCCTTATTAGGGTTGTAAGTTCCTTTAGCATAGAGACCATGTTGTTTTCATTTTGTTACTCTAAGTGGCCACCACAGTGCCTCCCATGTCATAGATGCTTAATAAAGTTCTTTAATTGAATTTTTCTTTCTGACTTCAAGATCAGTATTCTCTTAATTATACTATCAGTTATTACAAGAGAATACTGTTTAGCACAGAAGCCTTAATTGCCTATAGCAGGGGTTTCCATGCTTTGTTGACTACCTATCTCTATTGGTGACAAATTTTTGAGCATCATCACCAGTATGTACAAAGTTATGCATTTACAAATTATATATGTGTGTGTGTGTGTGTGTGTGTGTGTGTGTGTGTAATACAAATAAAAATTAGTCATTTGATAAGCACTTATTAAATGTCTACTATGTTCCAAGCACTAGGCTAAATGTTGCAGGTAGAAAAAGAGGCAAAAGTCAGTCTTTTCCCACAGAGTTCATAATCTAATGAGAAATGAGAAAAAGATGAAATAAAACTTGATCCTAGAGTCAAAAGGGAGCCACTAGAGTAGGAGAGTGACAAGGCTAGACTTGAGTTTTAGAAAAACTCTTTTGGTATTTGTATAAAGGATATACACATGAAGGAGAAACTTGAAGCAGGGAGAACAAGTAGGAGGCTATTGCAATAGTACAGGCAAGAGGAGATAAGGGCCTAAATTAGGGTAGTCACTCTGTGATTAGAGAGAAGGGGACAGAAGTGAGAGCTGTTGTTTAGGTAGAAATGACATATTTTGGAAACAAATTGGATTATATTAGGTGGAGGTTGTGAACCTGATTGACTGGAGGGACAGTGGGACCTAGACAGAAATAGAGAGGTTCAGAAGGAGGGTGGGTTTGGAGTATAGTAGATCTCATGTAATGAGATTTTTGATGCAAAATGCTCATTCTATATGATTTACTCTATGCCATCCAAAATAAAAGGGGGAAGCTAGGGTTCTTACTCACAGTTACTAACCCACCACACAAAGCTAGCCTCCAAGGGGGAGCTGCTGCAGCAAGGAATTAACCTGGAGAGGTGTAGAGGGACAGGTTTTCCCAGTGGTACCAGGACAACTGCTTCTATGGATATCTAGACAGCTATTAAGTTATAAATACCTTGAAGGGCAAATGCCCAGCTCAGAAATGGGAGTGGGGAGTACCTTAGAGAGCTTTTACAGCAAAGGTAATAGTAAGAGTGGAAGAGTACTGGAAATAAGCCCCATGACTGGTTATGGAGAGGGTGGTGCAACCTACCTTCCTTCTCTTAAACTGACTGAATACAGTTAGCCAGGCCCCCTCTGGAGACCATTGCTCTATGTTTATGAAAGAGAAGCGAAAACACACAACATTCCTCTTTATACCTTGTCCTTGACAATGGCCGGTGGCTGCTTCAAAACCTCCTTCACTGTTTGGATGACAGTCTCAGTTCTCATCACACTAATTGAGCGAACCAGTTCAACCAGCAAAAGCTGTTCTTCACTGGCTGCAGGAATGACCTGAAAAACATAACATGACACGTCATCACTAAAGGAAATGACAAAATCATGAACTGTCTGAGAGCAGAGATCCAATGGTCTGCACATCGTAAAGGGGTTGCTTAATGCGTGACTGTTGAATCAGTTTTGCTTTACTAATGCAAACCAGGACTATCTAGTCCCTTATTTGCTTCTGACAACTATAACAAACTCTCAGCTGGCTTCCCTACTTTCAATTACTCTCAGTTAGAAAACTGTTGCACTTCAGTTTCTCTCATATTACACTTACGTGTGTACATGTTACAACCTCCTAGAAATATGTGTGAGCAACCTGAGGGCAAGAACAGTTTTGTACTGTTTGTATGTCCCGTGCCTAGGGAGGGCACCTGATATACAGTAGATGTTTAAAAATATTTGTTGACACAAATTGAATACTGTCTAATCTAAGTTCTATTACATTCTCAAGAGATGTAGAAAAATGCCATCATGAACAGAAAAATGTATTATTAGTTTGTTCTTCAATTTTTTTTTAAAATAACAGTCAGCCTATTGTATATGAAATCAATAGAAAACAGTAAACCACATGCTTGGATCTTAAATAGTTTAGCACTCCCACTTAATCAACACATATGCTATAGCAAAGGGCTAGAAAACTGCATACCCTTTTACCTACCAATACCACTTGTAGGTCTGTATCCCAAAGAGATCATACAAATGGGAAAAGGACCCATCTATACAAAAAGATTTACAGCAGCTCTTTTTGTGGTGGCCAAGAATTGGAAATTGAGGGGATGCCTATCAACTGGGGAACAGTTGAACAAGTTGTGGTATATGAATGTAATGCAATACGATTGTGCTACAAGAAATGATGAGCAGGCAGACTTCAGAAAAATCAGTAAAGTTTATATGAACTGATGCTGAGTGAAGTGAACAGAACCCGGAGAATATTGTACACAATAACATTCACAGTCTGCGATGCCTAACTTTTGATAGACTTATTTCTTCTTAGCAATGCAAGACCTAAGACAACTCCAAAAGACTCATGATGAAAATGCTGTCCACATCCAGGAAAAGAACTATGTAATCTGAATGGAGATAGAAGCATATTATTTGTTCTCTCTCTTTTTTGTTTTTTCTTTCTCATGGTTTCTCCCATTTGTTCTAATTCTTCTTTACAATATGAATAATGTGAAAACAGGAATATGTTGAGTCTTGTGATGGGAGGACAGAGATGGGGAGAATATGTGGAACTCACAATCTTAATGGAAGTGAATGTTGAAAACTAAAACTACAAAATAAATTAAATTACCAAATACACACACACACACACACACACACACACACACACACACACACACACACTGGGCTCACTATGCTAGGTTCTCAAGATACTTCAATAAAAATTAAAATTATATATAGATACATATGTAGTAAAATTATATATATTATAAATTAAAACATTAAATTATGATTTGAATATTTTTACTGTATCAATAGTATAGCATATTTTACGTAATGGCCTCTGCATTGTTATGGAAACTATTTTTCTTCTGAGTTTAAGCAGTACTCTGAACTGGACAATGTATGGGAAAAAAAGCATTAAAATGTCTTCTATTCTCTTTCCTGGAACCAGGTTTCTTTATCTTTTCCCCCCTTATTATTGAAATATCTCAACTACTCCAGAATTGAAAAAAAAAATGTAAAGACATTGGACTTTAGTATGTAGCTGTACCCTACCTAATCTTGGTATCTGTTTTAATTGAAAAATCAAGTTAGACCAAGCAATTGTACAGGAAGCAGTTACTATGACAGGTACAATTTACATCTCAGGGGATCAATGAATGAAATGAGAGTAGAACTCTGTAACATATGAGAAGCAATAACATTAATGCAGAATAATGTTGAACAGAAGGACACAATATTTAGGATTTACCTGCATTCCTAACAAAGACAAACATACTTACACATTAGATATCATCTTCGTCTTTGTCTGTTCAATCAAAGTGTTTCTCTCAATTTACTCCTTTTCTGTTTTATTGACCCTTTTAATCACTATCATTTCCCAAGAACCCTACCTCCTTTGAAACTCACTTTTAAGCAAAACAGTCACAGTAATCACATCTGTCAGGGGTACAACGCTTTCTGCCTGCCATCTACCATCTCTCAAATGAAAGGAACTTCTTTTTCATGTTCTAAGCAAACTCCAAATTTTAAATTTGAAACTAATTTTACAGATAGTAAAGTAAAAAATGATTTCAAAAATATGTAACAAATGACTTGAGTTACTCATAGCGCCAAGCAGAAACCTAAACACACAGCACAAGCTCAATATGTATACCTGCTATACGAATAAAATAACTCAAGAGGAGTTAATGTATACCTTTGTTCTGGAAGTGGTTTTGTTTTGTCTTCTTTCATTCCACACAAATGCAATGGCAGCCATGAAATGCACCCCATGATTCATTGAGATTGGGCCCAAAAGTTCAAGAATCTGCTGCCTCAAATTCTGAAATAGTTCAAGCAAATTACAAATAAACATTTATATAAAATGAGATAATATAACTCAAATCATTTTATGTGTACTGAACATCTTAAAATAACTGATAATAAAAAACAGAACTACAGTAAAAATAAGCCAAATAAGAACCAACATAAGATAACCTGGAGGCTAGGAGAAAAACATCACCTATCCAAGGCTTTTAAAAGGGATTTGAGTGATTCATATTTTTAAAGAAAGTACTTTTCAATCAGTGGATACTCTGGCTCAATGGAATTTCTGAAAATTGTAGTTCACTCAGTGTTCCTCAAAACTGGCTCAGAGATTATTACATTACTCTTTAGGAAGAAATGCCCAAAACTCATCCCTTTTCTCTCACCCCTGGGGCTCCATTTATCTTTCTACTTCCTCTACATTTTTTTATATATGAGATCTAGTTTAGGAACTGGAATGGAGAAGAGAAAAATTAAGAAATGACAGCCTAAGCATATCCTAACCTTTGTGGAACCAAGATTAATACTGGTAACAGATGCAGCTGCAGCAATAGTTGTTTTTTCGGAAGAGTCAGCCTGATGTAAGATGCTCCAAAGCAGTGTTACAGAAGACATGATCATGTGGAGGATGGAGAGGATCCCACTTCGTGCCTCAAAAAGGTGCTTCTGGTCAACATTCACCAAGAGCTGTGAGAAAGAAAGAAACATGAACACCTGGCTAAACTTGATATATGAAGTGTTAATGATACCCATCAAACCCATCTTACCTGATGATACTGTGTGGAGGGATCCAACAAACAGTAGTGAATGATGGTTGTAATGCCTTCTAAAAGAGTAAGAATCATGTCTGGTGGAATAATTGATGCCATCCAAAGAGGCCTAAAATACAATGTGTTCATTTGATTAAAGAGATCTATGAAAGCAATATATTAATAAGATATACACACATATTTATTATCTACTCTATTACATATAGTAATTTTTCAACAATTAGTGAGTGACAGAGAAAACATTAAATGGTTCAGCCAAGTTTCCCCATACATTTTTTACAGAGCTAGCTGGAATAAGCTAGCTCCATATTCCAGCTAGCTCCATTTTTGGTTAATTTCATAGAAATCAGAGTAGTAAGGAGAAACAAGTATCTTCTGACTTTACCATATTTACAAAATGGATCATCATTCATACAAGTGACTAAGTACTGAAAGAAAAATTCTAATAGAAATGCCGTATTTGTCTGAATATACATTACACCTCTAACATATCCTGAGGAGAGGAAGAGACACACAAACCTCCTCAAATCTTTGGAAGAAAAAAAAATATGTTCACACTGAAAATAATTACATGAAGCCATTGTAATAAGGATTTTAAAAAATATATTTCTTCCAAATTCAAGCAATATAACTAATCTCATTTGATTTTATTGTCATTCTCCTCTTCCTGACCTTCTTACCATCTTCATTACAATCCATTGCATTAAAAGATAGAATATTTTTAAAGTCACTGATGGAAAATTCAGTAGAGATACTTTTCCCACACTTTCAAAAACTACTAAATTATAGTGAGTTTCTCTTTAATTCCCAAGTCTCATATTCCAATCCAACTTTTATATTTCTAGTAAGCAATTTGTACAAGCCAGACTATATACATACAAATATGGTATTTCTCACAGCTTTAAACTCTAAGTTCTCAAAACTAAACTACCTCAGCTTCTCTACAGAAATGGCATTCACTACTACCTTCTGGTGCACTCCAATTTGGTAGGCAATATAACCTATGATTAACTTTTCAGAAATTCAAACATTGCTTTTAACATAACAATCATTAAAACACAATAAAATTAAAAACCAATACCACTTGCCTACTGTCAGATAGTCCTGTTTCATATCTGTACTGCAGAATTAGATTATCCAAATTCCTGCAAAGCTGGAGCGTTACAGAAACAACCACTCTCTGAAGAATTTTTCCCATATAAGGCAAAGTAGATGTGATTAAGCCGATCCACTGGGGATGCATCTTACATGCACAGTGTTGATGTAAAGCTCTTATCACTGCACATAGGAACATGCCTTGACATGTGATTGGTTGGGCATGCAAATACTGAAGAGAAGTCATTGGCTGGTGTGGGTTGATGTGTTCTAAGTCAGTTACCACAAATTCAAAACCTGTTTCATTCTCCTCGGAAACAGTCATTACATGATGCTCTAAAACAATTAGCTTCTGAAGAACCTTTAAGAGTTGAGATTGTAGAGTGCTGCCATTGTCCAATTCATCCTCTGAGAAGTTAATAAGGGTATCCTCTGAGAAACCTTCCTCGATGGCTACAATGTTTTTACCTGACATCTTTTCACTATGCCATTTTTGTGCACTGAAGATAGATGATAATAAACAGTGAAGAATCACCTTCTGAACTTTGCACTTGGACAACATATCAGAAATAAAACTAGGGAAGCCCTTTGCTGAGCTTTCTATAACCTTGGCTAGCTCAGTAAAGAGAAGCGTTAAAATTTCGATGCTCATCATCTGCATATTGCGATTGCCTATTAAGTCTTGCGGTGTGACCTTGACATGAGTTGGATAATGGCTACGCATATAATACAAGCAAAGAGAAATGAGAATTTCTATATACATGGAGCTCCGAAAGTTATGGTTAGAGTCCACAGGAATATGACTATAAAAGTCTTTACCCATAACAGAAATTCGATGTCTGGCCAAAAGATTCTGAAGCAAAGAGAGTTGGGGAGTATATACATTATTGACACTAGTGGTGGAGATGGCATTTACAAAAGCGATAGGATTAGTTTTCAAGATAGCTTTGATAGCAGAAAAAGCATAGAGTGTTCTTGAGGAATCATATAATTGCAGATATAATAATACATGCTGATATAATGGGTGAATGTTGAAGTTGGGAGATTTTCGTGTTCCTGGAGACCCCATGTCACTCTCGATTTCAGAAATTTCACCTTCTCCACAGCTATACCAATTTTCTAAGTCCAGACCGTCACTAAAGAATACACTAGTTTGCTTAAGCTTTTCATTTTGAGTTTTTTTCTTGTCCTCATCCTTCTTTCTGGCAAGTTTAACTTTGGGTTTTGCTCCAGGCTGCTTTCCTGACTCCTTGACAATTGTTTCCTTTTCTGAGACTTTATCTGGCAGTTTTTCTTTGAAGCTGAACTGAATACTACTATGACTTCTTTGTCTAGATTTTGATTCTGCTGAACTGCTGTAAGTTTCATGGAGTGTCTGGTGTGTTACAGAAATACAAGGTGAGGAGCTATTTCTAGAGATTCCATTAGAGGAGCCTTCCAGGCCAGCCTCAGCAGATAGAGATAAAAACTGACAACTTTCATTGCTAAGCAAACTGCTCTGGCTCTGCTGGATGACTTGACTTTCATTCTTAATTGCTTCCTCACTGGCATCTAATGAACTGAATTTAGGTGCCATATCATCCGTCTGTAGCTGATGTTTAACTGATTCAGATTCCTCTTCAAGGCCACTTACAACTTTACATATAAGGTCAAAAACTACCTGCTGCACGATATCATCTGCTGAATCTTCTTTTGGACTCTGAGAATTATCTGGAGCATTCATATTTTCAGCTTCCACATCATAGCTCAAGTTGTCCCCACCAGAAGACTGGGAACAACCTGAATCTGAACTTTGAAGTATTTCTATCTGTTGATCTGGAAGGTCAAAATCAGATATGACCATTGGAATTGTCTCACTGCTAGTACTTAAAAGGGAAAGTCTGTCACTTAATGGATTGACTGTAAGACTAAAGTTCTCCATTTCATCCATCAGAAGCTGTTTTTCGCTGCTTCCTTTAGTTGTAATGAGCTGCACTTGATTTGTGGGCATATGGGAAAATGCTTTAAAAGAAAAAAAAACACAAGACATGTTAGAATGTTTTGCAAAATACTTTTTTCCCTTGAGATTACCAACTCATCATCTGTGAGACTTTACAAGAATGACTTAATTACTAAACTGCTTAGGTCCTTCCAAATTAAGTTATATTTACTATATTAGCATCATGTATGCATATATAAATAAAATACACAGATGCACATATAAAAGTATGTATGTATAACATAATGGGCATGGAATTAAAATTTAAATGGACTTTCATTCACTTTGTGATCTTTTGATCAGATTTTAGTCACAAAGATTTTCTCTCCTTTCTACTGAAGCTCACAAATTCAAGACGTCTGTATTAGGTCTGACAGAATGTACACATAGTATGTGTAGAATATTATATATCATTTACAAAAGATCATTCAAATCATAATACAGTTATCATGTCATAAGAATGTCATTACCAAGTTGTTTGTGCTTTTGGCCAAAATCCTGATAAGTTTATCATCATTACATTTAACTTCCAGCTGTCTGGTTTATGAATCAGAAAAGCCCTCATTCTTGAGAGAAGTAGTCTACCTTGATGAATGAGGCATTTTTCTGATTATTATTCCCTAATTAACAAGAATGAATGAAATATAGACAAGACAGCTTTATAATCTACCAGCATATCTGGGAAATGGTGTCACTGTCACAAGAAATAATTCTAATTAAGGGTAAGATTCTGGTGACGTGCTATCAACTTATGTGAATACATCTTTTATTTTACTAATTGATGATTAACATTAGGGATAAAATGATTAATTTTTTATTGTACTTACCATCATTGCAAGAAAAATTTTGCATAAAATGCTGATCATTTTCCTCCTCTGTACAACAGGGCACTTTATTCCAATCACGCTCCGCCTGCACTCGTTGTACTGAAACTCTTTGAGTTTTGGGATGAAGCAGGAGCAGCAGCAATGGCTCCAAGACTCTTGCAATGTCATGTCTTTGGAGCACTTGATTCAGCCAGGCTTGTCCCACAGAACTAGTGGAACCGTCCAAGCTATTAAGGCTGTCTAACATGATGAATAGTGATCTAGTAGGAAATAGCAACAATAGAAATAGAAAAGCAAAGAATCGTTGTTTTTTATTCTTTTTCTGAGTGAATAATTACAAAGTGATCATATTCTAAGATAATCTGAAACCTGAAGTGTATCTTATGAGGCAGAAGGCTTATTGATAGCTGTACGTGCTGCATTTAGAGTTGGAAGAAGACTGTGAAACAACAGATGAGGAAACTGAGACCCAGGAGGGGAAGAGACTTGATCAAGGCTATATAGGGCAGGGATTAAAGCCAAGGTCTTTTGACTCTAAATTAACTCTCCCCCATACCTTGCTACTACCTCTCTTTAATCAGACATCTTTCTTCTGCCCACATTTTCTTCTTAGGTCTGTGTGTGTGTTAAAACACACAGAGAAAAGCTCCCAGCTACAAAAAGGGACACTTTTAAAATAACTTTTAAATAGTTCAATAAATTTCAGGGATGGTAACACTATCCTGTTTACCTGTGACAAAGTAAAGCAGACTACAAAGCGGGTCTCCGGCAATGATTAGAAACTGAACTACTGCTCCTATTTAGATACCTACTTTCTAAAACTGAAAATATTTGAAGGGTGAATGCTGCAGGTTTATGTACATCTGTTCCTTGGCTTGTGGGTCAGCTAAAAAGAATTCTTGATTAATCATTGCTATCATACAAGTAGCTTAGTTCTTCAGAAGCCACTCTAAAAGGTTGCTCAGCAGGACTGAAAGTTTCCCAGTTTCTGTCAAAGTAGTTTCAGATTTAAAGTCCCATTCCAACAAAAAAATCACTGATACATGCGGAGATATATTATATCTCTGTGCTTCAGAAAGGTTATTCCAGGATCAAAAGGGGAAAATCAGGGCAGAAGAAACATGGCTTGACTGAAATCAGATACAGGACTTCAGAGGTCCTGAGTCTGAATCCAGATGATCTCTAAGATCCCTTCGAACTCTAAACACATAGGTAGAAATGACATATTTTAAATGTAAAAAAACTCTAATTTTGTTTAATAGCTAAATGAATGCATTTTATAAAAATGGAAAATTGCTATTTATATCCAAACACACTGATCAAAGAAAGACAATGTTAGGATAAAAAATGGATATGACAACCAACCTGTCAAAAGAACGGGCAAAAGATGATGATTTATTTATGTGAAGGTCCCTGGTTAGATGCCAAAGTACTGCGAACTTTGCATGTGCTTCCATTCTTACTTTCTGTAGAAAGACAGAAGTTTAGCTCATTTATTCTTTCTTCGAAGGCAGGCAACTACTTTAGAAAAAGCAATGTATCTCTATACCTCACTCATTTTATATGAAAATATAAGAAAACTGGATGATCTTCTCCAGCTAGATGAGTAAATCATATTTAATTTATATCCTAGAACATTATATATTTCCCAAACTACAGGAGCCTGAAGGACTTAACATACTTCACAAAGTGTCATGACTGCAGGAGGTTAACTTGTATGAAAGGATCTAATTCTATGAATGACCAGTTTTAACTTACAATTCAGTTCTGAGGAATAATTACAACATGCTTCCTGAAATGACATATATTATAAGCAGTAAAAATAGTGGCTAATATTTATACAGAGATTACCATGTGCCAGGGGCTGTGATACAGTGTTTTGTAATTACTCATCTTTTTTGATCCTCACAAAATCCCTGGGAGACAGATATTACTACTATTCTCATTTTAAAGAAAAGGAAACTGATGTAAACAGGGGTTAAGTGACTCTCCTAAGGTCTTACAGCTAATAAATAGCTGAGGCCAAATCTGAACTCAGACCTTCCTGATTCTAGGCCTAGAGTTCATGTACTCGATTACATTTCACTTCTGCTGAAAAAAAAAATCATAATATTCATATGGTAATAAATCACTTAAAGTTACTCAGATCTAAGGAAAGAATGCAGGTAAGAATAGATAATATATAAGGTTAAAATAAATTCTTTCCCAAAGGAAAAAAAACCAAGTGTTAAGTACAAACACATTTAAAATACATAAAGCATAAATTACCCATTTCCTGCCTGCCACTCCCCTCCCACCCCCTCACCCCCAATCCCATACTTATATAAGCTAATTTTTTATATTCTAATTCTTGGACAGCAGATATCTTCTTTGTCCAAATTACTCATGACAGGTTAATACAACAGGGCATTGAAATGAATTTTCGTGACTATTCAAGAATTTTCATGTAGATGACAACCAAATAATATTAAAATGAAAGTAAGGTAGAAATGTTTCTTAAGAGAGGGTTTTTGTAATTATTTTTAGTGCTTTGTAACCTTTTGGAAGCTAACAATTTATTTAACAGTAGAACCTTAAACTAGTGAAAAAATTTTACATAAAATACTTTACCTGTTTTAAAATTTACTTTTGAGAGGCTGAAAAAAATTCTTAAATGTATTAAGGAAACAATGGGGAGAAAAAAGGAAATGTCCATTTCATGTACACACTTTACATGCAGGCACACCAAAACTACAAATTTGACTATATTATCTTCTCAAGAGAGGAAGGAAACCACTGTCCAAAAGGTAAGTAGTTTGCGGCCATTTGTGCTACTTCTTTTCTTAATTTTTTAAAAACTCTGACTGCTCTATCAGTGATGTGCTCATCGCAAGGAAAAAAAACAACTTGTCAACTAAGATATTTGGTTTATTCCACTTTCTCAGGCAACACATGCTATAGGCTTTTCAACCATTTAGAAAAAATTTAGGGTATCTTCCCACACTTTTAGGTTTTGCAAATCATTCTATTGAGTGGCACACATATGAAATATATTTTAGATAGTAATTGGATGGCTGTTAAGGCTGACTTCTGCTTATAATTTACCTGACAAAGATATGTGGAAAACATACAACTATTCAAAATGTAAAAATAAACCTTAATTCTATATATTTGGAATAAACTTATTTGCATCTGGGAGATATATTTATATATACTCTTTAAAAGAAAACAGGAATATTTTAGTTTCCATCAACTCAAACAATGAGTGTCCATCTTCCAGTCAGAGAATAAAATTAGCTTTTAATTATGAAATACATTATGTAAACTAGGTATGTATCAAAATTGCTGCAAACAATTCCTAGATTTTTTTTCTTAATAAAACAATCAACAACATTCACAAAAATGCAAGTGTTCATATCTCTAATTATTAGGCTTTTAAAGAACTAAAGGTCAAGGGCAGGCACTAATGCATTCTCATCTTTGCATCTTTAGTTGCTTAGCATGGTACCTTGCTTAATATAATGTTTGCAGAATTTCTCTTACATCTTTACATATTAAACTAGTGTGAGTAGAACACATCTTAATGGTTTCTCCAGAATATGTGCTCCTTGAGAGCAAAGGTTGTGTCATAGTTCCTGTTAAGATTTGTTTACTTTTTGTACCTAGCTCAGTGCTTTTACACATAATAAAGGTTTAAAAAAATGCAAAATGCCCTGGCCTTGGAACACTTAAATTTTTAAAAGATCTAAAAATTATCAACTAAAACGAATTTAAATTTCTAGCTAATCAGAAACAGTGACTTGAACCTAGGAATGAAAAATGCCACTTCTGATGCTTTTCAATGTTGGAAATTTTTTAAGAAAAAATAAAATGCATTCATTTTAAATGGAAGTAACTAGTCCTTTCTCCCAAATGAAACCATTTTAATCTCCTTCTACAGACTTTTGAAAAAACTAAATTCATTTTCCCCAAAAGTAACTTTAACATGCTTTCCAGAATATTAATGGACAAGATGAAAGGAGCTGAATTTACCTTATCTCTGTGGGTTAACTGCTGACT
>CM053770.1:361840315-361867296 GCA_028658325.1 Potorous gilbertii | reverse complement strand
AAAAAATAAAATGCATTCATTTTAAATGGAAGTAACTAGTCCTTTCTCCCAAATGAAACCATTTTAATCTCCTTCTACAGACTTTTGAAAAAACTAAATTCATTTTCCCCAAAAGTAACTTTAACATGCTTTCCAGAATATTAATGGACAAGATGAAAGGAGCTGAATTTACCTTATCTCTGTGGGTTAACTGCTGACTTATAACATCTTCACAGATGCTAGAAGAAGGAACCAAGTTGTGTAACTGATAGAAAAGTTCAACACTCTTCTGGTGATGCTGGGGTGTTCCATCGCCCAACTGGTCCCATAATGTCAAAGCTACAAGCTTAAAAAATAAGTGCAAAATAGGCATCATTATAAACCATGAATGATAATCAACTACTTTATATGTATCATTTCCATAAAGAAATTACTGACTTGACCTACTGAGAATCTACAAAGTCACTCTGTAAGACCAGTAGCAAAAACAAATTGGGCTCAAAATTCACGAACATAAAAGGACTACTGTGACCTGCTTCAAAAGCAGGTGAATATATAGTAGGAAAAGGCCTGGACTTAGGGTCACCACTTACTAGCCACATGACTACAGACAAATTATGCAACTTATCTAAGCATCAGTTTTCTCTTGTGCAAATGGGAAAAATAACATCATAAATACATACTTGGTGTAGTCAATAAAGAACCAACTAACTGACTTTGGGGTCAAGAAGACCTGATTCGAGACTTGCCTCTGATATGGGCAGGCTATGTGACCACGGGAAAGTGGATGTATTTTGCCACTCAGTGCTCCAGGCAAGCTTGTAGAACTTTGTAGTATAGTTTGCTATACTGCATTGTATATTGTATACTGTATGGATGTATACCCATATACACAGAATACTATACTATGTTGCAATGGAGAGTTCCTTACACTGATGAAATCAGATTCAGATTTTTAAAAAGCACTTCCCTCACTGAATTGTGATAATCAAATGTGATCAAATATATCAAGTGCTAAAAAGATCTGGACTATAAGAATATCAGTTATTTTTATTATTGCACATAAAGGAGCATTTAAACTGAAAATGTAGGGGGAAAGAAAAAACCATGAGTGTATCTACTAAATTAGATACCTTACAAACTACACAAAAGAGTCCTTATCAGCAATGCAAGGACCTAAAACAATTCATGGAAAATGCCACACACATCCAGAAAGAGAAAGAACTGTGAAGTTGGAATGCAGTGCGAAGATGACTATTTTCTTTTTTGTTTTGCTTTGTTTCTTTCTCATGGTTTTTCCCATTCATTATAATTCTTCTATGCAACATAACTAATATGAAAATGTATTCAACAGGAATGTATGTGTAGACCCTATATCAGATTGCATGCCATCTTGGGGAGGGAGGGGGAGAAAATTTATAATTTATGGAAGTGAATGTTCAAAACTAAAAATAAACTAATAAAAAAACTACACAAGAAAAATAAGAAACAATGGTATTCAATTATACACAGGAGAGAGAATTTTAAAAAGTCCATAATGGAACCAACAAACTCAGATGTCTATATTCATAAGAATGAATTATGGAGTAAATAAGTAAAGTAATAAGAAAACCTGCCATCCTAGGTATCATTAAAGTGTTGAGGCTCAAAGCTGGAACACAACTGTGGGGAAGATATACCTTATTCAATAGGAAAAAAACAGTAAAATGTAGGAGGAGGCAATATAGCACTGCATACTAGCAATATAAATTTATCTAAGCAAATCTGAGAACCAAGTAAGTGTATAGTGACGTGAACTACGGCATTATTGAGAACATTAGGGAGCAGATCAAAGCAGTAAAAACTACAAGTGATATCATCATCAGAATATACTATAAACAACCTGCACAAGAGGAAATAAATGAAGAGTTTTTGCAAAAAATGGGTCAAAAGTCTGGCACAGGGGAATGATGAGTGATGGAGGAATTCAACATGGAAATCTTCTAATATTCCCCCCCTCTCTGAAAAAGCAAAATAAAAATGTTCTTAATAGAACTACATAATTTCATTTTTTAAAAGGCTGAGGAAAACAAAGAGAACACTTGTTCCAGACCTCACTGACAATAACGAGGAACTAGTTATCAAAATTAAAAGGATGGGCATCTTGGGAAGAATCCACCTCTCCTTGAAATAGTCTGCTGCACACAAAATTTTTAAAAGATTTCAAAAAGTTATGGAAAAAGGATAAGTCTAAATTTCTTCAAAGAAAGTCAGTCTAGGAAGGGAAAGAAAGTGCTTAAAAGTAAACTAAGAAGACACACACGAAGACACACACGCGCACACACACGCACACACACACACACACACAAGAGAATTCCAATAAAAATAAAGAGGAGGAGCTGACTAGAGAAACCAATATGGAAGCACAGAATATGCAACAACCAATTCAAATTTTATAAAAATAAATGGATAAAATGAAAACAAAGGTAGGCAATGGAAAATGAATATAAAAGGGTAATATGGTGTTTTAAAGGATATTACCAGGAGTATGTTTAGTACTTAGAATGAGTTGAGGCTTCTGAGAAATGCTAAGCCATCCTTCCAGTTAGCTGCAAATTCTTTCTATTAGTCTCATTTGCTGTGAGAATAAGATTGATACAATTCAGTTTTTCCAGTACTGTGTCCACTGGAGGTCAAAGAGTAAAGATCTAACATGTAAGAGTACCAATACCAATATTTAAAAGTTTATAATGGGCCTAAAGCTATTCTGCATTTGGAGGTCAAGGGGGTTTCCACCACCAGTATCATAATCACCACAATAAATATTCAATAAGAATAGTTCGGGTCACCAGGCCTAGACTGAGTGATTGCTGAGACACTATCTGTGATCGTTGAAAGTTACAAAAGAAGATGTCATATGGGCAAATGAGATGGGCAAAAAGGGGAAAGAGCAGAACCTGCAATGTGTAAGTCAGTGACCTTGATTTCAATTACAGGCAAAATTATAAGCAAAATTAAAGACTGTATTTGTTAAAGGGATAGTATGTGAATAGCTGGAGGGAAGAATGGTCACTAAGAGGCAGCATGGCTTCATCAAGAAGAGGTAATATCAGTCTCATTTTCTTTTTTTTAGACTAGCAGATTAGGGGAATACAATAGACATAAGCTTAAGTTTACATAAACTTGGGCAAAGTACCTGATAGTGCTTTGATACATGATAGTCTCTTATACTATTCTTATGGCCAAGATGGAGAGTATGAGCTGAACAATAGTACTTTTAGGTAGATTTGGAATCAATTGGATGTCAGACCCAAAAAAACCTCTTTAATGGTTCACAGTGAATTGAAAAGGAAGTCTCTAGAAGATTACTCTGAAAATCTGTCTTTGTCCTTGTGACATTCAACATTTTTATCATTATTTAGAGGAAGACTCAGAAGACATGCTTAATAAATTTTCAGATGACAAGAATCCAGAAGAGACTAAATATACTGGATGACAGGACAGAAAAGTAAAGCATAGTAAAGGACTTAAATCTAATTACATGAAACTTAATAGAGATTAATGTAAATTAATATCTGGGTTCAAAAACATCAACTTCATAAGTAGGAGAAGTATGGCTAGATAAAAGTCCATATGAAAAATCCTGAGTGGACCGTAAGCTCCATGTGTTAACTGTACAGCCAGCAGCCAAAAAAAAAAAAAAAAAGTGAACGTAACCTTTAGTCCATAGCATAAGAATACGTAGTCTTTACATACTGCGTTCTGATTAGGGCACAATCAGGGTAGGCACACACATGTGGAGGTGGAACGAACCTGAGAGGTTCTGATTTATTACAACTCTCACATTTATTACAGAAGAGGAATGGGACCTATGATTTGTCGAATTGGGGCAATCTGGTACTTCAGTGTCAGACATAGAATCTGAACTTAAGTCCTTGGACTCCAGAACAAGCGTTTCTCTTCCTCCTCCCCCTACCTCCCACTGATCCATAAATGCTGCCTCCTAGAGCTGGATACCATATAAGGATACTGATTAACTGGAGTGGATAGGGAAAGGCAACTAGGACAAGCTATACAACATGGAAAATCAGCAGAAGGAAAGGACCATGTTTAACTTATGGAAGAGAGAAGGTTTGAAAGATTGTTATGTTAAAGAGGAATATAACTTGCTCTGCTTGACCCCAAAAAGTAGAACTAAGGAAAAGTGGAAGTTTAACACGACCCAACAAAAGCTTCATAACAATTAGGGTTGTCTAAAAAAAATGAAGTGGCTTGCCTTATGAGGTAGAGGGCTCTCCTTCTGGGGATGGTGCAGAGAGGATTTTTGGTCACATATAGGCTGGACTATATTGCTTTCAGTTCTGATTATGATTCTACTATTTTTATTTCTGCTGTACCCTAGGAGATTTTGTAATTCATACAACAGCAGCTGTAATTTTTCTTCAATTTTTCAAATACATGAGCACTTTAGTTAGATCTCAGAAAAAACAATATGTGCCATTTCACTATTATAGGTACGTTAGGCATAGTGAATGATGCTAGCCTGGATTTTTTTTACGGATCTAAGATATATGGAATGTAGTTTAGTTTAATGATACTATATAATAATTTTAATGGTATCATAAACATGCATTACAATTCAGAGTTTCAGAAGGCCTAATATTAGGAAACAGGGCACTGAAATAAAAATTTAATAATATAAGAATTCCATCATGTCCTCCATCTTCTGATAATCTATCATAAGTTTTGGATTAAAAAGACAAAATCAGTCTTTCCTTTATAACATTAGTATAAATATCATCCTGTGTGTAGATATGTATAAACTGTATGTGGATTATGCCAAATTTTATGCTCTTTACTCAATGACTATTTTTAAAAATCTAGTAACCTTTGATTTATGTTTGTTTCTTCTTTATTTGTTTCTTCTTTAAAGTAAAACCTCTTCAGAGGTTTCTTCACAGCAGAATACAATGTCATGTCAACTTTTTTTTTTTCCCAGATAGAAATACTCCACCATATCCTGATTGTGTTTTTGGTTAAAAGAAAAAAAAATGTTCCTCACTGAATCTGACTTTACATCTTGCAAGAATTGATGGGGCATTTGCTTAGAAAGATATGAAAGAGCCACAGACTGTTCAGTCTATTACTTTAAAATCCATATTTGAGCATTTCCATTGATTCAACATAAAAGAATTAAAGGAGTGAGAATCAAGAAGATATTTGAAAACTTATGGTCTAAAAGAGGGATTTTTAACATTGGGTTTATGATCTCCAAAAAAAAAGAGATAACTATTTCAATATAACTTGTTTCCTTTGTAATCATGTATTTTTATTTTATGCATTTAAAAACATTATTCTTAGGTCATATACTCTACTGAAATGCCAAAAGAGTTCATAATATCAAGAAAACTAATAATCTTTGATATAAACATGGTAGATTTTGTATTGACTGGGTTGTCAAATTAGATTCCTGGTTAATTCAGAAGCTCTAATCATCAATTAAGCCAGGGAGAAGTAAAATAACCCATATTTTACAAACGGAGAGGAAGAGAATTCCAATCTGTTCCTATCCAGAGAATTTTGCTCTCTAGAATAAATTATACCATAAAGGATGAAAGTCAGGATTTTACTATATAGAAGTTTTAACACTTCAAGCACTCCTTTTAATAGTACATCCTATTGCTTGGCTGAAGTTAATTAAATCATTCTTTCACTTTTTTTAATTCATGAAATTCTTGCCCTCACTACCCATGACTTTTTTCATAAGGATTAAGAAATTAATTAAGTTGATATGACTAGAGGAAGGTGTGAAAAGCAGCACAAAAAAGGGGTGGGTGTGTTATAAATATATAAATCACTATATATACACATTACTATCTACATACTGTGATTTCTTTTCTTTAGAATTCTATATTCAAATATTTATGCTTAGTATTTAGGATCATAGATTTGAAGTCATTTTATCCAATTCACCATTTTATAAAAAAACAGTTGAGAACCGAACTTGCCAAAGGTCCACGGAGCTGGTAAGGGACATAGAATTTGAACACAGAGCCTCAACTTCAAATTTAGCCCTCTTTCCAATGCACTGAGTTCAGGTACTTTCATTTGTTTATCATTTTAAAAGCAGTATTATTTATTAAATTCCTTAAATTTTTGGTTTTGGTATTACACAGATTCTTATACTATACCTTGAAAAATTCAGTCTTTTCTGCAGTGTATCGTAGGTTGCCTTGGGTTAAGGGAGGCCTAATAACTACAGCCACTCTTCCCTGGTTTGGACTTAGGGGCTGTGTAGGTTCCACACTGTTCATATTTTCCCCAGTGACAACAGCAACAGATTGAGTCAATCCTACCAAGTCCATTACTAGCGAAATAGCAATACTTTGGACACTGAAGTCACTTGCTTGACTGCAAGCATTCATCAGAGTCTGGAGCCAGAATGGGGGCTGTACCTGCTCACAATCTGAAACAAAACACAAGAAGGAAATATAGTTTATTATCCCAAACAATATGAAATATAGAAAAATGAAGCATTTTTAGGTGTATTCTGGACCATATAGTATGAATAGGATCACAAACATTAATTTCTTTTTAATTTAGAAAATAAACTTATTTTTATATCACTTCACTTCTAGTGGCTTTAGGTAATTACTTATTAAAACAACTAACATGTTTCTTACCCTATATCAAATGTCACAGGGTTAAAAATGAAGATAACAGCCACAAGAAAAGAAAATCCTACCATAGCTTAAGAATATTTTTTTTTTTGCTGCATGGTTTACTTTTATTCAAGTATACAAGCAACTTTCCTCTAGTACCACTCGTAAATCAATAAAAAATTGCTGAGTGCCTACTATATTAAAAAGGTAAAGTTTACGAAGAAATTAAGCAAAATAAAACAAAAAAATAAAAAGAATCAAAATAAGCATGTTTATTAATAAATCTGGATGCTTACTGATACATTTTACAGAGTGGATAGAACACTGGACTTGTAGGCAGGAAGACCTGGATTAAAGTCCTGCCTAAAGACATTTACAAACTGAATCTGAAGAAATTATTTAACATCTCTGAGACCATTTCCTCCTTTATAAACAGAGTTAATAGCAGCTCGTCTAATAGGGTTATGATGATGATCAAATGATGCAACACATGTAAAACACGGATATATGTTTCTAAGATTTCCAATGACTAAATCATAAAGCATTTATAAAGCATGTATGTGCAAATAGCTGCTATATGGTGGTTTCACCACCACTACCAAAACCCTAAGGGGGCCTAGTGTTGGATTTAGGTTATCACTCTAGGCCAAAAGAAATAAATCCTCAGCTCTCCCCTGTAAACCCTTCTCCTAATCTTATTGCTGGGGAGGGATCCTGCCTCATCCCATCTGCCTTCTCCCTAAACCGTATTTCCATTCTGTAGTTGTTTCTGGTCCCTTGGGTGGGGAAAAGGCACTAGCATCTATCTATAGGACTCACAAAAGGTAACATTTGAGTTATCTGGAAGGAAATAAGAGATTCTGAGAGGGGGTTGGGAAGGAGCAATACCTTCAGGCATGGGGGACAACCAGCACAACCACACAAGGATGAGAGAAAAGAGTATCTCATATGAGGACCATGGTACACAGAGGGGAGGATGCAAAATAAATCTGGAGAGCTAGCATCTGATTAGGTAACATAGAGCTTTAAATGGCAAAAAAGAATAGCTACTTGATCCTAGAGGTAACAGGGAATGACTGAAGTTTATTGTTTAAAGTATGGTTTGTTGAGGGCACCTTGGTGGCACAGTGGATACAGTGCCAGACCTGGAGTCGGGAAGACTCCTCTTCTTGAGTTCAAATCTGACCTGGAGAAGAAAATGACAAAGCACTCTAGTATCTTTGCTAAGAATACTCCAAATGGGATCACAAAGAGATGAACATGACTGAAAAATGACTGCACAGCAACAAAAGGGTGAGCTGAAATGGTGAGATCAGCACTTTAAGAAAATTACTTTGAGGCAATTTGGAGGATGAGCTAAAGTGGGGAGCAGGCAAGGAACTAATCAGGACAATAGTTCAAATGAGAGGTGCTAAGGGCTTTAAATAGGGTAGTAGCTCAGTAAAAGAAATGACAGGGACAGATGCAAATTTTGAGGCTTAGCAATAGAAAGGAAGTGTGAGGCTACTGAGGAGACAAGATGACACTGAGCTTGTAAATGTAGGTGCCTAAACGAAAGCTGATATCCTTAATAAGCAAATTTGGAACAAGGATAGGTTACTGGGGAAAGGTAAAGAGTTTTGTTCTGAAAATGTCTCATCATGGCATAGTCATCAGATTACTGACGACTCTAACCCTAGAATGAATGCCAGATCTTGAAAGCTCTACAAAGAAGGAAAGGCTCAAAATGAATTGCATGCCTGTTCTCTGGGGACCAATGTAGAGGTAATTTCAGAGCAACTCATCAATGGAGGATTGGCCAGCAGGTGACTAATTTTTTTTTCTGCTATACCTTATCTTGTGAAGAGAGTCTACTAAGGCATAAAAGATGTGACCTTGAAATGATAAATGCTTCTCCAAGTTTAAGATAGATAGTAGACTAGGAGCTGCAGACATAGGATCTCTAAAAATAAAGGCATTTGAGAAAGACTTGTGATATTCCTGTGGAAAAGATAAAGAACATGAACTGAGTGAAAATATGGTGGTTATTACTATTGGATATACTCAACACTCTTTTGAGTGAATGGATCCCCAAAACTGGAATTTATGTATTTGTCTATAGTAGCCAACAATATTACTCTTCTATAAGACTACTACTCTGTTCAACATTTTATGAACGAATGACTTGAATGAAAATATAGGTTTTGGATGAAATGAAATTGGAAGGGATGGATAATAGATAAATTGACAAAATCAGGATCCAGAAAAATCTTGACAGGAATCCAGTAAGATTTAAAGATTAAATTTAATAAGAACATATATACAGTCCTGTACTAAGCTTTAAAAAATCAATTATACAAGCATAGGATTATTCTATCAAGAGCTGAACTGGTTAACAGATCTGCCTTGTAGAAGAATCAGCTTAAGAAAATCAGCCAAAACAGTGGGACAGGAGAAGCAAGTGGATAAGTAACTTCCAATGGAGAAATCTCTAGGATGATGCAGTGGGAATAAAGTTGAATGTGGAGTCAGAGGATGGGGTAGGAGAGGCAACAATATCTAAAACTGGGGGAGAGTTAGGTTTGAAACAGCAGATAAGAATTGTTTTCCACTGGGAGTTTGATGGTGAAGAGAGGGAGACACTAAGCTTTCCTAGACCTTTGCCAGTAGATAGAAAGTGAAGGGTTCTAAGATGACTGCGCTGGTAGGCAGTAAAAAAATGGAAAACCTTGCTTAACACAATCTTTAAAAAGTAAGACACAGTGAAAGTTGGAACAGTAAATCTGAAAAGCTGCAAATGGAGGCTCCAATTAGCCAATGGCCATGGAAATAAAATTAATATCAAGGTTCATATTAAGAAGAATGTTAGAAAGGAGGGAAACTAAGGTGAATTAATGGTAAATGTACTATAGCTCATATACCAGGATTGAGCAGTAAAACTTGGTGACACTATTGACTGTTAAACCCTGAAGCATAGATATAATATCAGAAAGTAACCTCAGAGGTCAAGTTCAATCTTTTCACTTTATAAAGGAAACTGTGAAAGTGAAAGAGCTTACTCAAGTGGAGTAAACAGGTAGAGTCAGGACTGATTACACATTTTTTTGTTTAGTTTAATGTATTATCCTTCTATGTTGTTAATTTTACTTTTAGTGCTTGAGGGTAAAATTCCCTTTAATCTAGAAGACTGGTGTACCGTTAACAAGAATCAGGAGACAGATCCCAGTTTGGAGAAAATTCTGTGGTCTTTTTTACCCCACAGGGGACCCAGAATGTGGAGGCAATAGCAAGGAAGTAGTAACTGTGACTTGAAACCTAAAAGAAAAACCCATGTTTCCAGTCTCTTGGTTGGCTGGTTACATAACAAATCTTGTGGCACTACAGGTTGCATTTAAGAAATGCATAGTATTCCCCTTATAGAAAGTGAGTTTATAGTTCTTTGTACACATATCTAAACATGCATTTGATACTGGTTTTAAATTATATAAATAACTCTAAGAAGAGGCCTTTTAATGGTAAAATCTGAATCACCAGGGGTTGGTTTGAGGTATATCTGATTATTACTCAAACCTAAAGAGTAAATGAAAAATAAAGAAATATAGTAGAAAAGTATTACAGATCTTAAATTTTTATTACTGTACAGAGGGGAAGATGTAGAAGGTTTAAAATCAACCACATGAATATTCTAATTAATAAAGCAAGTTAGACAGACAAGCATGGAAAGCCTCATTGAAAAAATTCTGATCACAAAATTTTTAATCTTATATTTAGCTCATTAAACATCTGGTCTTCACTAGGTTGCTCTGTTTTCTTTCCCTGATTTTAATTTAAAAAGTTATTCTTTTCTGCGTTCTTACTTCTTATCCCTCACCTGAAGCAGCACAAAGCAGTTTGTTGCACTGCTGTACAAACCACTCACAGTGGCTACCGCAAGTGATGGAGAATAAGATGAGAACAAAGGTATTTTGCTTCCTGATTTCCAATCTAAATTAAAAAACTCTAACAGAGATAAAGACTTTTCCCCAAAGTAAAAACATCAAATTCACAAGCATCTTGAGTTTAAAATTATACTTTTTTCCAGAAAAACACAAGATATTGGTGTTAGTTTGTATAAACCAATAACAGTTTACATTCTATTAAATGTCATTTACCCAGTTTTATATTTCTTCAAAATACAAGAAATTTAAAGATACATTATTAATTACATTTGTAAACCATAATTTGGTATTCACATTCTGCACTTAAGATTATGCAGAAGGTATAACTGAACTTCTTGAATTTAAGATGCATCATAATAGTAAAAATTTTTAAATTTAATTACATATTAGTAACTTTTAGTTTATTCATTCATGATGCTAGAGTTATAACATGATTTGCTGTACACTAGTGTTTTATAATCATAAAATTTTAGACAAAAAATTAGAAGGAAAAATCCTTCTATAGTCTATTGTTCATACTCATTTTATATATACTAAAGAGACCAATTAAAGGAAAGAAGAGAATACACAGTAACTAAATAGACGTAGCTGTACTTTGAGGAAATAACTAACAGCTGTAATGAACCCTTGACCCAAACCTGATCACCTTAAGCTCTAAAACGGATGATAATGATTTCAAGAGATGATCCAAACGTTTTAAGTGTATAAGAATTTTAGTTAAAAGGAGCCAAATGTTTTAAACATGTAAACAAGTACACACTCCTGAAATACAATGACACCAATTTCTTACTTTACTATTAACATAACTGATCCAAAGGATACAAATGTTGCACTATTTTAAAACCACAACTAGAAGAATTTGGGAGCTTTTCCCCCTTCTCTGTTCCTACTCACCTGCAAGCACAAATTGCCAAAGATATGAAAATCACATCTACCACAATACCAATTTCCCCTCATAATTACAGTAGATATCTTGTTTCCAAAAAGTTATCCAAACTATAACAGTACAGATCTTTTTATTAACTATCTGCAAAACAAAATTAGAGTCCTAGTTTTAAAATTTGGGGCTAATTTTTAAAAGAGAAAATTGACTTTGAACAGCATGTCCAAGAAAGTACTGAAATACAGGCAATCTAAATGAACTTACCAATATCTGATTTCTCAGAATGTAACTCTGATGTATGATTCCCCTCAGCAATGTAAACAGGAAAGCTTGAACATTCAAGGAATAGCTGACAGGCAGCAATAAAGGCAGAAAGATATTCTTTTGGTGGTGTTTGTTTATTTATGTCTTTCCCTTTAACATCTCCTTGGGAGTCCCTGTCCCATTTTGTGGTCTCTCCTTGTTCTCGAATGAGATCCACACGATGTTCCGTTGTCGAAGGCTGAGACAAAGAATTAGTCTGAATGATATAGAGGTTGATAAGTCTGGTTAAAAACTGCTGGACGTACTCCAAGCAGCACTGCATTGCAGTCTTTTGGGCTGTCTTTCCACTTCGGGGGGCCGTCCCCTGTGTGACTATGGAAGGTGGCTGTACAACGGTTTCTTCAGATCCCACCGTAGATGCTGTTTCCGTCTCTGAAGATGTGCTACCAGCTGGAATAGCAGCTGTTCCCTGTCCCTCCCTCAGTTCTCTGTCAATCTCATCAGCTTTATCTGCCTGATACTGCACAAATTCCGTAAAGCCACTCTCTGAGGAGCGACTGCTTGGTGGATTTTCACCATCTTCAAATACTTCAATGGGATTTTCAAGAGACACCGATGGAATCTAGGAGAGTTTTTAAAATGAGTATCAAGATAAAGGCACCTATTTTATCAGAAGAGGATCATAACAAATTTAAGCACGTGATTTATAACTTTAATCATCATTAACTGTTATTTTTGTCAAGAGAAAAAACCTGTTCTTTTGAACCAAGTGTTCAGGATTCATAGGGTACTCAATGAAAAGAGAAACTCACATCTTGAAAAAGCTTTCATGAAGGTTATTCTAAGTTTTACTTTGTGCATGGTAAGAACGTGTTTAGACAAATTCCTTCCACTGCAATATTAAGCAAGAAATCTTTCTCATTTTTACATTATGACCGGTGGTAGACCAATTGTGTTTATTTAAAAACTTACA
Source organism: Potorous gilbertii (assembly GCA_028658325.1). Lineage (NCBI taxonomy): Eukaryota > Metazoa > Chordata > Mammalia > Diprotodontia > Potoroidae > Potorous > Potorous gilbertii. The sequence goes on along the minus strand of CM053770.1, from coordinate 361,854,639 downwards.
TTCTCTTTAAACATGAGAGAAAATTCTAAGAAGTAAAAGGATTTGGCCCTTGCCATTGGTGGGAATCTGGACTAAGGGCCATATGAGACAAGAACACATTTTATATCTAATTACATGAAGGCTTTTATTTAAAGAAGTTTGGAACTGAGACCATGAATTGTTACCAATGACATTTAATATCCAACACTAAATAATTGGAGAATGAATAACAGTGTGTGTTGGTATGCATATATGTGTGTATATAGACACATATATGTATGAATACAGTACTTACTATGTGTCAGACCATAAGTGCTTCAATAATAACATAAATACTAGTAAGAATGATAACAGCTAACATTTATCTAACAGCTATTCTGTGCCAGGGGCTGTGTGTGAAGTGCTTTAGAAATATTCACAACAACCCTGGAAAGTAGGTTCTATTACTTCCATTTTATGGATGAAGAAACTAAGGCAAACAGAAATTAAATGATTTGTCCAAAGTCACACTTGACTCCAGGCCTGGTGCTCTATCCACTGTCTTACCTAACTAGTTAAAAAAAACATAGGATTTAATGGCCTAAAATTCTAAAGAGGAAGTTACTAAGTTCTCAATGAAACTCCAAGGACACACATAAAAAAGGAACTATCTAGAAAGCCTGGTTTGGTTCCATAGGGCCTTTCACTGATCAGTTCAGATTTTTAAAAACATGAATATAAAATAGCAGCAAAGTCCTGTAAGAATGAGGTCAGAACAATGAAAGCTCAGAATGAGCTCAAGTTTTCAGTAAAGTCTAAGGAAAACATAAAGGTATTAAAATAAATTGGTATACAATAGGAAGACCAAGGACTACTGCTTAGGGTGGATGACAGGGTAAAAGATAGAAGGTAAAACTACTCAAATTTTGTGCATCCTGCTCAACTGCTTCTCTTTTCCCTTACAAGAAAAATAATTTTTGGTTTAAGAAGGATCAGAGTGGGGAAAGAAAGGCTTAACAGGAGACTAAAACCCTAGACAAAAAAGTGTAAGAACTAGTTATTTTCCAGGAGTCCAAATCACCTAGCCTGGGTAAACATCATCTCAGGGTACAGAAGCCATGGCAAATGTGACTGCTGAGCTGTTCTTGGTTACCACTGAGATTCTGGAGAAAAAAAAGACATACTTGCAAGACTGGCTATATATTGGTTTGATTTCAAAAGAAAAAAAAAAGGAAGAGAGTCTGAAAACTGTAGGTCGGTGAACAAGATGGTTTGGTAATATTTAGAAAGGAAAACAATGGTCACTAAAGAGCCAGCATAGATTTGTTAGGAGGTCATACAGACTAACCTCCTTTGCTTTTTTGACAGAATCAATCAGAGCAGTAAATAATATGAATGCTAATCTTAAAGCATTCAGATTTGGGTAAATATCTGGTAAAATCTCCCTTGTTATTTTTGTGGACAAGACAGAGACAAGAAGAAAACACAATTAGTTGAATTCAGAACTAGTTGAATGCAAGAAATAAAAGAAGAGTCACTGAGGAATCCACATCAACTTGGAGGTTGGTTTCCAGTGGTATTCAACAGTACTATTCAACAACTTAATCACTTAGATGAAGCCCAGAGACTGTGAGAAGAAATAGATTATAAATTTCTTAGTTGGAAAAGATCTTAGAGATCACATGGTCCAATTCATTTCAATTTGTAGATGACATAACTGGTGCTCAAAAATGTTAAGCAACAAGTCCAAAGTAACATAGGTAGTAACAGAGCTGTTCAAACTCAAGTCCCCAGACTGAAAGTAATACAGTAAATTTTAAAGATTAATTATAAAGACTAGAGAAAGCATTTATTAAAATATTGTCTTCCTTGTAAACAGATCATAAAGAAATGATTACTACAGAACTTCCTCTTGCACTTGTCATGTTTGTTATTCTACTTCGTACTGTGGGCAGAAGAAAGAGCTATGTTGGGGAATTGGGGAGAAACACAGGGATCTTGATATTAAAAAAAACTGCCATCAATTTGAGCTGTCAAAATTGAATGGGGTGTCTTGTAAGGGTAACAGGCTTCTCTCACGGAAGGTTTACAAGCGGTGTCTACATGAACACTTGCTGGAGATGTTATAGAGAAAAGACAGCATGAGTTGAACTAGATGAATTCTGAAGCCCCTTCCAAACCAGATTCTATGAAGTATCATATAAGATACAATTAAGAAATATTGGACTGAAAAAAGGTAACAAAATTGTTAGGTAGTAAGGTCAAGAGATAAGAGAAATAGGAAACCTTGAAATCTTAAAAGAACTAGAGGAATCCTCTATAGAAGATTTGTGGAGGAAATAGAGAAAAACAGTGCAAAATAAGAAAGTACAGATGAGTTAAAATCTGTACCAGTTAAAGGAAGTATCAATGAGATCTTAGATTAGGTGTTCTTTCTATGGGTCCGTGAATTTGTTTTAAAAAATATTTTCATAACTGTATTCTAAAAGCCTATTCCATAGGCTTTGTCAGACTGTCAAAGCAATCCATAACACTAAAAAAAGGAAAAGAAGTTGTCTTTCATCAATTTAAGTATCAAAAGTGTACAACACACTTGTCAACCTTTTTCTGATATTTCTGTTCTGTAACTATATGTGCAATATAGAGTGTCTCAACAATCTTAGTGTAGCTTTAAGCTTTACTAACTTAATAAGCTTTAATAAAATATTAAAAATTAAAACTATACTAAGATTTGTGGGACACCCTGTATTCAGAGTAAAACAAAATATAGAAGTGGTTACCTTTAGAAATAAAGAATTATTCAGTTCTTTTCTTTAAAAGCTTAACTTTTCACTTAAGCTCATGCAAGTAATATAATTTAAGAAGTAAATTTCATTTCAATAACTAAAAATTACAACTAATGTATTATTGTCATAAAATATAATTTGCTATCATACCAATCTTTCTCATTAGGAATTTTAAGACTTCAAATAATACCTTTCATATTACTATAAAGTAGATTATTTGGGCTAAAAATGCTAACAATCCAGTGAAATCTTACATATATGATAATATAGCCTACAATGTATCGTAACTAGGCTTCAGGAAATTTAAGTTGAAAGATACTTATTAAAACTAAGTAAAAGTTGCTTATGGTAAATAGATTTCTAATCCATTGATATAGCTTAAAAACAAACAAAAAACACATCAAGTGCTTGAATACAAAATAAGATAGTCTAGAAAGAGAACAGGCTTTCCCTTAGCCAACTTGCATCAACTAAAAAAATTTTCCATTTAAAACAAATGACACAAGTGCCAAACATACCTTTAAAGAGGATCATATATTCAATTCCAAGAAAGAGAACTGAAGAGAATAATTTGACTATACTTTAAGTACATTAAAAAATAAGATTTAATGAACCAATATAAAGTAAAATTTTAAAAATTTTACATGCCACATGAAAGCAGACTTCTTACTTTAACCATACCCATTAAGAAACACTATGGAACCTTAAACAGAAAGCCTTATGTTACATAAAGGACCCCTTCAGTACTTCCTTGTCACACTTTCTTTCATACACAGAGAATACAACTATCCCCTGCACTGCTCTTTCCACTAAGATTTATCAAATTGTCTCAAAGTTCTGGTGAAGATACTTTAAAAGTCTTGATTTTGGGAATAGTTATAAAGCTGTACACAACTGTGTGCTTTTATAAGTCCCTATGGTTGTTATTCCAACATAAAGGATAAACTAATTGGACAATAAATATAAAAGAGCCCAGTGAATTCAGTTTACTCTGCCACAAAGAAATAGAACTAAAGAAAATGAGATGTTCACATGTCTAAAAGGAGAAGAGAAAAGCCAACATTACCTTTTTGTCTTCCCATTCTTTGACAGAGTTGTTCTGACCACCTGAAAACCTTAAAACACTGCCCGTGCTGGCAGATAACAGAGGAGGCTGGACCTTGCTAAGAATTTTTGAGCACAGCCTGAGTGAATCTGTCAGTTCTGATAAATACAAAGTCTGAAGATGGCTTGTCAGTGCAGAAATCATTCTAAGGAGCAACTGAGGTAAGTGTTCTGTTTGTATTTCAATGTAAGTCTCCTAATAAAAAAGATAATTCAATTGAGAAAAACATTTGAGTAATGATGAAATGAACTTCTATCCAGGGTGTTCCCAAAGTCTTAGTGCAGGTTTAAATCATTAAGATTTCTGCAATCCATTATTTAAAGTTTTTTACCAAAATAAGTTGGAAAATTAACTTAATTTACAATATTTTAAATACATTATGCTTTTAACTAGGAATATTAACAAATTATATTAATTCTGAATAGAGAGAAATGAAGTATTTCTAGTCCCAAATTCTAAGAAAACATTATAAAATACATTGTGCATATTGTAAATCAACCTTAGGGTATATTTACTGCATTTTTCAAATTCAAATATAGTAAGAAAAAAAGTAAACAGAATTCATAATTCGTAAATAAAGAGAAAATAGGTTCGATGTCATACCTGACACAGCACCCTCATACTTCTAGTAGGCTTTGAAATGAGAGAGCAAAGAATAAAAGAGAAAATATAAGAGAAAAAAGTTCCAACAGTCTTCACTGAGATGGCTGATAAAAAGTATTTTAAAAAGAATATTCATGTGTTGGAATGCCATATACTGAAGAACTAGTACTCAATCATAATTATAAGGCTATAACATTGTTCTGTGTGTGTATGTATAAACATAAGTTACATGTTATTTAGAAAAAGGACAAAGCATTCACAACCTCCACCCCAAAAAACCCAATGTTATCCCAGAAGATAACAAAGTCCTATCATTTTTAATGATAAATTACTAGTAGATTAGATTTTTCTCATAAATGTGAAATTTCTGTTTCTAAGTATTCTGTATTACATATAATCTTACCAAAGAAACTATATCCAACAAAAAATCCACTAGCAGGCAGAAACTGGTTAGCTGTAGCTCAGATGATTCACTGCTATCTCCAGGTCCAATCTGAAGTCTGGCATGCAATGTTCTCCTACAAAGGCAAATATATAATTTACTAAGCACAGTAGTATATTTAACATATTTGACAGCACCAGTAACAGCAGTTAAGTGTTCACCTTAATAATATCCCCGAAGCTGTCAGTAACAGTGAAAGATGAATGTCTAAGTTAATTCTTCTTATGTTAGTATTGAATTTTGTTTAAAAATGTATTATTTTTCCATTATGACTCCATTTGAGAAAGCAAAACCACATTATTTAAACGACAATAATTGAGGAATCTATAATTTTGTCAGTAGGATATTCCCTCTGCTGATGTAGATCAGTTACTTTATAACTCAGTAGAATATCTTCAAGAATTGCTATGGCCCAAGAAAAATAAATTTAAATTAAAAAATTCCATTTTCCTTAGCCTACCTAGCAAGGAGCCTTTCTGAACTTTATTAGACTGATTCTCAGGTAACTGAGAATTCATCACCGGGCCTACACTCAAAGTTTCTGGTTTGACAGAATCTACCCGATTTTGTTCTCTGAGCGCACAGCTTTCACAAACCTAAGGTCCCCTATGTGCAATGATGAGACACCAGGGTGGAACCTTAATTTATGAAAATAATAATAACAGCTTGCATACGGAGTTCTTTAAATTTTACAGAGTACTGTCATTAAAAAATCCTCTAATGAGTACGTAACACCTTCAATTTATGGATGAAATGGAGGTTCAGAGGCATCAAGTGATCTTCCCGGAGACACAGTCAGTAATTATCAGCACTGAGGTTCAAGCCTTGGTGTCCCTAAACTCTATACCTAACAACTATACTTAACTGTTTTTCTCTATCAACTTAACACCTTAGTAAATGAGAGCGACTCCATCATGTTTAAAGATCACTATCACAAATGCTCTGACTCATCCAATCAAAAAATATTTATTACAAGGCTAATATGTACAAGGGTAGGGTGTTGCAACGGTTGGCTCAAAACCAGGACTTCAAAGTGATCTCTGACACATCCTGTCTGTGGGGCCCTGAGCAAGTCACTCTCAGCAGCAATGTCTAAGACTGTAAGCTGAAGAACAGGTTCTAATCTGTATTTGAAGAGGAGTTTCCTATACGAACTACATCACTAGAGCAGTCTAATAATATTTTAAAATAAGACACTATGCTAGGCATCAGCAGCAGCTTTTAAGTGGGTAGTTAAGGTATATACATACAAGAATATGATAGAGAATAACATTACTGAGTTCTATGAGTTAAAATGTTGCCATATATACATACATATATATATATACCTTATATAATAAAATTCATCCACCTATGTCTTAAAAAAAAATACATCCATCTATCCATTTTTAGTACTAGTCTCAAACTACCCTGACTCTCAGCTCTAGTCTCACATCCCCAAATGTCCACCAGACTTCTCTATTTGAATACCCTGTAGGGATCTCAAACACTTGCTACCCCAAAGTACCTCCCTTTCTAATTTTCCTATTTATCAAGGCCACAACTACCATCTTTCTAGTCACCCAGGTTCACACACTTAGAGTCATCCTCAACTCCTCACTCTACATTGACATTCGGTTGTATATTGTTGATTCATCAACCTTCATAACATCTCTTCACCCTCCTCTGTACATTTAAATGACCACCACCCTAATTCAAACCCCTGCCTGTACAACTGCAAAAACCTTCAATCTGGTCTTCTTGTTTCAAGTTCCTCTCTTCTCAAATCTATAATCTACATAAGGGCTTCTTAAACTTTTTCCATGGAGAACACCTTCAGCAAATCTTAAACTGTGGGTCACGAATCCATAAAAGTTTAAGAAGCACTGCGAATGCTAATGTGTTTTCCCAAAGTTCAAGTCTGACCATTCTTCTTCTTCTACTAAAACTCCAATAAATTCCCATGTTTTCCATGTAAAAGTCTTTTACAACTGGGCAACAACCTATCTTTTCAGGCTTGTTACCACCTTACTCTTTTTCACATACTCTGTAGTCCAGCCAAGCAAGTCTACTTGTTCCTTTCACACATTTAATATACTATCTCCATATCTTCAATACAGGCATCTCCCAACATCTGAAATGCATTTCTTTCTCACCTATATCTCTTAGAATCCTTGTTGTTTAGTCATTTTGCAGTCACGTTCATCATTTCATGTTCCCATTTGAGGTTTTCCCAGCAAAGATACTAAAGTGGCTTGTCATTTTCTTCTCTAGCTCATTTTACAAGTAAAGAAACTGAGGCAAACAGGGTTAAGTACTTGCCAGGGGTCACACCACTAGTAAATGCCTGAGGCTGTATTTGAACTGGGATTTTCCTGACTCCAGGTCTGGCACTCTTTCCGCTGTACCACCAGTTTCCTTCAATGTTCACCTCAAGTCCCACTTCCTACATGAGGCCTTTACTACTTCTCCCCAGGTGATGTTGTGATGAGGCCTCCTCAAACAATTATCATTTATTTACTTATTTGGTATATATTTTATATTTACTTATATATGTTGAAAACATATATTGTTTTCCCCAATATCATGTAAGCTCTGTGACTGCAAGAAATATTACCATTTTAGTCTTGGTATCCCAGGTGCCTAGAACTTAGGCTAGTGCGCTTAATAAATGATGAATTTTATATGTACATATATAATTATAAATAAATGCACTAAATAAATGATGGCTGATAAATGAGTTCACTAAGATGCTGGACGATTACAGTACGAAGGCTCATTTCTTAATTACCTGCTCCCAGTTCCTATATGCCAATCTCTACTGGAGTCCAGGTCAGTAGGTTTTTCTCATGAACTCAAGAATTTTATTTCTCTTCACAGAAGCCCCAATAAATGTATATCAATACTATATCTTTGTTAAGCAAAAGGATCTTTGAGAGTCCAAGGTGCATCTAAAAAAGCCAACTCAGGAAGGCCCAAGAACTCTCTTAATAGCACAACAGCTGCAAAGAGAGTTTCATAACCTCAAACTACAGACCTTCACTGGAAGGCATCACCATGCACCAACAAGAGAGGTGCTGTGGCCCTTGTGACAGAGGATAACGTGAACCAGCACAGACTGAACAGGGAATACCTGAGCTAGATGGGGAGTCAGTCTAGATATAGATGGCCTCTGAGGTCCCTTCCAGCACTTAAAATTCCAAAATACAGTGTTCTTGAAAAAGAATTTGCCCAAACTTGACTCACACTCTTGGGGCTAAGATGGAGTTTCAAAAGGCTTTTCTCAAACAGTAAGGAAATATGCAGCAGAATAAGAGAAGAAAGAACACGGCCAAACCAAGTTGGCTCCAGAAATCACAGGGTACATGTAAAAATTTACATAACCAAATTCCCTCTGCTGGCTTGAGAAAGGCACTTTTAAGTACATTTACTATAATAACAGATTAGACCTTATGCACCTTGAACTTAGTCAGACCTGTCCTTCCCACTGATTTTACTGTGTAAGCTATTAAAGTTCCTTGAACATTTAACAAAAGCAGCATGATAAACTGAAGGGTGCAGTGGATTTGGAGTCAGAAGACTATCTGTAGGAGCTATCTGATCTTCAGCAAGTTGTTCATCTCTCTGAGCCACCATTTTCTCATCTGCAAAATAGGAGACAGCAATACCTACTGTATCGAAGCACTGTGAGGTTTATATGTGAGATTGTACTTTGTAAACTGTAAAGGATTATATACATGTTAGCTATTATACTAAGTGCCAAGTACATCAAGATGTTAATGACATTTAAAAAACAATTTAGTTATAGCAGTGTATTATTTGGTACAACTACATTTTAGAAATGTCACAAAAATTTCTTTTTGGTTTGTTAAATTTTTAAGCAAAATAGAAAAGGAAAGAACCAATTCTGAATGCCCATTCTATTTAAGTGAATAAATTTTACATACCTACAGCATTCTTCAAACCAACGTGCAATATAATCCCACATGTAATAAGGCTCAAAGGAATTAAAAAGAAGATTGGCTGTTTTAATCAGTTCTGCTGTTTTCTTGTTTTCCCTCAATTTGCTAAAAAAGAAAATAAAAGCTGAAAAATATCAATACCTTCCTACCCTCTCCCCTACTCTTAAGTTAATAACATTGGAATGCTTTAGTACTATTCATATTATACTTTAGTATCAGTAAAAATTAAAATATATGGTAAGGTTAACACACTATGAAAAACATTTACTTGTCACACTTACATGAGTTTTTTATAGTTAGTACCCTGAAGGATTTGTACTTTCCAATAAGTGCCAACGTAAATCTGGAAGTCTGGGCATATCTTACATGAAGATAAAGTGCTTTGTAAACTACAAAGCGTGATAACAATATATCTGAATATTAAGTCATGGGGACCTTAGACGAAGCAAAGACCACAGTGGAAGCCATTTTGCACACTATATTTTTATTAATGAAGCCTAAGATTGCATCAGTTTTATTGGCAGCCATCACATGGTTGAGATGTAGTGACCTTGCAGTAACCTAAAAGCCCTAATTTATGTTCATTTAATTTGCTATGTAGCCATTTTCTGCCACTCTACTCTGACTTCTCCAACCTATCCTTATAAAGTTAATATTATGAACTTAGGGAAAGGGATTGACTTTATCTAATCTAACTTCATTTTGATAGTCTGAGTCCATCATTGCAGAATACTGAGATCTTTCTGGATCCTGACTTTGTCACTAAATTTATTAGGTATCTGTGCATTAAGGTTGGCTGCTTGTTTTCATGAAAGTTATCAGTAAAAAAAATTGAGAATAGGGTCAAAGTGAGAGATACATCACCCTCTAGGTTAATACTGTCCTATTAATCAATACTTATTTCTATTCTTAAATCAGTTACGAATATACTTAACATTATTACCGTCCAATCCATACTTCTCTATGCAAGATGGATCTTGCATAACTGTGAAAAATTTGCTGATTGCTCCCTGAAATGCAAATATACTATATCCAATGCATTTAGAATGAATACATAAAATATGACATCTGTGAATCTGTGAAGTTCACTGTTAGTCCCTAGAATTTGGTTAAAACTAGAGTTGGGTTAAAAATTCATCCAGTGAAGACCTGATACCCTTGGCTTTTTAAACCGATATTCTTGAAGTATGGAAATGGTGAAGTTATTAACTTGTTTCTAATTTAAAACAACTGTCACTTTAGGACTTGTGAAGCAAATATGTGATATAGTCTACTGGATATGTTTTAGAAACAAAGAAGTCATTTCTGTACCTGCTTAATTGTGTATGATCTTTGCTGAAGGGTGGTTCTACCTGAAGATCCAATTCTGCTTTACACTGGGTATATAATGTTCTAAATACTTCAATTAGAACATCTTCTAGTATGACAGGTCCTACAATAAATATAAAAAGTAAATACAATAATTACACATTGGCAAATTATCACATAAAGATTTCTCATGTAATCAAATGTCTTAAAGTAAGTTCTAGATGTCTTAAAGTAAGCTCTAGATGTCTTAAAGTTCTTTCTTTCCCTTCCTGCTTCATTCAAATTCATACAAAGCCAAAAACAATTCCACATTTTTATGTGGCTATACTCAGAAAACAACAAAGTAACTAATGAAAACATATATTTGGGTTGTTAAACACAGAAAAGTCATGATTAGAAATTTTTAGTATTTGCATAACTGAAGTAAACAAGCGAGTTTGGTCCTTTATCTTTCAAGAAGCAATTAACTAAAAATACAACCTAAATCCTGTGGTATACTATGATTTTTATTGATCTCTTAAGTATTTCCTTAAAATAATTCAATTTCATATACTTTTAAGGAAAAGGGAAGGAAATAAGCATTTTCTATGTGCCAGGCATTGTGCTGAGTGCACTACAAATATTATCTCATTATTGTGTTTGGATGGCCTATTCCCTGAATTAATATATTAGTATATATATTTGTGGTGGACAAAGTATATGGATAAAATAGGTTCATTATTGAGCAGGAGGAAGCAAGAGGGCTGCACTGAACTTGGGAAACAACACAATACTTTTAATGATACCAAACTACAATTGGGTGGAAGGATCCATCCTTTCAATAAAACTATTCTCCTAGCCAGGTTCTAGAGTTGTGAATCTTGGAAGATATTTTTCAAGGAATTGAAGTTATAGATGACCTAAAGAACAGTGTAACTACACATGGTAGGCATAAGTAAGGTATGAAGTCCAACAAAGGTATATGTTTGAAATGTGACATAAGGGATATCACAGAGCAAACTTATGACTGAAAAAGAGATTAAATTCCTCTGGTACAAGTGAGAGATAACAGAGATGAATAAACTGAGTGTTCCACTGCAATACCCAGAGTATAAAAGGAGCTATAGAAAAGACTTAGGCATGTATAAGGATCATCTGTGGAGTACTTAAAGATAAATGTGAATAGTAATAGCACTGGAAAAGGCTGGGGTGGGTTGGAAATATGCACCAATGGAGAGAAGAGCAACAATGAACAGAACACAGATTCCCTTAAGTACCGAAGTTAAAACTTCTAAACAGGCACATGCTCACTACACCTCAAGAGAGCTTTCTGTCTTGAGACAACTGGGCAGATACTGCTATGATTGCTAATTTAAGGGTTGTCAATTCTTGATTTACTTTTATTTTTCTTTCCAAGATACTTTAACTAAAATTCCAAATTAGATCCACTACAGCCAAATAAAAGACACAAATGAGAAGACATACATACAATTAGGTTGGAGATGCCAGGAGTCAACAAGGGCTACTCCAAGTCTGCCTTTATTTGTTTGCTTATGGATTGAACGCTAAATGATATGAGATGGTTAATGACTGTAAATTTCTGTCTCTTTATCTTAAGTCACTAGAACAGTAAAATGCCTTAAACAGCAAGGATTCCTTTGGGTGGCCTGTCACATACATCGCACAGCAAGACAGTTGAGGAGTTCATCTAGAACTGCCAATACGTTCACTGTAAAAAGCTGAACTTTCTAGTTTACAAATGAGAAACTGGGGACCTATATTCAAATATTATCCAATAAAATGACCTGTAAAATGACATATAGCTTTCTTTAATATGTGTCTGTATATATGTATGTGTGTGTGTATATATTATATATACATATATGTAAAATAAATGAGGCTTTTTTTTTGATTATATAGAATATGAACAAATTACCTAGCTCAGGTTTGTCCAGTAAACTGATTAAAATGCGAAAGGGTTTTAGGTCCTGCATTAGGGTACTTTCTTCTCCAAAACCATTCACTTGTAAGATTCCCACCATTGCCTTTTAAAAAGCAGAGAAAAATGCAAATTAGTGAACAGAAAAATTACAGACTGATACCAATAATGAAAAAATATAAAACACCGGGCTACATGACAGGTTTTTATGTGATCAAAAAAAACTGCAGGATAGTAACATACATGATGATGACATAACACCCCTGTTATTTTACTGAAATAATTTTCCCAAGGCTGGTTATTTTCCCTCTTTTAGAGGGAATAAGAAAGAATAATATTCTTTCTTATCTTTGGAGGTAGAATTACAACTACTGCACAGTATCTTCTTATTGTTTTTCTTCCCTGTGTTAATCTGATACTGGTACTCATTCTAAGCAGTCACCTCACCAAGGAATATATCCTAGTTATTTGGAAATTCCCTCAAATAAGAGAAGTATCATAGTAAGAAGAAAGAAATATATACCCTGCTGGGATTGAGGACAGAGCTACTCAAAAATGTTCCACAAAAATGAAGTTTTATCGTAGTGGTATTCTTGTTGTAAAGCCCTCTTTGGAGGGTTTCAAAACTCTAAGAAGGAGCATGTGGAAATTGTGCTAAGCACTTTTACAAATATTATTTTATGTGATCCTCAAAACAACCCGAGAGATGGGAAACTGGAGCAAAAAGTGACTTCCTGCTTCTAGCACTGTATCCCCAAGAAATTGTAAAAATGGGAAAGGGTCCCATATGTAGAAAAATATTTATAATAGCACTTTTTGTGGGGGCCAAAAGCTGGAAATCAAGGGGATGCCCATCAACTGGGGAATGGCTGAACAAGGTGTGGTATATGAATGTAATGGAATACTAATGTGCCATAAGAAATGATGAACAGGAAGACTTCAGAGAGGCCTGGAAAGACTTATATGAACTTAGGCTGAGTGAAAGGAGCAGAACCAGGAGAACTTTGTGCACAGCAATGACCACAGTGTGTGAGAGTTTTCTCTGGTAGCCTTGCAACTTCACTGCAATGCAAAGACTTAAAAAAATTCCCAAGTCTTTTAAAGCAAAATGCCTTTCACATTCAGAGAAAGAGCTATAGAATTCAATCGTAGAGTGCAGCACATCCTTTTCTTTGTTTTATGTTTTGATTTGTTATATGACTTCTCCCATTTATTTTAATTCTTCTACACAGCATGTCTATAGTGAAAACGTATTTAATAGGAATGTATGTGAAGAACCTATATAAAATTGTATGCTATCTCAGGGAGGGAGGAGGAAGGCACGAGGGAGGGTAGGGGGAAAAAAATCTAAGCTATATGGTAATGACTGTAGAACACCGAAAATAAATAAAATTAATAAATTTTTTGGCGGGGAGGAATCAAGACGGCGGAATAGAAAGATTCACATATGCTAGCTCCGAACCCACAGCCCATGGATTTCCTGTAAAAAGAACTCCCAACAAATTCTGGAGCAGTGGAAGCCGCACAGCAATGGGGTGAAGGAGATTTCTGTTCCAGAGAGCCCTGAAAAACCAACCCCAAGGGTCCATTGCCCACCAGATGGGAGCGGAATCCAGCCCTTCCCTGGCTGCGCGGCACCGAGAGGAGCAGATCCAAGCAGGCTTCAGGGACGGAATCTACGGTGGCCGCGAAGGTTCCTCCACCCACAGGTGCACAGGTCAGTGAGAGAGACTTCTGGACTGATTGAGAGGGGAATGGGGTGTCTCCATGGCTCAAGCCCCTCCGGGAGGAAGCAACAGAGGCAGCGGGCAGCCAGAGGCTCCCGGAGCAGGCGGGACCTCAGGTACATTACATGAGGTCTCTGCATAAAACTCCTGAGGGAAATGAGCCTGGGAGGTGGCCCTGCCCCGACCTGAGCACCAGAAATTAAGCTCACATTGAATAGAAGCTGGACCTGCCGCTGAAAGCCCTGAGGCTGGGAAGCAGCATTTGAACCTCAAACCCCAAGCACTAGCTGGGCAGATCTGGGCAGGAGTGGAGAGGAATCTCAGAAGTCAAGTAACTGGCTGGGAAAATGCCCAGAAAAGGGAAAAAATATAATAAGACCATAGAAGGTTACTTTCTTGGGGAACAGATGTTAGGCCCTTTCCTTTCTGAGGAGGAGGAACAATGCTTACCATCAGGTAAAGACACAGGAGTCAAGACCTCTGTATCCCAAACATCTGAAACAGATATCCAATGAGCTCAGGCCATGGAAGAGCTC
>CM053770.1:361822928-361839815 GCA_028658325.1 Potorous gilbertii | reverse complement strand
GGATATGTGGAATATGTTTTAGGAAAATTTTCCTTAATATTAAGTTAAAGTCCTTTAAGGTAAACTTACATTGTCTGCAAAATATATGGAATGTCTCATATTTTGGTAATTCTAGATAAATAAAAATAGTATATGTAATTTAAAACACTGCCCCATATTTATGCATTTATGTGTATCACAGAGTCTTGGTGCATTTTAAAGTTTTAATAACTTGAAATATAAATGCTATAAACTTTTAAAAATGGAAAGTTTACTTATCCTTCTTTTATACTTAGTTTTTTCAAATTTTGAGTAATGTTATATTAAATTTTAATTTTAGCAAGAAAAGGCACCCTGTCATATACTTGATGTTTCTGGATAACACTTTTCTCAGACCTGTGAATGAGTAGAGGAGGTCCTTTTGCTTGACAGCCTTAGTCACCTAACCTTTTATCTCCATTAAACTTTTTTTTCAGGGTCGCATTAAAACTGTTGGATATGCATCAAAACCACATTCTTTTCATGATATCAAAGGATAAGATTATAAATGGAATCCTTTCAACCACTGAGCAACAGCTGAGGAATGTTTTTACAAATTGACTAAAGTGATGTGTATATTTACAAGATGGTAGATGTCAGATTTTAATAGAAAACTTGAAAAAATTTTAGTAATTAACCTTCCAAAATTTATTTTGTAATTTGTAGCATTTAGTCATAAGCTATTAAAGTTTGGACCTGCACTAAGAGTTTTGGAACACCCTATATATATTTGCCTGGATTCACATGATTTCTTTATAATATTGCTAATTATAATTATATCTCACTTTAATTGTGAAATCCTTCTTTAATATTGTTCCACCATTCAGTCATTTACAATATTGTCCTTGATATTGTTTTGCCTAACTTTCTAACAGAACTATTTTCTAACAGAACTATTTAAGTGGGTTTTACTTACTATAAATGATTATAAATTAAATATAAATTATATATTACATAAAGATAAATTTCAGTATTTACATAGAATCAGTTCTTAATTTCCTTCAGTAATGGAAAGGGAATGTTAATGTGAGTGATTTAAAAATAGTTTATTTTATTATATGTTCTCCTTTATTGTCATACCCCTTTCTTGGTTCTGTTATTGCTGGTTAGTAGTTGAAGACATCTGAGGAATAGTAGGTAAAGATATTTAAGGAAATTGGTGTTTGTGGGGAAGAAGTGACAGGACAGGAGAGAGGTGATAGGGTCCTGAGGTTTGACAGATAGCTGACTAGATATATTGAGACATCACTTACATAGGCTTTTTAAAAGTTTCTTGAAGTGCAAAATATTTTGGATGAGGAGGCAACAAAAACATTTCTTGTTTTAACTATAGTTCTGTGTTAAGGGGTGGTAGTGAAGATATTTAAATATTACAAGGCATACCGACTACTGGTAATTACTTATTTCTTCAGCTATCAGTTTGAATGAGGGTACTAGTACTGAGTCATAAACCCAAATTTCTGTAGTATCTGGGGTTTTCTTGAAAGGCTACCTTTAATCTCTTTATTACTTGTAGCTATAAGTTAGTTTTGTGTGATTTTGATTTGTAAACTGGATCACAGGAAGAAAGCATTCATTTAGAAAAAGAACATTTTTTTGAAGTGTGAATATACTTTGAAAAAGTACTGTTGATTCATGTCAACCTATCCCCTACATACTTTGAAAGGATCATAGAATAATAGAATTAGAACTGGAAGGGACCTCAGAAGCCATCCTTACCAGATGAAGATACTGAACCAGAAAAGTTAAGTGACTTGCCCACAGTCACACAACTAACCCATGGTTTGACAGGAATTTGACCCAGAGTGTTCTGGTGCCAAACCCAGTGTCTTTCCTACTATTTCTTTAAACTTAGCTATTGAGCTTAAATTGTTAGGCTATCGTATTAAGGAAAACATTAGCAAAGGGATTTTGAAGATAGATAAATTTTATGGTAGATTTTATATCAAATGAAAAACCACAATATTTAAATAAGGTTGTATACATTCCGAGTTTTTGCTTTTGGCATCCCTTTCTTATACATATGTGGAAGAAGGAAGGGAAGTGTTTAATGCCAGTGAGCAACAAATAGAAAGTAATAAAAATGTTGTGAAGAGTTGCATAAGAGTTATAGAGCATTACTTTTAGAAAAAATTTCAGTATAATGGTGGAGATAGGTATATCAGCAAGTACCCCGACATGCACAAAGGGCCTGCTATCACAGGTTCTTAGATATGCATTTCTAAAAGGAAAGGCAACTTTTGAGGGATCAACAATCACTTTAGTCAAGTACATGTATCATTCACTTAGTTTAGGGGAAAATGTTAGCACCCTAAACTTCAGAGAAAATACAAAGAAATAATAAACAGACATGGCTTCCAACTGTCAGACCATAAACAATACATATAGTTTGCGCTGGTGGGAATACATTGAATTTCATCCTTGAAATATGATTGAACATCAGGCTTGCTTTTGCAGAGGGCAAATGATAACAATGTCCCTTCTGGTCTACCTTTCCCTTTCTCTTATGCTCCTGTCCAAACAGCCTAGATTTCTTTGAAGCCATATCCTACTTACTGATTTTTTTTAACCTCCAAAGCTACGTTTAGAACTCAAATGTTCTGACTTAGTTCAGCATTTCTACAGATCTTATCTGAGATTTCTTTCTGTTAAAGTGTGAACATTTAAATCTGTAACCATTTTCATTTTTAAGCTAATTTCCCTGGGGCTTAATTTGCTTAGAGGGTAACTTTCCTGTAATAACATCTATTTTGTTTCGCTGTCATGGTACAGCAAAAGATGAAACACTGTAAATCATGTTTTAATACTATAGTTCCAATATATATGAGGTATACATACAGCTTAAAAGAACTCTGAGACTAAATTGGCATGTTGGTTACAAATCTCACTAAAGATGCTTGTTGACATCTCATTGGGAAGGAAGAAAGACTAGAAATAGCGTTTTGATTTATTTTCAAGAAGCAAATCAGAATGTTATTTTTTGACATTTTAAAGTTTACTATGCTCTGGGAAATAGCTTTTTTGCTTCAGGCTGAACAAAATACATTTGGAAAGAGCACATTATTAGTTGGTCTCACTCAAGCTTGTTAATAATGCAGACAATCAGAAATGAAGCTCTATTTACATTATGAGATGGCTTATTTAAATGATAAATAAAATATAAATGATAGGGACCAAAACTTTATATATTAGATGAAAAGCTCAAAGAGAGTACATTTCCATTACACAGGTTAGTGCTTGCCTATAAAAATGACACAATTTGTACAGGCATTGGTGAAAGAAACAAAGCTGAACTTCTCATCCCAAAGATGTGACCGTTTTTTATTTGGAAAAACATTTTCATTATAGCCTTGCTTAATCACTATTTTGGATAAAAATGTTGGTATTCTATTATTATAACCAAAGTTAGTTTGTTTTTAAATATTTTTTATTTAAAATATTAATTTAATATTTAAATATTAAAAATAAGTTGAATATTTTAAATAAAAATTAAATTATTTGTTAAATTGCTAAATAATCACTTTGATTATTGTATCATAGGGAAAAAAGAGTAAGTTAGCCAAATTCTTTAGTCTTCCCTCACTTTCTAGTCTAGGACTCTACAGAGATTCTTTATTTCTCTGTTATTGTTACCAAATAATTTAATTTTTCTGTAATGAAAAGTATTACAAAGTTGCTTTTCAATTTCATCTTCCTCATGTGCCCAGTTTATTTTATGTTATCTTCCCAGATGGTACATAGCTGTATAATAAATCTTATCCCAACCTTATTAAGAGAGGGAAGAAAGCAATAATATACTTTTTGTTTAAATTTTTTTTTGTTCTTAAGTAGCAAAAAATAGACATTTGCAAATACACAGCAGACCAAAAGGGGATTTGGTATGAAACTATGAATTTCATTTCATACTGTTTGCTTTTTTGAAAAGTATATAATAAAAGTACTTTCCCTCCTTAAATTTTTACTGCCTGTGACTTCTATGAATTATATTGGGGGGAATTGTGGTGGGAGTTTTGTATGTTCCTTTTTGTGGACCTGTGATTTAATCAGTGTGGAAAACTCTCAGTGACAGGAACACTTTGTTGATGTAAATAGGCACCTTTTCTGCAATTTTTGGTTTGAAAGAGTTGCCTGGCATCACTGAGACTAGAACAGATGAACTTCATGTTGAAACCCTGTTAATTCAAATTCTATGTTTGGACAAAATGAGTCATCGAATAGTTAACAAAAGATTTACTTGGCCCTAAAATAGGAAGGATATGCAACAAGGATACTTTTGCACTTAGATTGGGATGGGAGGAGGGGAAAGGGAAGAAATGTCTCCTTATGGGAGTATGTCTGTTTAGCAGCAGACTAGGGTATGATAACTGTTGTGATCTGCGGGGATAGCTACTGGGGACCCAGGCTCCTTAACGCATATGGGCAGAAACTTTTATGTTCCTAGATGACTAAGAAATCATAGTCAGACCAACCAGGTGGCAACAGGAATTTGTATCTGAAAGGCTAACTCTCTCCATCCACTATCCATAGAGCCTCTCTTGATCATTTTTAAAATTTATAATGTTTTTGAAATTTCAACATCCCCCCACCCCCCCCTTGAATTTAGCTTTCCTGTCATGGATTTTTACTTCTCTTTTTGTCCTAGGCAAATCAAGTAGTTTCCATTTTGTGTACTTCAACTAGTTCTCTTATTCCACAAATCTTCTCATGTGTGATTTATTCTAGAACTTGACATAAGCAACTATTGTATCTGTTTTCAAAGTCCAAGGCTTTCATTGTGTTGGAATATAAATCACTCTTTTGTGTCTTGGTGTACTTTTAGAGATGGATCTTTTTTTTAATGGTTGAACTAAAATAATTGGCTGTATAGAAAACCACAGGCTCCTAAAAATGCTAGCCATTTTATATTATTGAATTCAATTAACTGTTTTCAAAATAACTGTTTTTATGTTTTCCAACATTTCCATTCTCTCAAAGTAGTTAGGGTCCATCCTAAGACCCACTTTTTCCTTCTAGATGACTTATGTACCCTTGAAAACACTATGAAGGAGGAATTTTACTTTAAATAACTTTGAAGAACTCTTGTTCTTCAGTAGAAATGATCTGCCACTATGAACTTTTATGTTGTGATTGTAGTTTATTAGGAGGAACTTAGGTTATTGAACAGATGAGGCAAAAACATGCTCAAATTTGTGTTCTATATTTACAAAAAATCATATTCTGTATCAGTGTAGAAAACACTTTACAATTAGCTATTATTGTTATTTTCCTGAGGATTTTTCATTAAACTGATGAAAATTAGTTTTAAGATTGGTTCCTGTAGAAGGAATTTAATTTATAATGCTGTTAAAAGCGTTCAACTCATAGTGCTGAGATTACTTAGGATAGAACAAGTATTAGAATTTTTTAAATAAGTTTTAAATTTGGTATGGTGCTTCTAATTAACCAGAAGTTGACCTTCTATGATAAACAAGTATGAAATAGTGGGGAAAGCACTAAAGTTGGGAGTCAGATCAGTAAGTGTTTAGTCAGGGCCTTCTATGTTGCTTGTTGATGCTATGCTAGTGCTAAGAATGCAAAGACAAAAATAATTCCTGTCCTCAAGGAATTTACCAATCCTGAAGAAAACATAATGTACATAGAGAAGTGAATGCGAAATGGGTACAAACATAAATGCTGGAAAGCACTAATAATTTGAATAATCAGAAAAGATTTCTTAGGAAGTGGTGCGTCAACTGAACCTGGGAGGAATCCATGGTTTCTATTAGGTAGAGATGAGGAAGAGGATCATTCTAGCCATGTTAATAGTAATTACAGTTGAATTATGACTACTAGTTTAAGTAGTTTGAGACATTCAACTCTGTCTATCAGATGATCACAACTAATGTTAAGTGGGCTTTGAGTAATTTGAAATTTGAAAGTATTTATTTAGCGATCTTTATTAAGCTGTTAAGTCTAAGGCACTGCTGAATGTTATGTATGCAGATACAGGGATCACTAACATATTTTCCTACCCCTTAAGGAACTTACATCTAAGGTAAATAAGATATGGATAAATAATTATAACATAAGGTGAAATATGATAAAAGTCTATCCTAAAACTAAGGATTGTAAAGATACTCTCCCTTCTCACACTGTAAATTTCTGGCTAATATTTAGGTTTACAAAGGTAAGTTTTAAAAATTATTTTGAAACCTAAAGACATAACTTGATATGAAAAAGAATTATTTTGTCACTTACCATGTTACTAGCTTCATACATACTACTAACGTCCTCTAAGCTTATACTAAACTATTCATGAGAAAACAATATATTAAGCAGAATGGGTATTTAATGTTGAATAAAGGAGAAAATATGGTTGTACAGGGTGGGAATGGCAGGTTTTCACCATTGGGACCTGATTTCTTGCTGTATATAACATCTGCTGCTGATTATAACTACTCTCATTTATATAATGTTTCTCACCAAAAGTGAGATAGGTAGTAGAGGTATTATAATCGTTGGAGAAGGAAAGGTCAGGTAACTTGCTCAAGGTCTTACTTTGTCAGAGATGGGATTTGACCTTATGTGAACAGTACCACTATAGTCCTTGCATGCCCAGGGCTATCCAAGGATGGAATGGAAAACTGGTAGAAAAGAAGCTCATGAAGACTCTAGCTTTTCCTCTTTTGTTGATTATCTTTATAATATTGCTGTATTGCTATATACATTGTTCTCCTGATTCTGCCCATTTTACTTTGTGTCAGTTCATGTAAGTCTTCCTAGATTTTTCTGAAACCATTTCCTTCATCATTTTTTATCACACGGTATTATTCTATTATATTCATATAACATTACTATCAGCCATTCCCCAATTGATGGGCATCCCCTCACTTTCCAGTTCTTTGCCATTACAAAAAGTGCTGCTCTAAATATTTTTGTTCATGTAGGTCCATTTCCTTGTTCTTTGACCTTTTTGCTTTTCCTTTTATCTCACTGGGAAAATTTTCAGGTTTCAAACCTGAAACCTTTGTCATTATTGTCTCTTCCACTAAGTCCCACATAGTAAAGAAATCAGAAATCAGAAGTTATCGGAGTCTGACCTAGTGTTAGTCCAGCTAACTGCAAATAAACTTACCATTAGCTGACTGAGAAGCAAAAATATACTTGCTAATTATAGTCAACATATAACTTTTTAAGATTATTTACGGAAAAATTTAACCCTCATTGACTTTTAGTTAAATGATAAATTGATTTAGAAGAGAAAAATCTTAAAGCCAAGTAACACAGTTGTATTTTTTTATTCACATACAGTATAGTTTCTAATTTGAAAGTGTCTGTAATCTAAAAATATCTATTCATTTCTTCCCTATTTTACATTTTGCTTGTTTACTTTCGGCAGGGTTCGGGGAAAGAGTAGAGCACTGAGAAGTTTGTGTTGGATTTGTTTGGTATATTCTTAATTAAAGAAAGCATGTTAGATTATACCAGGTGGTTTTAGTTTTAACCAAAGAAGGCTATATTCCTCTATTTAAAAAAAATAATTTTCAGTTAACCAACATTTATTTTCTTGCCTTCTCACCTCCCCTTCTTGTGGGGGCTGGGTAGAGAAAACAATCTTGTAACAAATATGTGTAATCAAACAACCCACATTGGCCACATCCAAAAATGTATATGTCATTCTCACTGTGTTTATTCCCAAGCTGCTGTATTCCTTTGGACTTCTCCATTACATCCCATCCTGGGTACCTTACTTTCTGCTTTCCTTGAACTGCACTTTTCAGCTTCCTTTTGTGTATTGTCTTCTCTGACTTAGATTGTAAACTCCTTGAGGGCAAGGACTATCTTTTTTATATTTTGTATCCCCAGGGTTTAGCACAATGCCTGATACATTGTAGGTGTTTCATTTATTGTTTATTTAATTTATTGATGGACGAAGTCATTTTCCACCTTCATTTAGTCACCTCTCTGTCAATAGATGGGTAGTTTGCTTCATCATCAGTTCTTAGAAAATTGTACTTGGTCATTCATTGCACTGGTCAGAGTTCTTAGGTCTTTCAAACTTGTTTTTCTTTACAATATTGTTCTTATCGTAGAACTTGTTCCCTGGTTCTTCTCACTTCACTGTATCAGTTCATATAGCTCAATTCTTTCTTTGTTCTCCTTGGGGCATAGACTTAGTTGTGGTATTGCTGGGTCAGGGCTATAGATACATCTTAGGACCTTTGCAGTTTCATACTGTTTCGCAGATGGCTGGTGCTCTACATAATTCCATCAATGTATTAATGTGCCTTTTTTTTCCTGAAGCCCCTCTGATATTTGCCATTTTCTTTTTTGTCTACTTCGTCCATAGGGGTATGAAGTGGAACCTGAGTTGGTTTAATTTGCATTTCTCTGATTATTAGTATTTTCAAGCATTTTTCATATAGCTGTTGATAGCTTGGATTTCTTCCTTTGAAAACTGCCTTTTCATATCCTTTGATGGCATTTCCCCTAAATCTTTTTTTAGAATAAGTTTTTATTGCTATTGTATTTTTTTTTATTACCATGGTATCTTATATTTCTTTCCCTTCTCCCTCTCCAAGAGCCATCCTATATGACAAATAGCATTTTTTAAAAGAGGAAAAGAAAAGTCAGCACAACTGAAACAATATATTGAAAAGGTCAACAAGCATGCAGCGTGTAACACCGATGGGTCTCCAGTCTCCACAGAGTCTTATAAGTTGGGTGGATCTTCTCATCTCTTTTAATTCCATCTTATTTGATGTTTATGATTTTGTTACATTTACTTTTGATCTTTTGGTGCATCATTATTCTTGTCATTTACATTGTTGTAAATATTATGTATGTTATTTTTTTGACTACTTCAATAAGTATCAGTTTGTATAGATGTGTTCATGCTTTCCTATATTTATTATATATAACATTTCTTAAAGCACGGTAGTATTTCTTTACATTCATTTACTACAATTTGTTTAAACATTTCCAAAGTAGATGGATACTACTTGGTTTTCAGTTTTTAGCTGTTAAAAAAAGTGCTGTTTTCAATATTTTGGAGTGTATGTATACTTTTTCTTGTCAACAACTTCTGTAGGGTATAAGCCCAATAATGGAGTTTCTGTTTCAAAGGATATGGACATGATAGCACAATTCCAAATTAATTTGATATTTCTACAATGTGTTAATGTGTCTATCTTTCCACAACTCCTCTAACATTGATTGTTGCCATTTTTTACCAATTTTCAGGGTGTGAGATAAAATTTCAGGATTGTTTTGATTTACATTTATCATACTATTAGTGATTTGGAGCATTTTATCATATGATTGTGAATACTTTACAATTCATCCTTTGTGAACTGTTCATATCCTTTAACTGTTGCATTTCTTCTTAATATTAAAAGCTAATGGAAAGAGAAGGGATGGATGCTGTTGACAGTTGAAGTAAATTGGGGGATGATGTGGAAGTGTTAAGTGGGAAAACAGCTGTTCCTTTGATAGTGCACTTATTAGCAATCAACAATCTTACTTCTTAAAGAGATAGGACAAGGATATAAACATATATAGCAGCAACTATGATCAACCTGGTTACCCTTTGAAATTGATGTATATTTCACTAGCTGGAGGATCTGTAAAGGAGATAGACATTAAAGACAGGCTATTACCTTGGAAAAGTAGGGTTTCCTAAGCATTGAGAAATGCCTGGCAGAAAGTACAGTCAGTTGTGAGGAAGTGAGAACTGGGAGGTTTTGGTGGATCAAACCAATGGTGGTAAAATTCTTATTCATCCCTGTATCAGTTAATTCAAAATAATGTGTAATTTGAAATTCTGAATTGACTAGGTTCTCTTTTGGTGTTTTTAATAAAAATGAGATGGTGTCTCAAATCTGTTCAGGTCTGTAGCGTTTCAAATTATCAGAATGTTATTGTGATTCTAGCTTGTTACAAAGGGAATACATTCATATAATATGGTGATAGTGATGTAGTGTAATAGCAAGAGCCAAAGAGTTCCCTTCCTTTTGTATCTTCAAACTGTGAGTTATTTTAGCCTGCTGAAAGATGTGCAGAGCTGCCCACTAATTTCTCCCACATTCTTGTAACTAACCTTGACTACCTCTCTATAATAATATTTAAAATAATCACAATATTTACTGCAAGAAATTCTTACATTATTATTTAACTTTACAACAGTGTTTTTTCCTCAACAAACTCTCTCTTATAGGGAATGATTTTACATGACTTGCGAGCTCACCTCTAGTGGGAATCTGTGGGAGAATGAACACGGAGGAGCTGGAGTTACTGAGTGACTCCAAGTACAGGAATTACGTAGCAGCGATCGACAAAGCACTCAAGAATTTTGAGTACTCCAGTGAATGGGCAGACTTAATATCTGCACTTGGGAAGCTCAACAAGGTATGTTTTTCCTGTCCATATTGAGCAAAGAAATAATTACCAGGAAAAAATATTTGATTATTGTGAGTTAGTGAACTTTCTTTAAAGATTAAAATATGAAATTAAAAACCATAAAATTTTCATTCTGCACAGGAAAGAACAAAATTTTGACATTTGTAACTAGTAAAATAACTTTTTCTTTTCATAGTATTGAAATTTTAAATTAACTAATTCCCTTTAACATCTATTGAGGACCCTTCACTACCATTTTTATGCCAGATTTTACTTTATAATAATTATAATATTTGACTTTCTTAAAATGACTGGTACACTAAAGTCCATGAAATCAATGAGGTGGAAATTATTTTATCTCTCATTAACATTTGTCTTTAAAGGACTTCTTATAGAGGAAGAAAGAATATTCTGCCAGAAAGATTTTTTTTTTATTTTTAAGAAGATAATGAGACACAGGAGGAGAAAATAATCATAAACTATTTTTTCTTAGTAACTACTTATATTTTGCATTCATCATTGTGTAAAGGTACTTATGTAGTAGCTAGGTACATACTAATAATGGTAATAAATAAATAATAAATAGTAATAAATTATTAAGTGCCGTAGTAATAGTATGAATAGTAGTGAATTGACATAATTTGGTTTATTAATGAGCATTAATACAATAAGATGGATACTGACCCCCAAATCATTCTCTTTTCCTTTCTAAAGGAGTTCAGCACCTGGCTCGTTATCTTCCTTTTTTCCTCAACTCCTGCCCTTATAATAGAGGCACAGTACCCACACTGTTGCTCCCTCAAAATCCCCTACCAGTTCCTAGTTTCCTTGAGTCCCATGATGTAAAGCACCACACACATAAAGATGATCATACCACTAGACCTCACTATTACCCACAATTGTTCCACATCACTAGCTAGTTAGAAACTTTTCTTATGTTATCTGACCTTAACTTACTCTCCTATGCCTCATCCCTCCTCACTCTATTCTTCACCTTCATCAAGACCATCAGTGACTCAACCCTTCAGTATTATTTACCCTATTCTGCCTTCACTTCTTCCCTTCCAATTTCAATCTAATAACTGTCCTCTGCTCTTAACGTCCCTTGATCCCTCACCGTATTGCTGCAACTGTTGTGAAACCTTAACCTACATTATTTCCACAGTCTGTCTCCTCCCCTCCTACTCACAAGCTGCTGAACTTGTCTGGATTCTCTCCACAACTTTGTGATGACTGTATACAATATAAATTCATGTTATCCAACTCTACTAAGCGCTCACGGCAGCAAGGTATTCCTTTTATTTTTCTCCCTAACAGATTCTTTACTTCACTCTCCACAGAAGCTATTTCCAGTTGTCTCTTCTATCACAAGCTCTCCTTGCATCTCCTTTACTCCTCTTTCTCAACTGAGAATATTGTCTCTTACTTGACTGAAAAGTTTGAGGCCATTCAGTGTGAGTTCACTTTCTTTCCCTTCTTTTCATCTTAAAAATACCAAACTCTCTCTTCTTTGATAAAGAGTTGGCCCTTCTCCTTTTCAGGGCTACCTATTCCCTTTATATTGAGCCTTATTTTTGTAAAATAAAAATATATTTCTCATTACTTGTGAAAAAAAAATTAACATTTAAAAAAATTTTGAGTTCCAAATTTTCTTCCTCCCACTTCTCCACTGACAAGCAATTTGATATTGATTATACATGTTAAATCATGCAAAACATTTCCATATTGGTCATGTTGCAAAAGAAAACACTAAGACCAAGAAAAATAAAGAAAGTTAAAAAAAAAAGATATGCTTCAGTTTGTATTCAAGAGTTCATCAGTTCTTAACTGCGTGGATAGATAGCATTCCTCATCATGAATCCTTTAGAATTGTCTTGGGTTATTGTCTTGATCGAGTAGTTAAGTCTTTCACAGCTAATCACCATCATAATATTGCTGTTACTGTGTATGATGTTCTCTATTTTCTGTTCACATCACTTTGCCTCAGTTCATATAAGTCTTCCATGGTTTTTTCAAAGCATCCTGCTTGTCATTTCCATCATAACTTGTTCAACCATGCCCCAACTAATGGGCATCTTCTCAATTTCCAATTCTTTGCTACCACAAAAAGAACTGCTATAAATATTTTTGTACAAATGTGTCCTTTTCCCATTTCTTCGATCTTTTGGGGATATAGAACTAGTATGCGGTATTGCTGGGTCAAAGGATGTGCAATTTCAAAACTCTTTGGGAATAGTTCCAAATTGTAACTTTGATAGCTTTGATTTCTTCATCTGGAAATTTTCTGTTCATATTCTTTGACCATTTACCAATTGGAGAATGGCTCTAATTTTTTTTTTTTTATGAATTTGGCTTAGTTCCCTTTATAGTTGAGAAATGAGACCTTTATCAGAGAAACTTGCTGTAAAAATTTTTTCCCACTTTCCTGCTTTTCCTTTTAACTTTGGCTGTATTATTTTTGTTCAAAACATTTTTCATTTCATGTAATCAAAATTAGCAATTTTATAATCTTCCTGTGATCCTCTCTATCCCTTACTTGTTTATAAACTTTTTTTATCCATAAATATGACAGGCACATTTTTCCATGCTCCCCTTATTTACATTTATGAGATCACCCTTTATGTCTAAATTACTCATTTTGACCTTATCTTGGTTTTGGTTTGAGATGCTAGTGCATGGTAATTTCTGCATTTTCCCGGAAATTTCTGTCAAATGTTGAGTTATCTTTTTTTTTTTTAATATATTTTCCATCTTCAACATTCACTTCCATGTAATTTTGAATTTCAAAATTTCTTCCCATATCCTCCCCACTCCTATCCGAGGACAGCATGTATTTTGATTGCCTTTTCCTCCAAGCGGCCCTCCTTTCTATTTCCCCTTCTCCCCCCTGCCACATGTTTTCTTCCCTTCTATTTTTCTGTAGGGCACGATAGATTTCTATATCTCATTGCTTTTATGTCTTATTTCCTAGTTGCATGTAAAAACAGTTGATAATTTTCATTTTTAAAGCTTTGAGTTCCACATTTTCTCCCTTCCCCCTCCCCACCCTCCCTCATTGAGAAGGCAAGCAATTCGATAATTTTACATGTGTAGTCATGCAAAATACTTCCATAATAGTCATGTTGTGAAATACTAATTATATTTCCCTTTATCCTGTCCTGCCCTGTATTTGTTCCCTCCTTTAACCTGTCTCTGCCAAAGTGTTTGCCTCCTATTACCCCTTCCTCCAATCTGCTGTCCCTTCTATTATTCCCCCTCTCTCATCCCTCCCCCCTCCACTTTCCTGTAGGGTAAGATAAACTTCCGTACCAAATTGAGTGTGCATATTATTCCCTCCTGAAACCAAATCTGATGAAAGGAAGGCTCACTTACTCCCTCACTTTTCCCTTCCTTTTCTGTGTAAAAGCTTTCTTGCCTCTTTATCTCTCCCTTTCTCTTTCTCCTTGTACAGTCCTTTGAACACTTAATTTTCTTTTTTAGATATTATCCCTTCATATTCGGCTCACTCTGTGCCCTCTGTCTCCATATGTGTGTGTGTGTTTGTGTGTGTACACCCACATATACATAGATATATACACACATATGTATATATAGAATTTCCTTCAACTATCCTAATACTGAGAAAGGTCTCATGAATTACAAATATCATTTTTCTATGTAAGAATGTAAACAGTTCAACTTTAATAAGTCCTTTATGGTTTCTCTTTCCTGTTTACCTTTCCATGCTTCTCTTGATTCTTCTATTTGAAAGTCAGATTTTCTATTCAGCTCTAGTCTTTTCAACAAGAAGGCTTGGAAGTCCTCAATTTCATTGAAATTCCATTTTTTCCCCTGAAGTATTATACTCAGTTTTGCTGGATAGGTGATTCGTAGTTGTAAGCCTATCTCCTTTGACCTCTGGAATATCATATTCCAAGCCCTCAGATTCCTTAATGTGGAAGCTGCTAAATCTTGTGTTATCCTGATTGTGTTTCCATAGTACTTGAATTGTTTTTTCTGGCTGCATGTAATATTTTCTTTTTGACAGGGTAACTCTGGAATTTGGCTACAATATTCCTAGGAGTTTTCTTTTTGGGATCTCTTTCAGGAGGTTATTGGTAGATTCTTTCCATTTCCATTTTACCCTTTGGTTCTTGAGCATCAGGGCAGCTTTTCTTGATAATTTTTTGAAAGATGATATCTGGGCTCTTTTTTGGATCATTGTTTTCAGGTATTCCAATAGTTTTTAAATTTTTTCTCCTGGATCCATTTTCCAGTCAGTTGTTTTTCCAATGAGATACTTCACATTGTCTTCTATTTTCTTATTCTTTTGGTTTTGTTTTATAATTTCTTGATTTCTCATGAAGTTTCCATTTGTGCCATTCTAATTTTTAAGGAATTATTTTCTTCTATAAGCTTTTATGCTTTTTTTTCCATTTGGCCAATTCTGCTTTTTAAGGCATTCTTCTCATTGACCTTTTGGACCTCTTTTGCCATTTGGGTTTTATTTTCTTAAGCATTTTTGGGGTCTCCTTTTGCATGATAATTGACTCTTTCTTCATGATTTTCTTCCATCACTCTCATTTCTCTTCCTAGTTTTTCCTCTACTTTTCTTACTTAATTTTCAAAATATTTTTTGAGCTCTTCTATGACCTGAGACCAATTCATATTTTCTTGGATGTTTTGGATGCAGGAGCTTTAGCTTTGTTGTCTTCTTCTGATTGTGTGTTTTGATCTTCCTAGTCAGAATCATGTAAAAAAATACTAATTCAATGAGAAAGTAAGAATCCATAGTCTGCTTCTTTTTCCCTGTTTGCTCATTTTTCCAATCAGTTACTTGACTTTTGAGCTCTTCATTAGGTGAGGGGCTCCAGAGGCAGCTCCCCAGCCAGTTATTTGACTTTTGAGCTTTTTGTTAAGTGAGGGACTCCAGAAGCAGCTTTGGCTTCACCTTTGGCTGGGACTGGATCACAGTCCTCTCTCAGCCAGGTGAGAGACCCTTCCCACTGACCTTCAAAGCTGCCTGATATTTGTGGCTTGCGAAGTCTGGAAACTGCAGCCGCTGCCAACAATTCAGTCCCCTAAGGCCTTTTCCAGCTGCGTTCACCCCATGGTGAACCGCACTCCACTTCCAGCCCAGTGTGATAGACACTTTCTGTCAACTTTCCAGATTGTCTTGGGCTGAAAATTTGCTTCAGTCTGTTCTTTTGTGGCTTTTGCTGCTGTAGAACTTGTTTAGAGTCATTTTTTACAGGATTTTTTAGGGGTTTGGGAGTAGAACTCTAACAGGTCCCTGTTTCTACTCCGTCATGTTGGCTCTGCCCCCCCGCCCCAAATATTGAGTTTTCTTGCTCCGAAAGCTTGGATTTTTTGGATTTATCAAATACTAGATGACTATTTTTTACATAATCTATTCAATTGACTCACCAGTCTATTTCTTGGCCAGTATCAGGTTATTTTCTTGATTATTGCTTTGTAATGTAGCTCAAAATCTGATGCTGCTAGGCCATTCCTTCCTTCATATTTTTTCATTGATTCCTTTGATATTCTTTCCTTTTTTGTTCCGCTAGATGAATTTTGTTATTTTTTAGCTCTATAAAATAATTCTTTGGTAGTTTGATATGACCCTTTACATCTATATTTAAAAGTGTCACCTCCTTTCTTCTTTAACAGATTGTATCCTCAATCATTACCCTTCTATCACATCCTCAATCTCTGCTAAATCAACTGGTTTCTTCCTTACTACCTTCACACATACTTGTCTTCTCCATCCTTAAAAAACCTTTATTGGTTGCTATCATCCCTAGAAGCCATCTTCCTGGACCTCTCCTCCCTTTCTTAGGCAATCTCATTCAAAAAGCTCTTTTTCTACCTCCATTTTCTTTCTTATTTGTTCTTCTTCAATGCTTTACAGTCTAACCTCTGATTTCATCACAAAACTAAAACAGTTTTCTTAAAAGTTACCAGTGATCTCTTAATTGCCAAGTGTGGTGGGTCTTTTCTCAGATTTAATCATTCTGGAGCTTTGGACACAATAACCCTCTCCTTTTGGATATTCCTTTTTTTATATATAAATTTATTTATTTAACTTTTTACATTCATTTTCACAAGATTTTGGGTTCCAAAATTTTCTCCCCATTTGAACCCTTCCCCCCTCCCCAATACACTGAGCATTCTAATTACCCATATCACCAATCTGCCCTCTCTTCTTTCATCCCTCCCTTCCCTTACCCCATTTTCTCTTTTGTCTTGTAGGGCCAGGTAACTTTCTATTCCCCATTACCTGTATTTCTTATTTCCTAGTACCAAGAACAATACTCAACAGTTGTTCCTAAAACTTTGAGTTCCAACTTCTCCCCATCCCTCCCTCCCTCCCCACCCATTCCCTTTAAGAAGGTAGGCAATTCAATATAGACCATATCTGTAGTTTTGCAAGTGACTTCCATAATAGTTGTGTTGTGTAAGACTAATTATATTTCCCTCCATCCTATCCTGCCCCCCATTGTTTCTATT
>CM053770.1:361789997-361822428 GCA_028658325.1 Potorous gilbertii | reverse complement strand
TATCTTCATCATGTCCCACATAGCATTTCTCCAGAACACAGTGCACCACTGGAATGGCTGTATCTACATCTGCATCTGCATCTACATCTACCTATCTATAAATATATATACATACATATATATATGTATGTATATAAAATCACTTTCTGTCTATATATAATCCCTTTCTATTTCCTCAGCCACCAAACTGTCATCATTTGTTTCTTTTTCTCAAGCTGGCCGGTTATGAATTGGTTGACATGTTCTAGCACTTGTCAGTTCTCTGTCACAATAATAACAATATGCCTGGAATGCTCTCCCTCCTCCACTCTCCATTAAAATCCCACCTTCTACAGGAACCCTTCCCCAACCCCTCGTAATTGCAGTGGCTTCCTCCTGTAATCATTTCTTATTTATCTTGAACGTAACTTGCTCCGTATATATTTGTTTGCAAGTTGTCTCCCCTATTAGCTTGTAAGCTCCTCGAGGGTAGGGATTGTCTTCTGCCTCTTTCTGTATTCTCAGAATTTAGCACAGCGCTTGGCACATTTTAAGTGCTTAATAAATGTGTATTGATTGATGATAATAGTAGTCCATAAATATATTGCTTTAAGTTTTGCAAAGCTCTTTACGTTGGGTATCTCATTTGATCCTCACAACAACCCTTTAACGTAGGTGCTGTTTACAGATGAGAAAACCGAGGCAGAGGTTATGTGATTTGTCCAGGGTCGTGCAGCTAGCAAGGGTCCGAGGCAGGGTCAATACTCTGGTCTTCCTGACTTCCAAGTCCAGCGTTCTATCCACTGCATCACCTAACTATCCTTTTAATCTTCTGTATGGAGTTTGGTAAATCACTTGTTCCTCAGAAGGTCCAAATCTACGATTTATTTTAAGTATTTCCTGCCTACTTTATAATAACAACTCCAGGAGTTGTCTTTTCTCTTTCCAAAACTCTCTCCTTTGTATAACATTCTTCTTTTCGCCAGCCTGTCAGCACTTCCTTTACTTCCCTTCCACCTCCTTAAGACATTGCTTCTCATTTTCTTCTTGGATCATTTATTCCCATGTTCCAAACTCCACTTCCTTCCTTGTAACAGGGAGACCCATTTTCTCTTGACACAGACAAAGGTGTCAGTTATCTTACACAGAAATGCAGACACAGCACAAACCTTTCAAGTCCCTAGATCAATCTTCTGGATTGCGATACATCTGAGATTTCATCCTTCAGGTCTTTGGGCCCACCCATTATAAATGTGTTGTTACCGATAATCAGTCAATAAGCATTTATTAATGCCTTACCATGTTTCACTGTGGTAAGCGTTGGGGATACAAAGAAGGAGTAAAAGTTGTCCCTGCCTTCAAGGAACCTACGTTTGAGTGGGGGAGACAACATGTACATAAAATAAGTATATAAGATATACATGTAGAGTATAGGCAAAAGTCAAGGCAGAAACTAGTAGCCTGGGGTCTAGGTAAGACTTCCTACGGATGATGACATTTGAGCTGAATCTTGAAGGATTGTTGGGTTTCTAAGAGGTGGGTAAGAGAAGTGAGAGCATTCTAGTCATGGGAATGGCCCATGAAGAGGCTCAGAGATGAATGCTATAGCTAGACCATAGATTGTATGAGGGGAATAATATATAAGAAGACTGGAAAGGTAGGTAGGGATGAAGTTGTAAAGAGCTTTAAATGCCAAACAAGAGTTTATATGTGATTCTAGAGGTAATAGGGAACTGTTGAGAATTCATGGTGTGTCATGATGGTACTAACTTCAAGAATTCAGTCAGACCACCTCTAATCCAAGTACAGGCATTTATTGAAGATTGATGCTCCTCAGAAGCAGGCTAGGTTTCAAGAGGAGCCATCAACTTAGTAAGACAGTTTTTATAGTGTCATAATGCTGATTCCAGAACAGGAATTAGGAATATTAAAAAGGCAGGAAGAGTTTGTTTAGGGATTAGTAATAGGGGAGGTGTCTCTTCTATGGTTTGATGGTCAAACAACCTAGTTGTGCAGCTTTCTGATTTGATGTGATTGTAGATGGTGGCAGTGGCTGTATTGAGTCTGGGGGCCTAAGGTGTGGTTAAAACCAGATTGTGTGGTTAAATCAGGACAAGCCTGCTGTTCAGTGGGGCCCATAAGGAAGTTAGAATGTTGGGGTTGGGGATAAATAATAATTTTATTATTTCTATCTTATTAATTACTAATTATGATTAATTGATTATTTTATTAAAAATTATTATTACTAAATAATCCTTTATTACGATTTCATCTGAATGACTAGAGTTTATTTAGTGGAGGATATATGTGACATGGTGGTCTAGGGCAGAGCCTGACTCAGGCCAATCCTCTTGATAGTTTAGATATAGGAACCAAGTGAGATGCTTTGTAAGTCATTCAATAGTTAACAAAAAAGAGATTTAATGGGAGAAGGTTATTGAATGAGGATAGATATAGAGGATGCCTCCATATGAATGAAGCCTCTTGCCTACTCCACCAGCCAAGAATCAAAGAAAGGATTGGAGCCCCTTTTGACTGATTTGTACTCATGTGAACAGGAAATGATCTCAACAGCCCAACCTTTAGTTTCTGGAACCAATCAAGGCTCAAGGATGGTCTCAATAGTGTTTAAAGAAAAATTAGCCAAACTTGCAACCTGACTTTACATAGATAATTCCCAACACTTCCATGAGTCTCAGAAATAAATTGCATCCTTGCATCCGTATAGAACTTAATGGTTTTCAGAGAATCACCGCACACACACACACACATACACACACACACGCACACGCACACACACACATGTTCTGTTGATTCTCACATAAACTTTATGAAGTAGTCAAATAAGGTATTATTGTCCCAATTTTATAGACTTAGGAAACTGAGGCATAGGCATAATGACCTGCTTGGGGTTAAGCTGTTGCTCCTACCACGTATGGTCAGACCTGGACTTTAGGTTATAGTGTAAAGAGCACTGGGTTGGAGCTACGATCTGGTTTCAAATTCTGATTCTACTACTTAATATCATTGTAATCTTGGAAGAGTAATTTTACCTCTTGATCCCTTTTCATTATCTCTGAAATAAGAGAGTTGGACTAGATATTCTCTGTTGTTGATCACAGTCACTTTTTAGTCATTTTTTTGGAGTGGGGTCCCACTCTTTGTGACCCCATTTGGGTTTTCCTGGCAGAAATATTGGAGTTATTTCCTTCTTCAGCTCATTTTACAGATGAGGAAACTGAGGCAAACAGAGTTAAGTGACTTGCCTAGGGTCACATACCTAGTAAGTGTCTGAGGCCAGATTGGAACTCAAGATGAGTCTTCCTGACGCCAAGCCTGGCACTGTGTCCACTGCACCACCTAGCTGCCCTAGGTATTCTTTAAGGTCCATTAGAATCTATGAACCTATGAAGTTTGAAGTGTTCAAAAAAAGGTGTGTTTTGAACTGACCTTGCTTATTAGTGGATCTTATCTGTTTTCTGTTTCAGATATCTGTTCATCTGAGGGCTCTCAGGTAGTTCCTTCTCAAAATTTCTTAGATTGTCTGGTTCTTGTTTGACTAGGCATCAGGAATCTACTAATCTGTTAACTATAAACATATAACAAGGTGTCTTGATAGAATAACATTCAGTTTTAATGCTGAATATTATCATTATGCTGTATTATAAAAGAGAAGGATGTTAATAGGAACCTATATGAGATTTTCTCAACTTTTTCTTTAAATGGTCATTAACAAATAGTTCAAAGTACAAAAAAATACATGATTGTATAAGTGAACTTTTTGACTTTAATTTTTTAAAAAAGTATATATTAAATTTACTGGTTAGTAACAAAAGTGCTCTGTTTGTGTATCTGTCTGATCTTTTGTTTTCTCCTGTATATTTTTATTGATACTTGTCTTTCCTTTTATTTTTTGCATCTTTATTCCTAGCTACCATATCCCACCTCATTCCTTTCCCCAAATCCTTTCCTTACAACAGATAAGTATATGTAGCTAGGTGGTACAGTGGGTAGAGCACTGGTCTTGAAGTCAAGAAGACCCCAGTTCAAATTCAGCCTCAGATACTTACTAGCTATATGACCCTTGGCAAGTCACTTAGCCCTTGTCTGCTTCAGTTTCCTCAACTGTAAAATGGGGATGAAAATAGCACCTACCTACCTTGTACAGTTGTTTTGAGAATCAAATGAGGTAGTATTTGTAAAAGCACAGTGCCTGATATTTAATAAGTGCTGAAGAAATGATTATTCCCTTCCCTAGTCAAGGAAAACAAATCAACGTTTTGGCCATGTCTGCAAATGTTTGTCTAACTTCTAGATCTCTAGCCTCTTTTCTTTGCTTTTTCACCAGTCTTCTGAAGTCATGATTGGCTATTTGCTTTAATCAGAACTCTGAAGTCTTTTGAAGCTGTTTTCCTTTATTGTAGTGATTGTGTAACTTGTTCTGCTCTGTATCAGTTGATATAGGTCTTCCCATTTTTCTCTGGATCTGTCATATGGTTTCCTTTACATCTATGTTGGACTGGCAGATGCTTTTCCATGCACCAGTCATTCCAGGTTTTTTTCACCTGGAACAACACAAACTATTCTGTTGATTTCCAGATGGGCTCTACCATTAAGAAGCACCAACCACAATCTACTTTCCCTCAGTCTATTTTTAGTTGATATCTAACCCTTCTGTGTGGAGTTCCTTGTGTTATTAATAATGCTTTTGTGCTGTAGATTTGAAAAGGGAGGCTTTCATAACTCATTTAATTGATATCTTGTTCTGTAGGTTAATAGTCCAATAGCAAAAGATGACCTCTTTTAGAAAATGTATTTATAATATTAAAAAATAATTAAGCATACTTTTAGGGTTTATTTTAGGATACACATCATCCCTGTACACTAACAACATATATAACAACATTGGGTGCAAACATTAGTCTAGGAACCTAATAGTAGAGTGAATTTAAATGAGGCAGCTAGGTGGTGTAATAGATGTATCTAGAGTCAGAAAGACCAGAGTTCAAATTCAGCCTCAGACACTAGCTATGTCATCCTGGAAAAGTCACGTAACCATGTTTGCCTCAGTTTCCTCATCTATAAAATGAGCTGGAGAAGAAAATGGGCAACCAAGAAAACCTCAGCTCAGATCATGGAGAGTTGAACATGACTCAAATGACAGAACAACAACAAAGCTGAATGAACATCTATCACAAATTTGATTAATGAGCTGTTTCAAGAGATAAGCAGCTTATAAGAGAGGCAGTGTGGTATCATGTAAGAGCACTGTACTCTAGGTGACAGAAAGTCAGGCTTCTAGTCTCTTCTATGCCTCTTACTAGCCATGTAAGGACTGGAAGAGACCAACTCTTACTAGCTTATATGATTATCCAGAAGAGGAAAGGTCACCAAATCTGCCTCTACCTCACTTTCCTCAGTCTATAAAATGGGTGCAATAATACCTTTCTTGACTACCTCATAGAGTTTATAGGAAGATCATATGCCAGTTGCATATTGTGTTTCTTTGAAAACCATAAAACTTGTACCAATGTAAGGTACTATTTATTGTTCAGAATGATGGCAGTGTTGGGAATTATCTATGAAAGGTTAGGTTGAGGGAAGTCAATCTATATATTGATGAGTCTTTGGAATGTTATGCTTGGTGTGGGGAAAAAAAAAAGTTATATCTGTATGTAAATTTTATATACAAATCCAAAGCAATCTCAGTATTTGAAGGGCATATAGAAGCATAAAGTTCAATCAGTACTCCAGAGAATAGGTTAAAATTATACATTCCTTTTAAGAAAAGCTGAATGACATTTAAATGACATTTTTTTCCCTGTTCCACAGAAACCAAAGGCAAATACCAAGATAATTTGCAAGCGTTGCAAAGCAATGCTGGGAGAAACTGGATCATCAGGTAAGAATTTCATAGTAAATACCAATGTGATGTACCTCATTTGCAAAAATTTCTTTTAGGGAAAAATGAGGAAAAAAAAAATCAAATGAAAAAGATCCGAGGGTTTTAGTGGACTGCAAGCACCATATGATTTCAGTGACTTTGCACCAACTTTTTTGACTACCATCTTAGATAGCATTACATTAAGATAGTCAAAGTGTCCAGAACAGAGGCTGCAGTATTCCAAGGGTGTAGTCCTAATCTACCTGGAGGATTGTGTTTAGTTCTGGGCATAAATCTTAGGAAGAGCCTGGATTACTTGGCAAGAAATCAGAGGAGGATAGCCAGGATGGCAAGAGGATTTGAGACCATGCTGTGTGAGGATTGATTGAAGGACCTGGGAATATTTAGCCTGGAGAAGAAAGGATGTGGAAATGAAGGCGTGGTGAAGTATCTGAATGTGATATTATCTGAAAGTGACTTATGGACCAGTGACTATTTCTTGTTGGCCCCAGAGGGCAGAGGTAGAATCAATGGGTAGAAGATGCAGAGAGCCTGATTAAGCCTGACATAAGAGAAAAGATTTCAGAGAAGAGAGCTTTCTAGGAGTTGTATAGGCAGCCACAGGGGGGCAGTGGTTATCCCTTCACTCAAGGTCTTCAAACAAAGATTGAATGACTAAATCAGTCTAATTGGACTGAAATAGTCAATCAGACTAACTGGAGAGGTTGTAGAGAAGATTCCTATGCAAGTATGAATTGAACTTGTATGAATGGATGGTCCCTTCTGGCTCTGAGATTCTGTAAAGAAAGATTTATATGTGTTATAGAAATAAACTTGTTCAACATATAACTCTATTAACAGTTTTATATATAGTATCACAATATCAGAAATTGGTGGTGGTGGGGAACCTACAGAAAAGAATAAATAGTTATAGGATGCATACTATATAAAAAGCACTGTACCAAGCACTTTAAAATACTATCTCATTGAATCCTCATAACAATCCTGGGAGGCAGGTACTATCGTCCCCATTTTACAGTTGAAGAAAATGTGGCAGATTGAGTTAAATGCCTCTCTTAGAGTTATACAGCTAGTGAGTACCTGCTTCTGGATTTAATCTCAGGTCTTTTTGTCTCTAGGTCCACCATACTATCCACTGTGGCCCCTAACTATTTCATTTCTTTTTATTGTTTTTTATTTTGACCCTTGGAAGTGTCCTGTAGGCTGTTAGCATTCAGAAATATGAAAAAGGGCCCCTTTCAGAGAGGACACCATAAGGTTGATAAAATCAGAATCAAGAAGTCCAGGGTTCAAGTCCTATCTCTGACATATACTTGTAACCCTGGGAAGATCTATTAGGTTCTTAGTGCCCTAGGCAACTCTCAGCAACATTAAGTTGAAGAGCATTTACTTATCTCTGTCCGTAGAGAAAGAGAACTCCTCCTAAGAAGTTCCTTACAACAGTGATCTTGTTTCCCTCCCTCTATACTCTTTGAAAAGACAAAGAAATTGTAAGATATAGGATTCAGTCTTGGAAAGATCTTTCTTATTCTTATTCCTTCCAATTCAACCTCTATCTAGTGTCTGTCAGCTTTGTGCCTCTATCACTGGGGATGCAAAGATTTACATTCTACTGAGAAAGCATTAGCAACCAGAATGTATGGAAGGATCAGAAAATACCCAAGTGTGTATGGTGCATAGCACATGTTACCTGGATTGATCCAGTCTATAACAATATCATCTGTGGTGCTCTTGCTTTCATCTACTCCCCTCTCCCCCTTCCTCCAACACTTAGTTTTTTTTCTTTCTGGCTCTTTTCTCTTTAACCTGTCTTCCTTTTATCAGGAAAGGGGGCTACGTTATCTTTCTACTCCTAGGTGAAACCCTTGTGGATGACTGTTCCTACTAACACTAGCTCATGAGCCCCCATTGGTCTACTTCCTTCTAATAAATCAGTTACTTATTCTCAGTCAATATTAATCAGAACATCCTGAAAATGCAAAACAAACACAAAATGTTTACATATCATTCCACACATAAATCTCCCACCATTGCACATACTGTTTTTTAGGAGACCCTTTAAGTTTCTGGGTAGAATTGCACATATGTTGGGAATATGTGTGCTAGGACCACTCACCACTCTGGAATTATGGAATTCAGTGTCCTCTTTTGGGAAACTGGTATACTTCAATATCCACCTTTCTATCCAATTTTAGGAAATGTCCATAAGAATTCTTTGATTAAGTGCAGCTTGTATGTCAACAAATGCTTCTACTGCTAAACTGAATTGATCCACTGAATTGATGCCAACCTAACACCTCACTAGACACAGGCTTTTAGTTGGATGAGTCGATTTGCTTGACTGCTTCTTTGATGTTCCACTTCTAAGTGTTTCCTCTGCCCAGCTGGGCTTGCTCATCAGAAGCAAATTTA
Source organism: Potorous gilbertii (assembly GCA_028658325.1). Taxonomy (NCBI): domain Eukaryota; kingdom Metazoa; phylum Chordata; class Mammalia; order Diprotodontia; family Potoroidae; genus Potorous; species Potorous gilbertii. The sequence continues at coordinate 361,814,132 of CM053770.1, read as the reverse complement.
ATATCTGCCACTTCTAGCTTCATGCCTTCAACTGATAGAATGTTATGTTCTTTTGGGAAAAGGCAGTGACCTTTATCATAAGACTAACAAAAGCCTCTTCAATTTTGTTCCTTTGGCAAGATTCTTTTCTATCTCTTAGCACTAACAGGTGGTTATACAATATCTTCTGTCTTTTCTTTTCCTTCTCAGCAACAAGTGGTAGTATAGAGCATATCTCCTCTTCTTTTTTCCTACTCTTACTTCTCTTTTTCCTTTCCTTTTCCTTCTCCTTCTCTTCCTCCTTTTTTTCTTGTCTTCTTCCTGGCAGCCGATGGTAGTTAAGAGAGCAAAATTTAACCTTTCCACCTCTTCTTGGCAGCTAGCAGCAAGTCATATATAGATGATGAGTAAGTCCCCTGTAATATGCAGGTTGGTCATTACTTTAAAAAAATATTAACGAACTACTTTTCTCATAACAGTTAAGGAGATTTATGCCCCCTGTAAGTGAATTGTCAAAGGTCAGTGTATCACCAAGGCAATATTCACACAAATATGTCAGCATGGTTCTGGATCACAAAGTATAACAGACTCTCTGTACAGAAGGCAGAAGAAAAACATTTATTCAGATACCAGAAAGCCAAATCCCAACAACAGAAAGCCAAATCCATCATAGTAACCAAGAGATCAATCATATTAGCACTGGAGGGATAATACCATTCCCAAGTCTTTTCCCTATCCTCCCCTCCTTCCCAAAACAGGGCCTTCCCACAAGCAAACACTCACAAAACTGGCTGAGCCTACCTGTGCCCTCTCTCCTAGTCCCCTAACCACTCTCATCAAACTTCCTGCTGGTTCTGCACCACCTTTCCCATTCCACTTATTTAGCGAGCTCCTTGTACCACATGTGACTTAGGCTTCCATGTGGTTTAAGCAGGTCACATGGGCCTATTAATGGCTGGGAAAGGTCTTCAAATTAAGCAAAAATACATTAACAATACGGTCAGTCAACTTAAAAGTGGAAAGATCCTTGGCTCTGGAGTCAGGATTAGGAGTAGTATTCAAATCCTACCTCTAAAGCATATGCTTATATGATCGAAGGCAAATAATTTTACCCCTGTTGGCCTTAATTTCCTCTTTTTTTCCCTCTCTCTTTTTTCCTCAAGAGAGAGAAAAAATTGGAACTAGATGACCCTTGAGGCCTCTTCTACTTCTGGATCTGTCATTTTGTGGTCCTTATAACCTTTTCTCTTCTATTCTCCCCACTCCTGATATGGGTGGACAAAATAATTTTTCTGAACTGCTTTAAATTTTTCATGGGACATTATGCGATTAAAGAGATCTTAAAGAGATCTAAACAAATTCTGCTCTATGTCCTTCATTTGTTGTTCCAGTGTTAATTTTAAAGTCTGGTAATGAAAATTATCATAATTGAAATGAATATCATTATTTCAGTGTATGCTTTTAAAACATCTTGAGTGCTACAGCGTGCTGTGCTCCCACTGGGTGTGATGACTGATAGCTTTTAATATCATTAATTATGAAAAGTTTGAGTTTAAATGAAACTCAGTTTCAGTTATGCATAAAGGCAGAAGGTATTTGCTCCTGAATATGGCAATAATCTTGAAAACAGTTACTGAACCACTTGCTAGGATTAATGATGACTTGTTCTGAACAAGTATTAATGAATGCTACAGTTAATGCCTCATTTATCCAGTTTTGTCAGGACATAGAGTATGCACCCTAAGTGGATTTTTCCAATTACTGAAATTTTTCCCTACAAGCAGCAAAACTTTATTAACTTTCCAAAAAAAACCCCTCACTTTATAAAACATTTTTTTTCAAAGAGTCTTTTTATTTTTTTATCCAAACCTGTCCTTGATGTAGGGAGCTCACAGTGAGGAAAGTTAGCAAATTCACTTTTGTTAACAAATATTCTGTAACTTTTAGTCTTAGAGATGCAGATTAACAGATGTTCTATAGCTTGTAGTCTTAGAGAGTTCTCTGGAGCCCTGGGAGGTTAATTGCTTTATGTTTGGTTATACAGGCAGTATATGTCTTACTTGAACTCAGCTCTTTCTGGTTCTGAGAGTAGTTTTCACTCCATTATGTGCTACATATGAATACAAGTTAAACTTTTCTTCATGGTGTAGGAATTTAAATCAACAAGTATTAAGCACCTGCAGTGCCCTAGATAATGCAGCTTCAAAACATTTTAAAATGTTTTAAGAACAAAACCAAACAAACAGATCAAAACAATGCCCCTCCCCCAACCTAGCCCCTCTTCTCAAGGTGCTTGCAGTCTCATAGAGGAGACATCAAGGCAATAACTGCATAAGTACCATATAGACAGGAGAAAAAATTGGAACTGATATCAGAAGAAAGGGACCGAGAGTAAGGAGGACCACGAAAGTCTTCTTCAAGGAGGATGGACTTTGGCTAAGACTTGGAGGAGGCCAGGAAAATCAGGGAGAGATGAGAAGGGAAGGTGTTTCAGGAATGGGGGCAGACGGTGAAAATGTCTGGAGTTGGGAGATGGAGTGGTGTGTGTGAGAAACATCAAGGAGGTTGGTGTCCCTGAAGGACACTGAAGTATTAGAAGATTGTAAAGGTAGGAAGGGGCCAGGTGATAAAGCGCTTTAAAAGCTAACTTTAAATTTGATCCTAGAGTTAATAGGGACCTGGAGAAGAGACAAGGTAGCATGGTCAGACTTATGCTTTAGGAAGATCAGTTTGACAACTGAGTGCAGGATTGACTGGAATAGGGAGAGACTTGAGAAAGGCACCCCAACCAACAGGTTATTGCAATAGTCTAGCACAAGGTGAGGAAGGAATGCACCTGGGTGGTGGCAGTATCAGAGGAGACGGGGGATGGTATGGGGGGAGTATACAGGAGGGGTTATGAAGGTAGAAACAACAGTTCACAACTGATTAGAAGTGGAGATGAAAGATGAGAGTGAGGAATTGAGGATGACATCAGAATGAGCATCTGTTACTGTCCTGTACAGTTGTACCATTTTCTTTGCATTTCTTAGCTGTTCAGTCTCTTCACCTTGATGTTAGAATGTCAGCTGCTACTTGCTCACTCTCATTGTGGCTGCGTGTGATAGCCTGACTCCTGTTTCTGCAGAATCAGTCTCAGAATTTGAAGGAACCTTAGAAGGCATTCAGGAATCCTCCTCCGTATTTCAGTCCCTTCTCTAGCATCCTTAGCCATAGATGGTCTTCCCTCCTCCTCTTTAACAGTTCTATGGAAGGGAAGCTCACCCATCTCCATGCTAGACCGCTCATGTTGTTAGAAAGTTTTTCTTAACTTTCAGTGGAAATCTACCTCCCTGTAACTTCTACCTATTTGTCCTAGTTCTGGCTAATAAAGTAGTATAAACCATCTGATAGCCTTGAATACTTGGAGACAGTTATTTTGACCTTTCCCTCTGATCTCTAAACCTCTCAGTGTTCTTTTCTCAGCTAAACATTTTGAGCTTTCTCAACACTTACTGATAGGACAAGGTCTTTCACCATCCTTGGAGCTTTCCTCTTTTATCAACATACATGTTAGTGATATCCATAATTCTATGTAGGACTTTCATTTGTTGTTACCTGACCAGGGAAGAAGTCAGTACACTTAATATTTTCCTTGTCTTGGCCCTGTACTTTTATTAAGGTAGCCTAGATTGTATTATTATTTTTTTAAGCTGCCATGGCGTATTTCTGGCTCATTTAAATTGCCACTAGGTCCTTTTCACATAAGGTACTATCAGAGAAGGTGTCCTCAAAAAGAGGAAACTGGATGAAGAAACCCCTTTTGCCAATTCAAATTAGCACCTTCTCTGCAATCTGTAAATGTCTAATAGCACTGAGAAGTTAAGTGACTTTGCCCTGGGTCACATGGCCAGTGTTTATTAGAGGCAAGACTTGAATCCAGATCTTTCTCACTTCCAAGCTGTCTTTCTACCCATTATGCCTTGCTGGCTCTCTACTCACTAAGCCACTCTGTCCTTCATTCCTCTAGTTAATGCCCCTGGATTTTAAGAATCTAAATGAATGACTTTAATGCCAATTAAATTCCTGGTTTATTGCTTCAGAGCCTCTGTAGGTTTCACAATTACAAGATGATCTGGCTTTAAAAAAAATCATGGTGGATTCTGAAGTGACTCCTATCAGCATCTAGTCATTTCCCTTTTGGTAGAATGGAGCCAATTCCACGTTTTATGATTTTGTTTGTTGCTTGCTGTCACCAGTGTTTTCTTACTCCTGTTGAGGAAAAAATATTCTTGTTAAAGATAAGCATTGAGCTTCTGAGTCCTTGACACCTTTGATCATTTTCATTCCTACTTTGTGCAGCTAGGGGGTGCAGCGGATAGAGTTTCAGGGCTAGAGTCAGGAAGACTCATCTTTTTGGGTTCAAATTGGCCTTAGACTCTTAACCTTGTTTGCCCCAGCTTCCTAATCCAAAATAAGGGAAAGAATGGCAAATCACTCCAGTATCTTTACCAAGATAACTCCAAATGGGGTCATGCAGAGTTGGACGCAATTGAAAAATTCTTTATTTTCCAACAAACTTTTTGTCATTCTGTCCTGCTCAACTCTATATGGCAATTACAGAGTATTAATATATATTTTGACTTTGAAAGATATAAATTTTACTTTTCTATCCAGATATTGGCATATAAGTTGCCATTATTATTAGAGAACTCTTTTTGCTTATGCTTATGCTTATAAGTGCAACAAGGTAAGGTGACTAAGCCATGAAATTCTTTTTAATTGCATTGATATTAGCTCTACCAACTTCTCTACCTCTCTGTCCAAGGACATCCTACGGAAGAGGTGCAACTTCACTTTGTCTTGAATTTTGCAAGAATCAATTTTTGAAATTGATGTAGTGCATTCGCTCCAGTGGCATATCAATTCATCGGTCAGTGGACAAAGATTTCATGTTTAGAATCCCAATATTTAAATTGATGTTTATTGGTGGTCTAAAAACTGGTGTTTTCTTTCATACCCTCTGCCCTTTTTTTCCATCTTTTCACTGCAGTATTCTGTGGGAAGTGAATAAGAGTGCTCCCAGCAGTGAAGCCCCATTTTGTATTTGTCTTTGCTTCGTTGACTGCCATTAATAAAGAATTTTCCATCTGGTCATCCAGCAACTACTGATGAGCTTCTTCAGACTTAGCCATATTGGTCCTCTGATAACGGATTTAGTTCGTCACTGATAACTCTACTTCAAAGCCTTTTCAACATGGCAGAATGTACCAGAGTTATAATCCACTGGTATAACCTCTGATAATACAGTGTTAACCTCTGGGCTGTGATAGGACATTGAATTAGGACTTGGTAAATGTATAGGAAGACCTCCTCCCTCATCATGTTGAGTAGATCCTTTGTGGAGGAACTTTGGAAGAATCTGGCAAGAGTCTTGTAGGATAAAAAGGCCTGGAGGAATGGTAGTCTGTAGGATCCACATCTGTAAGGTCATAGATCCATTTCGGTCAATCAATAAACATTTATCAACCCAGGCACTATGCTGACCCCTGGGGGTACAAAAAAGAGGCAAAAGACTGCTTCCTGCCAATTTTGAAAATTCAGATGGGAGCATAAACTCTGGTAGGTCTTACCTTGATGGAAAGCTTCAGATATGGATTGGTGAGGAATATGTTTCTGTTCTTGGATGACTAGACTAATTAATTAGGAAGGCTTATTACTAGAAGTTTGGTTACCAGGTGACAAGTTCATGGGATCATAGATTTGGAGATGGAAAGGATTTTAGAGGTCATTGTGTCTAGCTCCCTAATTTCACAGGTGATGAAATTGAAATGCAGGTTAAGTGACTTTCCTGGGGTCACACGGTGAGTGTCTGAGGCAAGATTTGATATCAGCTCTTTCTGACTTCCAAGTTCAATGCTCTGTTCATCTAGCTGTCTCTAATTCTTTGCACTAGCAGCAGGTTGTTATCTTCATGGGACAAGAGGAGAGAGGACAATGTATCTATGAGTACAGCTCTTTAAATAGCAAAAATATATGTGATATATATATATATATACACACACACACACACACACATATACGTATATACATCATGTACATACATATATATGTGGGTGTGTGTATATATATATATATATTTTCATGTAGGTGGCCTACACTCTGTACCTGTTGTGTCAGAATGGTTCCGTGGAATTGTATGATCATAGATTTAGAGCTACACAGGATCTCAGAGGCCATATAGTCCAAATCATTTTTTACAGATTAAGATTTAAGACAATTCAGATGACTTCTCTAAGTTACATCTACAGGTACTAAGCAGCAGAGACAAAATTCAAACCCAGATCCATCACTGCAAGTCCCATACATTTTCCCCCAGAGCCCCCATAGAAAACTGATCACAAGTCTTGACTCAGGAATTCTGAAAAGATTCACAGTAATGTTATTTCATTAGGGCTTTAAATATTTAACTTGAAAAATGTCATGATTTGGTTTTGGGATGTATGAAATGAAAGTTTTATGTTTTAGTATTATTGTGGGAATTACTTTCTCTTAAATTTTCTTCTTCCTGTTTTAGGGACCACAAAGTTTTATATCACAGAGATAATTATCCAGCCATCTGGGAGAGATTTTGACATGATACCAAGGTACAAATAGCAAATTGAGTTTCTTTTCTAGTCTCAAATGATGCAGGGAATTGCGGAGAGAATTTATTCTATCCTAGAATTTGTTTTGGTTATATAGTGTAATAGACAAAAGTATATGGATCCGGATTTATTGATACTTTTTGCAGCATTGAAATAATAAGTGCCTTACATTTATAGAACATTTTATAATTTTCAAAACTTATTTCATACTATATCTGGTTTTCACAGATAACTGGTGAAGCTGGTTAAGACTAGTCTTATAATAAATGAGGATATTATGATTTACCCAAGGTCACAGTGCTAGTAAGTGACAGAGCTAGGATTAGAACCCAAGTCTTCTGATCACAATCCCTATGTTTTTTAAAAATTATTTTATTTGTTTTCAGTTTTCTTCAATCACTTCCATATATATTAGATTTTTTCCCCTCCTCTCCTCCTTCCCCCCCTCCCTCCCCACTCCCTCCTCGAGGTGGCGTGCAGTCTTATATAGGTTCTACACATACATCCTTATTACATATATTTTTCACCTTAGTCATGTTGAATAGAAGAATTAAAATGAATGAGAGAAACTATGAAATAAAACAAAACATAACACAAGACAAAATGGTCTGCTTTATTCTGTGATCCAATTCTGTAGTTCTTTCTCTGGCTATGGAAGGTGTTTTGCCTCAAGAGACCATTGGGAATTTTTTAGGTCCTTACATTGCTGTGAAGGATTTAGTCTACCAGAAAAATTCCTCACACCCTGTGGTCGTTGCTGTGTACAAAGTTCCCCTGGTTCTGCTCCTTTCACTCTGCATCACTTCATGTAAGTCCTCCCAAGTCTCTGTGAAGTCTTCCTGTTTGTCATTTCTTATAGCACAGTAGTATTCCATTACATTCATATACCACACTTTGTTCAGCCATTCCCCGGTTGATGGGCATCCCCTTGATTTCCAGTTTTTGGCCACCACAAAGAGCTGCTATAAATATTTTTGTACATGTGGGACCCTTTCCCATTTTTATGATCTCTTGGTGATATAGTCCTAGAAATGATATTGCTGAGTCAAATACATTTTGTAGTCCTTTGGGCATAGTTACAAATTGCTCTCCAGAATGGTTGGATGAGCTCACAGCTCCACCAACAATGAATTAGTGTTCCACCTCTCCCACATTCTCCCCAACATTTATCATCTTCCTGTTCTGTCATGTTTGCCAATCTGATAGGGATGATGTGGTACCTCAGAGTTATTTTGATTTGCATCTCTCTAATCATAGTGGTTTAGAGCATTTTTTCATATGACTATAGATAGCTTTAGTTTCTTCCTCTAATCCCTGTATTTTTTGAACTGTGTCACAGCCTCTCAATGAAAGAAAATGTATCTAGAACCTGTTTTATGGATAGCACTGTGCTAGGTAAGCCATTATTCCAGTGAATCTGTGATCTTATTGATGTGAGTATAGTCAGTTCTGCTATAACAAGGTATATGCATTTCTCAAATGCACATTATTATGCAAAATTGCTTAAGAAAAACCAGGGAACTTACAGAAAAAAAACAGGGTTAAGGGCATAATGTTTAAATACTTTGTTGGTGACACGTAAAGAAAAATTAGGCACCTAATAACAATGCTACCACCATTCTCCCCATGGTTAAGAATACATAAATACTCCAATAAATACAAAAAATACTCCAACAGTAGAGTCCATGACTTTAGGCTGCCTAGGCTCCAGGTGAGTAGGCCATGGCAGATGGTTATAGAGGAAGTGGGGGGAGGTGTGTGGACCCACCCTTCTCTACCCTTAGTTTCTACTGTACCTGAAGACATACCATAAATATAGCACTTTATTTGAAAAAGATTTGAACTTTTCTTGTGGAAGTGGGCATTAGAAGGGTTGCAACTTATGAGTTACTGAAATGGTAAAGTTTTCTACGTTCTCACCGTTTGTCATGGAAGAATTCATGCATAAGCAGATTGAAATTCATGTTACACTCATAATTTTACCTGATATGTCCAACTGCATTGGAATAAATTTGAGTTTTTGAAAGAAACATTATAGCAGAATTGACTAATTCCTTCATTATGACAGAATATCACCCATTCATGCTTGTCCATCCTGTGCAATTCTTATCTATGCCTTTTTTTTTATTGGTGGGACTTGATCTTCCCATCTCACCCACGCTAGAAATGCAACAGCCTCTCATGGGCCTGATCACAGTTCTGATTGGCATGGAAACTTTAACTTGATCCATTTTTCCAACCTGGCTCTGTTTGCCCTTTTTGAGGTATCCTAGTGGCCCCATCCTGCTCTTGGGATTCACCATATTGGTTCCACACTTAGTGTGGGCATCCATTGGCTTTAGCCCTCTTGCAGCTCAGAACTGCCATACTCAAGTGCTCCACCAATCTCAGCCTTCCCAGATCCAAGGACTACAAGTGCTGCCCCCATGCCAATCTGTCCATCTCCTTTTACAGATTTGATACAGACAGTCTGCCCAATGTGCTAGATTTCTTCCTTGTGTTCTCTTGACATTAGGTGACTACTGAGAGAGTGTGAAAACTCTCCATCAGTTATCTCTAGCTATATGACTAATATATTTTTTTCCCTAGTTATAGGTTTCCCTGCAGATATCCTCTGCTCTTTTTAGATACCAAGTATTCAGGGGTATTTATTTTGGGAGGGTCTGGAGCTATATTTTCATTGGTGTAGGACATATCCAATGAGGAAAGCCCCTTCATTAGTATAGATCACCTCATTACAGATTCTGTCTTAGAGAATTACTTGAGGACAAAGAGTTTGGAGAGTTGTCCAGAGTTAGTATCAAAGGTGGGACCTATGTCCTCCTGATTCAAGTCTGGCTCTCTTTACCCTAATTTCTGTTATGCCATGAAGCCTTTCTGCATGTCACAAAAGAAACATATGATAGGATTTCTCCTCTGTAGGAACTTGGAGCCTGTTTCTCCTTGTGTTCTTAGTAATTAACCATTGATTATTTAAACTGACTTATTTAAAATTCAAGAGATATTATGGATCAACTTCCTAGTAGTTCTATTTATATATCATTGGAAGATCTATTATGGCAACATAATACTTCCACCTGCATCCTAGAGGGTTCTATTTTTCCAAAATCTTTTTGTTCTTAAAGTGAAATTTACTGTAACATTTCTGTATCTTGGTTTGTTGGTATCTGAATTCATAGTAATCTGACCATATTCAGACTTGAGTATATTAGATTGTAAATATCTTCACCTCAGAATTCAGAGTCTGTATAAACTAAAAGAAAGCCTACATCATGAGAATAATGCTAACACCATCAACTGTGACTATTGTAGACATTTTCACAATGCTTTAGTATTTCAGTTACAATTCATAACACATCTGTGAGGTAGGTCCCACAAATATTTTCTTTCCCATTTTACAGATAAGGAAACTGGGGTTCAGCAAGTTTAGGTGACTTGCTTATGTTCACTCAGTTCCTAAGTGTAAACTTAGGTCTTCCCTGATTTCAAGTACAATACTCTCTCCCTTTGTCACACTATCTTTCAAATATATAGATGTCAACGTATAATCCTTTTCTCATTTTCCTTTGAAACTTCACAGTTCAAAATTGCCCACTAGTAGATCTTTTGGCTTGGTCTGCTGTGGCATTTCTTTAATTTTGCATTAGTGGAAAGTGGTTAGGTTCCTGGGCTAAGGAATGGGGTCATAGCAAAAATTGGGAGAAGAAAGCAAACATGTTACCACATTAAAATGTATTAAATCCACATCTGCTCCAGATTGTGAGAAAACCAGCAGTGTGCAGAAAAGTATGGCATCCAGATGTCTCTGACTTTCAAGCACCCTATGGGTATTTTTGGCTCATCTCGCCAGTTACAGTTATTATGAGAAACACACTGTGAAAATTGATTTCTGTTCAAACAGGTCTCAGTTTGTACAGAGTGTTATTGCTCAGTGTCTGGTGGAACTGTCCTCTGCTAGAAGCACATTTAGATTCACTGTTCAAGGACATGATGGAAAAACGTACATCTTGGTAAGGAATTCTCTTTTCTATGAGGGTGGGCCCTCCCTCCCTTCTTTGCTAAGGTGGGGGACTATGGGTGTGGAACACTGCATATAGTGTCAGATTTGGTTCATGAATTGCTAACTTTTGATTTTTTTTCACCTTACTTTAAAAAATTTCTTTTAATGCATGGCTCCTTGTATGGTGGAAGGGAGGGAAATATTGGAAAATGAAGGTGACATAATAATATAACTAATTAAGATGAGTTAGCATTTCTAGTTATTTGACTTGGTTTCTCTTAAATTCTCTTGAGACCAGAGACCTTGTCTTGCTTGTCTCTTTCTCTCTCTCCCACCTCACCCAGGACCTTGTATTTAAATAGGCACACAATAGATATCTGTAAAATTTAGTTGAGTTGTAGTCTTTTGTAATGAATTTTCCATGGGAGACATGTTTATATCACAGATTATGAGGTTTTATTGAACATTTTTATTTAACTTGTCATGTTGATGGATCCTCAGAGGTTTATCTGGCAGTTAGACAGTACAGTGAGCGGAAGACTGGACCTGGGTTCAAATTTGGCCTGAAGACACTAGCTGTGTGACCCTGGGCAAGTCATGTAATTTGTCTGCCTTGGTTTTCTCAACTGTGTGAAGATGCTGTTAGCACCTACCTCCCAGGGTGCTTGTGAGGCTCAAATGAGGTAATATTTGTAAAGAGTTTAGCGTGGTGCCTAGCATGTAGTGAAGACTGAATAAATGCCTTTTTCCATTCTCCCTTCCAAGATAGTGCCCTTCCTTCACCTCTATTGAGTTGGAAAGGTTCGGTAGTTGAACAGTGTCTTTCTCTGTAGGTATCCCTGAGTTATATGGATTAAGTTTTGCAGAGGTCTGCCAATAGTCTAGTGCAGTCATCCTGCAAAGAGGATTCTGAGATGCCCTGAGTAGAATGTCTCCATATCACTTTTGAACTTCCGTCAGGACACAGCTTCCTTCTTTCCAAAAGGACTTTCTTGGAAATGCTGAAAAGTTGACTTAAAGCAATCTTCAAGGAAATTTCACAGACTATGAAGTCAGAGTTTTGATTTGTTTCTTGCTGCCCTAAAGACCTTATCAATCAATAAACAAGCATTTTTTGAAATTAAATTTTATTCTTTAAACAAATCTATTTTCTCTCCTTTCTGTCCCCCACCATATTGAAAAAAGAAAAGCAAGATCCTTGTAGCAAATATTCAGTCAGGCAAAACAGATTCATCATTGGCCATATCTCTCTCTCTTTCTGTCTCTATCTTTCTCTCCTTCCTTCTCTCTCTCTCTCTCTCTCTCTCTCTCTGTCTTTCCCTGTTTTTCTCTATGCACATACACATTATACATATACATATAAACATACATACACATGCATAAATACATATACATATATGTTTTATTCTGCATCTGTTTACTATTTGTAAGGCACTATGCTAAATACTGAAGAAACAAAAATCAAAACTAGCCCCTGCCTTCAAGGAACTTATATGCTAATGAGGGAGATAAAATGTACATACATAGATATATATGAAATGTACAGAGCCTTATAGAGGAAGGTACTAGCAGCAGGACGAACTGGGCCAGGCATCCAGCAGAGTGTAGGACTTGAGATGGGTCTTGAAAGAAGTCAAGAATTCTACAAAGTAGCGGTGAAGAGGATGAGCATTCTGGGCATGTCAGGAAAACCAATGCTAAGGCATGGAGATAGGAGATGGAGTTTTTCTCTTCTTTGCCTTTCATCATTCATCCCCAAGAACTGTGCCTATATAAGACTGGGAACTTAAAATTAATACATGTCGTATATATTTTGATACCTACTGGCTGTTTTCCATCTTTCTCTCACCCTCTCCTTTGGCCTTCATATTCCTTGAGACACAGAGCCTTGCTCATGGTGGGCACTTAATCAGTGCTTGCTGATTGATTGATTGGTTGGTTGATTGATTTTGAGATTAAGAAGAACATATAGAGAATCACTGCAACTCTTGATTTCAGTTTTGGTGTTTTTTTCTTCCCTTATTATCTGCAGGTGTGGCTTTTAAACTCTGACAGTTTAGTGATTGAATCTCTGCAAAATTCTGAGAACTTCCAAGCATTCTCATTATTTGAAGGCATAGAGAGGTTGGATTCCAACTCCGTAGGCATCTGGAATGCTGTCAAGGTTCTTTACCATCCATGCACCAAAAATAGAAACAATGAGTAAGTTGCAGTTCTTTGTTTAATTATATTCTCTCTTTTCACATTATGCTTTGGTTTCTGCTTGCGTGTGTGTAGTTCAAGGGATTACTTTTGAACATTTCAATAATGAATTCCATAGGAAATTTGGATTATTATTTTTGATTAGATAAAAATATTTGAGGTTTTGGTCCTTATTCTCTTTGGAAAACCTGAGAACCTTACTGTTAAATTCCATATTTTTAAGATTGAGAGGAGAAAGTTGACCTATCAACTTAGATAAAATATTTGTTGCTGTTTTATCATTCAGTTGTTTTTCAGTCATGTTCAATTCTTCATAGCCCCATCTGGAGTTTTCTTGGCAAAGACATTGGAATAGTTTGCCATTTCCTTCTCCAGCTCATTTTACAGATGAGGAAACTGAAGCAAACAGGGCTAAGTTACTAGCTCAGAGTCACACAACTACTAAGTGTCTAAGGCCAAATTTAAACTCAGGAAGATGAATTTTCTTGATTCTAGGCCCAGCATTTTATTCAGTACACCGCCTAGCTCCCCTTGAAATATATACCTATTTAATTAAATTATAACACATTATTATTATTTTTTTACTTAACAGTTAAAAAAAACTTCCTCTTCTTACCACTGCTTACAAATTTTTTAGTAACTATCTCAGCTTCATGCAGCATGCCTCCCTGTATAAATTGGGATTTCATCATTGTCAGAACTATTCCAATTTATAGTGCACCTCTGTTCTCAAATGGACTTTAGTTTAACATTATGAAGAAAGAGCTCCAAACTTAGACCATGGAGCATATTCACCAGATAAAGATGCTGTTGACATCTTTAATACTAAATATGGTCATTCAGTCAGATTCCAAAAGAATAGAAAAGAAAGAACAAAAAGTTGTCAAATATAATATTAAAAATGAAATTCTTTTATAATTTTCTGCCCCCATATGCCTTTTGACAACAAGGAAAGTGTTGTTGATGCAAGAAACTGTGTTAGAAAAAAGTGATGGTTTGTGGAGTGATTGGTAATGGGGTGAGTGTCATGCTTCTTCTTTATGTAGCCTTCCTTCCAAAGGGCTCTAGGCAATTCATCCCTTTAGATCTCAACTTATTACACTTACTCTGTCAGATATTTAAGAATAATATTGAAAGTGTTAACTTATAATGAACTGAGGCCAATGAGAAAAGCAAAGGCACCACAAAGTTTTTTTTTTCTTTTAAGATATACTGAGGGGAAAAAAAGATGAAAGAAGAGATGTTGCTTTGGGTGGATGGGCGATAATTAACAGCAGTGCGCCTTCATTCTTACTTTGCAGCTGCTTTCTTTGCCAGAGTATGACTGATGGACTGGAAAGGACAGAAAAAAAGTTGGCTAATAGGAACTAAGATGAAAGATAAATGAGGAGATAGCTAGTAAGAGAAACACCTAGCTGTACTTGATGAATTCAAGGCATCTAGCCCAGATAAACTCAGTCCTCAGTTACAGGAGGAATGGGTGAATGTGATTAAGTCTTTTTTAGGGATACTTTGAAAGATTGTAGAGAATGAGAGAAGTAATGGGGAATGTCATGTCCAACTCTTTGTGACCCATTTTGGAGTTTTCTTGGCAAGGATACTAGAATGGTTTGCCATTTCCTTCTCCAGCTCATTTGACAGATGAGGAAACTAAGGCAAATGCAGTTAAGTAACTTGCTCATGGTCACACAGCTAGTGTCAGAGGCTGGACTTGAACTCAGATCTTCCTCACTCCAACCCTGGCACTCTACCTTCTAAGCCACCTAGCTGCCCTGGTGGTGAAATAGAGAAGTCAAATGTTTTGATTTGCAAATATAGGACAAAAATGGAGTCAGGGAGCTTGACTTCCATCTTAGCCAAATTCTAGCTTTAAAGGGGTGATTTAGTTGGCAAAGTGGCTAGAATGCCAGACTTGGAGTCTGGAGAATTTGAGTTCAAATCTGGCTTCAGACTGTGTGACCTTGGGCAAATCACTTAATCCTGTTCACCTCCGTTCCCTGTCTGTCAAATGAGCTGGAGAAGGAAATGGCAAACTGCTCCAGTATCTTTGCCAAGAAACCCTGAATAAGGTCACGAACATTTGGACACAACTGAAACAACTCAATAACAACATAATTCAAGAAGGGATGCCATGATGGTAAAAGGTAACATATGGAGATCATTTGAAAGAACTTAGAGAAAAGGTTACCTTATTGGAGTTTTTCTTTCATCTCTTTTGTTTCTTGAGCTTTTGCTTTATTTGGCAACTTTCGAAAAATTGTCTATGAGATGGTTTTTAAATGAAGCCCATCTTATATTTTGGCATGGTTTTCTGCCTTGAGTAAATATCCTGTGGACTGTTTAGTCTTCTTTTGAATGTAAATAGCATTGATTTCTTATGTTCCTTTTCAACTGGGGCCTAAGTGGGGAATTCAGGCATGTTTTAACTACTTGAGCTTCTCCAGCAGTTACAACTTTTGCCATTGGAAAAATATGGAAAAGAGCCAAGATTTCAGGGGTCTGGTAAACTCCCAATGTGGAAAATACCTCCAGCAGTACAAATCTCTCTTTTTTTTTTTTTGCTATGAATACTAAAACTTAAATATGTATAATAAGAAAAGAAAAAGAAACATAAATTTAAATATGAAAACAAATATAGAATAATTTCTGGGCTCCTATGGTGTTTTTCATATTTAATTTATATTGATTCAAACTATTCGTTGGAAGGATGAATATTAACGCTTAAGTATTTTGATCACACATGGAAAAGATAGGACTCATTGGAAAAGACCCTATTCTTGGGAAAGATTGAAGACAAAAGGAGGAGATAGAGAAGGAAATAGATAGATAGTGTCATGGAATCAGTGAAGTTGGACAGACTTTGAGAGATTGTGGAGGACAGAAGGGTCTGGCATGTTGTGGTCCATGATGAACAACAAAAATGATCTTTTTTCTTTGAAGGCCTTCTTTTTGAAAAAAAAATTCTATTGATGCCTTTTGTTTTTCTGTCAGTTATTTTTAAATATGATTTCCCTTTAGCAAGAATTTAACCTTCCTACGTAAAAAAGAAATCAGTCCAGTGATAATCTGACTGAAGGAAGTATGTTTCATTATCTTTTCTGTAGGACCATGATTGTTTTTTCACACACTTAAGACTTTTACTTCCTTTTGGTGATTTATGCTCTTGTAGTAGATGTATATTATTCCCCTGGTTATTCCTATTTCTTTCTGCATCAATTCATACGCGTCTTCCCCAGTTTCTTTGAATTCTTTATAGTTGTCATTTCTCATAGCACTATACTATTCCATAGCATTCTTTTATCAAAATTTATTTAGCCTCTTAGTAGTTGTGTCACTCACTGTGTTTCTAATTCTTTGCTGCCACAAAAAGTGCTACTACAAATATTTTCAGGATTTGCTAATCAGGAATTAATTAACATGGGCTGGTCATGTGACAAGAGGGAGGTGTAACTGATGGACAGCCTTTTGACTCCCTTGTCAAGAGACCTAAGGGAAGGCATCCAGCAAATTGGGTGGATCCCGACCCTTTAGAGGAGGTCATGGACAGGAGTCAAATAAAATGAGATGACATGAGTGGGTCAAGATCTGAAATGTTGGAAGGCATAACCATATGGATGGGTCATAGATCCATTGACATATTCATTAATCTTTATATTAGAATCTAGTTTTTCCACTCATCTAAAATGTCAGCTTTTCTCCCAGTACTTTACACTTATACAACTTAAATTTCAACATCATGTCTCTTCCAGTCTGTCAGTATTTCAATAACTTTTTCATATCCTGTTGTGACTCTAACATAAACAATTTGATGAGTCTTTTTTCAGGGTCCTGTGACTAACCCTTTTCTGAGAATTGTCATGTCTTTGGGTCAGCAAATGTGAGAGAGACTATTATGACATGAACCAAACTATCCATAATTACACATGCTGATTATCTTAGAATAAACAGGATAAATGGTGAGGTAAAGTGTAAATGTTTAATGTTATCTTTTCCTTTCTACTTTAAATAAACTGGAGAAATAGATATATTTTCATTAAGTCCTAGAGAGGGATTTTATAAACATTTAACACCTTGTTCTGCGCTATTTTACAGAAACAGGAAATTAGAAAAATGAGACCATTGACTCTAAATTTTAGAAAGTGAAGAAAAAGTGGGTTTTTTTTTAACTGCTTAAGCTAGATAAGCCCTAAGTCTATAATTTGTTGGGTATTTTTTCCCCTAAGGAAACATCTGATTTTAGCATTTTGGGGAGTTTGGATTAAGAACCAAAATAAAAGCTATAATCATGCTTTTAATAGCACCATTTCCTACTAAAGTCTATTAGGGATTCAGACGGAAAGATCCTGAAAGGTGATATTCACGAACACTATCATTGTTAGTCCAACTGAGGAAAAAAAGCTATGAACTAAGTACATTTGAATTTTTTGCCTGCATTATGATAAATATATGTAATATATATTGTAATACAGGAATGTTTCTGTCACAAATGTCAGGTAGTTTTTCTGAGAAATAGTAAATTTTTTTTGAAAAAAACTCAAACAAAGTTTAACAAAAAATCTTAAATTAATTTTTAATTAACTAAATTTAAAAGTATTATCAATTAATTTAAAATGTAATTTAAATTAAGAGTAATTTTGTGGTAACATTTAAATACAGAAAATATAGGCAGTGTTGTTTAGAATGGAATAACAATGTGATACAGTATAATAACTGCATAGACATCTGTATTAGTATTTCCTATCACACTTCATGAAAATACTAATAATTTTTTATGTGTGATAAGATCTTGTGTGATTTAGTTATTTTTCACACTTTTTTTTTACAGTGATCACTAGAGTAGGTCAAATTTGGGATATAAATGTCTTTAAGACATAAAAATTCATAAAGTACTCATACAGTTTGCTCAAAGTGCAACTTTTCTGGTGTTAAGAGTTTTCTGTCTGAGAGAGATGATTTAATCAGGGTTGGGTGAGGTGTAAATCAAGATTCCAAATGCCTTCAATTCCATAATTTGAGTCAGTCCTTAAAATTAAATTTTTTTTGGAAGGTTTTAAGACTTCACCATTTAAATAGAGTAGAGATCATAGATTTACCCTGGCATATTAGATGCTGGTACAACATTTTGAAATGCAATTTTTTGTGTGTGTGTATTTGTAACTTTACAAGCCACTTTAACATAATAAATTGCATCCTAGGTAATGGAGGAAGATCTAAACGAGTATATTAATTGTATGTAATATAGAAATATAGGTATTTGTATTACAACATAAACACTTATAATAGGTTTTTGGTACTTAGAAATAATATATGAAACAGATTGATAATTAGAATATTACTGGGTTGAAGGACCTGAATTTTGAAAGGAGCAATTTAACTTTATCCACCTATTTATTCTTTAGAGACAAGATGGAAAAAGCTTTTTGTCTTGTTTATGAAAAGAGCAGGTTTGAGTGTATACACAGCTACAAAGAGCTATGTAGGAGTGTCTCCCTTCCAGGCTAGGTTTTTCCATTGTGTGTATTAATATATTGGAAATTCTACTTTTCAGATTAAGGATCGAAACATTTTTAAAGCTACATTATTTTTAAATGTGCTGGCATTTTCTTAGTTGATTTAGAGTTAGAAACTTTGTTTCAACTTGGTTGAGTTAGAAACTTTAACAAACCCAGTGAAATGTATGTGGTAGATATATTTATCTACTCTACACATTTTTGTGTCTCATTTTTTGGAGATGAGACTGTTAAGTACACTATTAAAGCTGATTTTTTTTTAAAAGAGAAATTAAAAATTTACTTTAAGAATTTTATCTGAAAAAATATTGCCTGTTTGAGTAATAAATTTACCTTATATGTGAGAGTTTCTGCATTTTTTTCCTTGAGACATTCAATGGAAAAAGAGTCGGGGGTTTGGAGCTGGAGGACCTAGGCTCATGCCTTGGCTCTGCCTCTTTGTGTATTATAAGAACCCCTTTGACCTCAGTTTCCTCACTTGTAAAATGAGGAGGTTGAACTAGATATCCTCAGAGATTCCTTCCAGTTCTAAATGTTTGAAATTATTTTTTGATGAGTGGTAGCATGATGTAGTGGATAAAGAATGGCTGTTGGAGCCAGGCTGACTTGGGTTCAAGTTCTGATTCTGATATATGTTAACTTTGTGATCCTGGGCAAGTCATTTAACCTATAAATTCTCCAGACAGCTTTCTAACACACTTCAGTTACTGAAGATCTGTATCAGGGCAGAGAAATTCCTCACTGGGATAGACCTAGACTGATAAAAATCATAGATTTAGACCCTCTTCTCCCTGACCCTACTTCTCACCTCAAAAGAATTGTTGTATTTAAGGCTAACCTTTTAAAAATAATCACAATAGCTCATAAGTCTAACCCAAGTTTTTGTCAATTAATTTCCTAATTTCAGCATTTGTTAAAACAATAATGCATTATTCAAAGCAGGATACTATTGTATGCATCTGGAAATGAAGAAAGTGTCTTTGGATTAACTATAATAAACATCCTTTACATGATATGAATTTTCCTTATATCAGATAGTTCTCATACTTCAAATTTCTTTGTCCTCTTTACCCTGATGATTTTCTAGTAACATTATAAAAAGTAAAACTGATAAAAGAACATGTAAACAGGTATTTGTTTTGGAGTTTAAACCCCTTACCCAAGCTCTTACTCATTGCTGCTGAGTGAAATTTCTGTAGCTTATGGTTTATTTCCACTTCTCCCTCCCCCAGGTTTCAGTTGGAAGAATACACTAGTAGAACATTGAAGAAATAAATGACTAAAGTGTCAGGACAAATTAAAAAATTGTTAATATTGATTTGTGAAGCTTCATTACTATGCTTTGTTTTGTTTTTTTTTAACTGATTGGATTGCTTATTTCTGAGTGTTCCGTACCTGCAATGAAAAAGATAATCTTTTCCAGAAAAATTTTAGAGAGAGATTTAGATAAAAGAATATCATTAAGTTTCTTTGGAGGGGATTTAAAGGGCTTTTTCTTTTTTGAATGACAAAGTAGTAAAACATCAATATATTACTTATGCTAATTTAAAATAGAATAGAATATTGAAGGCTAGAGATATTTACTTAATGATTTTATGTAATTTTAAAATACTACAACTTAATTTTTAAAAAGAATTTGATAATGTGGCACTAGAACAGTTATCTTGGAATGTCACCAACTCAAGAATGCTTTAAGTTACTTCAAGTAGGACAGAGAATGAGGTATAGATACGTTGATAATGGTGAAAGATTTCTTAAATGCTTGCTCTGTGCCAGACACTATGCCTAGAAGAAAGAATCTTGGAACATGAGTCATTAATGCTGGCTTCAAATCTTGGTCTTGCTGCTAACTAGGTGCATAACCATGAGCAAGTAAGTCATTTACTTTCCTAGAACTCAGTTTACCATTTGTATAGTGTGGGAGGTAATATAGAGCCTTTCTGACATCTTTTCCAGCTCTGACACTTTAAGAATCTAAGGTATTTATTTTTTAGGGACAGGTAAGTAAGTAAATATACATACATATCAGAGTGATTGTCAGTATAAATGCATATTCTAATCATGGATACTGTTATTTTTCTGTAAAGGGGGATATGGCTTCTGAATAGGAGCATCCCTGAAAATTAACTTAAACTTAAGATCCTCTGGAAAATTTCAACTCTAGAACAGAACCGTAGCATTTTAGAGCTGGAAGAGATTCTGGGAAATTTACCTAATCCAATGATTTCACTTTGCAAATGGGGGAAACAGAACCCTCAGAGTCATACATTTAGTAAGTGGCAAGGCTGAGATCAGAACCTAGGTATTTTGATTTCCAATTTAGTGTTTTTTTCCCCCTAGTACAGCATTTTGCTGCCTTATTATGAAAATTTGGAAGACCTAAAAATGCTTTGAAAAAATTAATTCTTCTTTCAAAAAATACCTACAATGGTTTAGAATAACCTTATGTTTTGATCAGCTTCTTAAAATGCAATGTTCACAATACTATTATGAACTATTTAACATTGGTAAATGTCATCTTATTTGAGTCTCATGTCTCAGCTTCTTCAAATGGGAGTCTGTTGAATGGAAATTAATCTAACAGCATGGGAAGGTAGCCAGATACCTATGGGAAATGTAATGATTCTTTGGATGCCACTTTATACTCATTCATCTCATAGCACCTTGTCATCTAGTAAGGCTCATCCATCCAAATCCTGGATTGTGGTTCTGGGGAACATTCTTCATCATTAAGCAAGTTGAGCACATAACTCCTTTGAATGTAATTGGAAAAATAACTCCTTTGAGTTGACTACATTATGGGGAACCAAACTCAAATCTGTTTTAATTGGAATATCTCTTTGTAGCCATAGAGTACTGTATCTGCAAAGATCAAAGAAGATATAGAAAGCAATACCATAGTCTGGTTAAAATTGTGTTCCTTTTCTTGGGGGATCTGGTGTGAAAGCAGACTTTATCTCCAGAGAGAGAAATCTCTTGGGATGCTTCCTAGAGCAAGCTCTGTTTTCTTTCTTCCCATGAGAAGCATTAAAGATGAATGTTGTCATGGCCTATGAGGAAAGGAAGAGTGAGAGAATGTGTATACAAAATGTCATCCTGTTTCCTCACAGGCTTTCCTTGAGCTAATTTCAGGTTTTATTACTAGTCAGTGTAAATTGCTGAAAGGAAATAGCCCCCTGGGAGAGAATTCATCCATCAAGCATGTATTACACTTCATATGAGTGTTATGTTACTAATATGTGCATGAGAAGCAGTGTATGTAGTGGATGGAGTACTAACCTTGAAGTCAGGAAGGCCTGTGTTCAGGTCCTACTTTTGACACTCGGTTGCTCAGTGCCTCAGTAACCCTCTAAGACTAAATTATAGACAAGCTTGCTAAACTGCAGATCTGAGTAGATGGTGGGAGCTTCCACATTTGGAGTTCTCAGATTAACATCCCAGAGACCGAGACAATATGAGTAACACTTTTAGAAAAGTTTGCAGTTTAGAGACATCAAGCAGAACTTGATAGTCAAGGGTGAGGAAAGGTAGAAGTAAGAAAGACAGGAAATACCTTTATTAAGTTTCTACTGTGTGTTAGGCTCTGTGTTAAGCACCTTATAAATACTAACGTCATTTGATCCTCAAAATGCCACTGGGAGGTAAGTGTTATTGTCATCTCCTTTTCATAGTTGAGGAAACTGAAGCAGACAAAGGTTAAGTGGCTTGCCCAGGGTTATATCAATAATAGGTGCCTGAGGCTGGATTCGAACTTGGGTTTTACTAACTTCAAGCAGGCATTTCCGGTTGTCCTGATCTTTCTGTTACCACTGGGACCCAAGGTGGTTTTGGAGGAAAAAATGAGGCTGGTGACTTTGCACAGCCCTCCCTCACTTAAATCTAAGTCTCTCTCAAGTCATGAAATCACCTTCCTGATGTCATGGTCCTCTTTGAGAATGCAGTACAAACAATAACAACAACCAGAGCCTTGGATACTTCAGATAGCATGCATGATAATGCAGAACTGTCAGGAAAGATGTGATTAGTTTTTAGTTCTTAATTGTAAAATTTCTGAAAATGTCATTAAAAATCCACAAAATTCTGTGAAAGCACAGTTAACAACTGGTAAGTTTTCTATAAGGCTGATATCTGGAAACTATGTATTTAAAATACATTTAAACAAGCAAGCCATTAATCCCTAATGGAGTTTTAGTACTCAGTGGAGTATGTGACCTTTTTTTCTTCCTTGATTTGCCCATATGATTTTTTTTGTCACTCCTACATGTAAGACTAGACTGTCCTTTTTTAGTTGAAGGAGAAGTTTACTAATCTCTCAAATCTACTGTAGCATTAATTTCATGAATGCGATAGAAAGCAGCTGCGGCGTTGCTGGTTAATTCCACGTTTATACTAGAGGCTTAGATTGACAAATGAACCTTGGAGACAAATATTCATTGGTGTAGAATGAGACAGCCAAGTTCTTGGAATGTTATATGGAAGAGGATTCCTGTCCAGATGGCTTGAAGAGCTATGTAAGTATTTGAGTCATTTTTGAGAGCTGGAGAAAATTGATTGTTACATAAGTAGTCCTTTCATTGAGATTGGGTGTTTTGTAATTTCAGATGATACCTATGAACTGTTGTAATCATTTTGTTCGTCTTCTGTTTTTACATCCACAAGATTTATCCTTGTACCCCTCTCTTCCCCCTTCCAGAGAGCCATCCTTTATGACATTTTTTTAAAAAAGAAAAAGAAGAAAACTCAGTAAATGATTACCATTAAAAAATAAGATTTTATGTGCCATGTTCCATATTTAGGGGCCTCTGCAAAGGAGCTGGGGGAGGTATCTTCTCATGTCTTCTTTGGGGCCAGGTTTGTTCTTTATAATTTGGTAACAGTTTTGATGTTTGTATCCTTGTGGTTCTTTTGATTACATTGTTACTGGGTATATTTTCATGGCTCTATCTACTTTACTCTGCGTTAGTACAAATAGATCTTTCCATATTTCTCTACATTCATCACATACATCATTTCTTTCAGCACAGTAATATTCCATTACATTTATGTAGCACAATTTGCTTAGCCCTTGACCAATCAATAGGGATCTATTTTGTTTCCAGCTATTTGATACCATGAAAAGTGCTTCTATAAATGTTTTGGTGTGTATGGAATTTTCAGGGAAGTTGAAAATGTGAATGAAAGGTGTCAGGAATACTCATCTTCCTGTGTTCAAATCTGGTTTCAAACGTTTACTAGCCGTGTGACCTTGGGCAAGTCACTTAATCCTGCTTGCCTCAGTTTCCTCGTATGTAAGATGAGTTAGAGAAGGAAATGGCAAACCATTCCAATATCTCTGCCAAGAAAACCCCAAATAGGGTCACAGAATGAGACATGATTGAAAAATGACTGAACAGCAACAAATAGGGTATTTTTGGTGAATGACTGTCTTTGGGATACATGCTAAGCAATGCAATTTCTGGGTTTAAGGATATTTAGCCACTTAATTTTTTATTAATTGATTTTTTTCCAGAATGATTTTGCCAGTCCAGAGTTCTATCAATAATGTATTAGTGTGTCTATCTCTCCATAGTCCCTTCCCACATTAACTATTTTACTCTTTTATCAGCCTTGTCAATTTTGTTGGCTGTGAAATGAAACCTTGAGGTTATTCTGATTTATATTTATTATTAATGACTTGGAACATTCTCTTATATGATTGCTTATAGTATGCAGTTCTTCCAAAGAGCCATTATGTAGAGAATGATTGTCTGTAACCTTACTGATTCTATAGTCTTGGGAATGCAAAATGTATGCTTGCCAAAAAGACTATTTTTTTTTT
>CM053770.1:361719397-361789497 GCA_028658325.1 Potorous gilbertii | reverse complement strand
TATATTCATTAGAGAAATTGGTCTATAATTTTCTTTCTCTGTTTTGTCTCTTCCTGGTTTGGGTATCAAAACCATATTTGTATCATAAAAAGAATTTGGGAGGACTCCTTCTTCCCCAATTTTCAAAAATAGTCTATATAGTATTGGAATTAACTGTTCTTTAAAGGTTTGATAGAATTCACTTGTGAATCCATCTGCTCCTGGAGATTTTTTCCTAGGGAGTTCATTGATGGCTTGTTCAATTTCTTTTTCTGAGATGGGGTTGTTTAAGTATTCAACTTCCTCTTCTGTTAATCTAGGCAATTTGTATTTTTTAAAATATTCATCCATCTCGTTTAGATTATCGAATTTGTGGGCATAAAGTTGGGCAAAGTAATTTCTAATTATTGTTTTAATTTCCTCCTCATTGGAGGTGAGTTCACCCCCAAAAAGACTATTTTGTGGAGAACTCTCATGGGCCGGGTGATCACATGGTGGTCAGAAGAAGTGATAAAAGGTCTCTCTCAAGAACTTTGGAATTGATTGTGTGACATGGGAGACACTGGCACAGGACCATTCAGCATGGTGGGCCCACATCAGAGAAGGTGCTGTGCTCTATGAGCAAAGCAGAATTGAAACAGCTCAGAGGAAATGCGCAAATTTAGAGAATCCATCCCAAATGTTCACACATTTAGAGTGCCAGACCTGTGGTAGAACATTCCGAGCTCATATTAATCTCATCAGCCACAGTTGGATTCGTTGAAACTTGACTCTAGCATAGTGATGTCATTATGGTCCTCTTTGAGAACGAAGGACAACAATGAACCAGCAGTCTTTCTTAGAATGACTATAGTCAACAAATATTTTTTATTGTACTGTATTTTAGAGTAGAATAGAGCCATATTATAACCTTGTCTCAAGAGCCTGCCTTCTGGTACTCCTTTATAGAAAGAGAGAAATCATAGTACAATAGATAAAATACTCCATGTGGAGTTAGGGATACCTGGGTTTGGATCTTGACTGAGACGCTACCTGTCTGACCTGGACAAATCACCTATCCTCTCTGAACCTTAAATTTCTCTTGCAAAACAGGGATAACAAACACATCTAGGGAATTCATTTAAAATAGAATGGTGGTGGTAAACAGTGAGAACAATAAGGAATCCAGGCCTTGATGATAATGAGCAAATTTGGGAGGAGTTAAGACAAAGAAGAGGTAAAAAGTGAGGTTGTGATTAGAGAGAATTTCAAAGTTTGAAAACTTTGAAGTGGAATAGTTGGGAATGATGCTGAAGTCCAAGCAGGGGACATGGAGATGAAAGTGATTGAAACTTTATATTTTCTTTTGGCACTGGGGATATAAAGAAACATTTCCTGGACTCAAGCAGCTTATAGTCTACCAGGGGAGACAACTGATACATATATTAGTATAAACAAATCAATACTAGGTAAAGTGTGGGCAGGCAGATGCTAGATGTGGCAGATCAGGAAAGATATCATGGGGGTAGCATTTGAGCTTAATTTTGAAGGAAAAAGGCATTCTGAGGAAATAATGGAGAAGAAATATTGAATCTCGGGCGCAGAGTATATATAGCCAGGGAAAAGCACAGTGTATTGGTAAATAAAGTATTATCTCTGAAAAACATCAGGAAGGTCAGTTTGGTTGGACTGTAGGATACAAGAAGAGGAGTAATGTTTAATAAGGCTGGAAGGTAAGTTAGGGTCAGATTGTGAACGACTTTAAATGTTTAATAGAGGATTTCATATTTTATTCTAGAGGCATTAGGAAACACTGAAATTTATTGAGTAGGGTAGAAACTGATCACATCTGTACATTGGCAGCTCTTTGATGGACGGACTACAGCCAATCAGTCATCCATTGCAATAATGTAAGCAAAAGGTGATGAGGGACTGAACTAAGATTATAGCTTTTTGAGTAGGGAGAAAGGGACTGAGATGTGAGATGTTATGGAGTAGGCCTGCACAATTTATGGCCTGCAGGCCGCTTGAGGTCCACCAAAGTATTTTGGGTGTCCTGCAAAAAATGGGGAGGATGTAAAAAAAAAGTGAAGATGTAACGAGTGCTTTGTCTGTGCTCCACCTATCCTGTCTCCCACTAGTCACTATTATGCCCATCATGCAACTTGGTGGGTGGGTTGCCATTGCGCACTCTCCTGTTTGGCCCGTTACCCGTGGCAAACAACCATCATCAGCCTGTCAGGCTGTTAAGTGGGTGGCAGGACAGTGCCCTGGAGGTGGTTGTGGGAAGCAGAGGGAAGGCTGACTTTTCCTTTTCCTTGTCTGCCTTGATTAGAGGTGGTGCTAGGGAGGTGGAAAGGGAAGATATTTTAAAGGAGTTGTGGTTTCTTCAAGGGAAAGCTAGATTTCATTTGTGATGATGAAGTAGGAACCCTTGAGAGAAAGGAAGAAGATGGACGGGAATTTGATTGCTGAGGGCTTCCTCAGTGGAAGGGATTAATGGGGATAAGGGAAGCATCTGCCTGAGAGAAGAGGGGTGAGTGGAATAGGGGCACTGTAACAGTAATAACTCACCTGTACATAAAGCTTTAAGGTTTACAGAGCACTCGATTACATTCTGTCTACTGTGGGTCTCTGTTGCACTTTGGGAAGTCTTCTCCACTTGTGCGTGAGGAGCAGCAAATAGGCTGGTGTGCTTGCTGTATGTAATGCTGTTCATTCCTTGTTCTCATAGATGACCAGTGCGATCAACAGGCTGATGGCTTGACTTTTGGGTGAGTTGGGTTAAAGTGAGGCAAAGTTGAATTATCAGTCTCAACCCTCTCTACTAGTCATCAAAATCCATTGGTGAGGCAAAAGACAGGGCAACTGGCCCAGGATGCAGTGGGTCGTCTTGGCCATTCCAAATTAAGGTCTTTCCCAGTTTGTCTGAGGCCATGCCCATTCATTGAATAAGGACTAGGTAAGAATTGAGTCAAAAGATTGCCTTTTAGAGTATGTAGAAGTAGTAATATGTAAGGAGACTGAAAATATAGGAAAGGGTGAGGTTGTAAAGAGCTTTAAATGTCATATAGAAAAATATATTGGATCTCAGAAGTAATAGGGTACCATAGAATTTGGGTTCAAATGCTGATTTTGCCATTTGTAACCTTTGTGATCTAGGGCAAATCGCTTAATGATCTGAAACCTCAGTAGAATAAGGAGATTGCTTTAGGTGATCACTAAGGTTCCTTCTAGCTGGAAATCCTATGGCACGCATAAACACAGATTGGTCTCAGAATGCTGCTCAAATGGTTATCTTGTCCCTTTACTAAGTATGGTAATTAAGAACCATCTGGAAAGAACTTTAAGAATAAGAATGCATTGCCATAGGTTGGATAATTCTTGTAGCATTTCATTTGTGGTTGAGAAGACAGATAATTGAGCTGTTTAAACATCACCTCATTTATTGAATCTGAAACAGTATTCTCATTTACGCAGTATTGTTAATTCCACCATTTTCCTCCTTTTAAGCATCAGAAACTAATGATAGCTCTTTTGGTGAAGTGACTTTAACCTGCTAATTTTATCTTGCATGTTGTTTCTAAATCAATAAGGACAAAAGAGGGAATTGGAAGACACAGCTGACATTTCAGATGTTGGGGTGATCATGTTAACTTTTAAAAGTTATCCAGGCTTAATTTTGTTTTCCAAATAGACTCTGCCATGTGTTTTCAGCAGCGAAATTAGTGAAATAAGGTCTTGAGTTTGCTATTTCCTAATTGATGCAAGGAGTCATATTCCTGTTCTCTTCGCCCACCCTCTTTCATTTATTCATATTACTGGATAATTAGCTATCATAGAGGTGGGAAACATCAGTTGTAAAGTTTAATATAGTTCATATCTTTTGCTCTAAAACCTTAAAGAATGGATCATATGGATATCATTCTTTATGTGTTTCTCATGACCCACTTGTATAAATTTCACAAACCTTGATCAAACATACTTAGTTGTTTTTTTTAACTATTTCCTCTAAGTGAATTAGTGATAGAGGAAGGTAGGAAGGAAAAAAGGAAGTACATTTATTAAATTCCTGTTGTGTGCTAGGCACTGTGCAAATATTATCTCATTTCAACCTCACAACAACCCTAGGAGATTGGCACTGTTATCTCTCTTTTGCAGTTGAGGAAACTGAGGCAAACAGAGAGTGATGTGCCCAGGGATGTACATTCAGCAAGTATCTAAGGCCAAATTTGAACTCAGGACTTCTGACTACAGGCCCAGAGTACTCTTTCCTTTACTACCTAGCTAGCTCTAATGGTAGAAATATACCTCTAAGTCTGCGCTCTATATCAGGGGTAACTGTAAAAGCTCACCCGAAACCCAGCTAAGCCTTTGGTCAGAATGGAGATATGAAGCTTGGACTAATATTAAAATGTCTGAAAAACTTGAGTGGAAAATTTAGGTATAGAAGGAGTTCATGCTTAAATGACCTGAATAGCTTCACTCAGTCCCTTTAAAAAACAACAACAAAAAAAACTTTTTGGAAAAGCCACATACAAAACAGCCATTCTAATCGTGTAAACAAGTCTGGCTCCACAAAGTAATGGAATGCTGCAAATCCAAGATTCTGCCCGTGAAAACAATGATGACGCATCTTTAATACTAAAAATTTCGGAGCTATAGAAAAAAGTGTTCAATCTCAAAACCATTTTCCAAAGCTTATTTGTGCTCCTTTGTTGGCGCATAATAAAGTTCCATGGTTTTGTTCATTTGCCAATAATGGAAATACCTTTTAGAGAAAAGTTGTAATTTCTCTCATTGGCTGGTTGGTGGTTTTCTTTTCTTTTTTGTGGAGAGACAAAAAAAAATCTGAAAGAGAAGGGAGCTAAAATTGGTGGGAAATTGCTTTAGTATCAGGCCATGGAAGAGGCTAGTCACCAGAAATTATTCTTTAGTTAAGATAGTCATCAAGAATGGGCTTTTCAAGTTCAAAGCTCAAATTTAACACATCACTGTTTAGCAGAGAGCATTTTGCTGTATGCTAGAGGAGAGATAAAGTTTATCTAAGAACCTAAAGCTTACTTTATGGAGATACCATGAGGCCTCAATGAGAATCAGGATGAGCTATAAAGAAACATTCTAATCTAGACTTGAAATAGAACTAATAATAGTTAATGACTAAGGCAAAAGTTACCAGATTATACACAGATCATATCTTTAGATGTTTATTTAAATCTTGAGTATTATCTTTTTAAACATAAAATAAGACCTTATAAATAGGCCATATTCTAAAAAGTTATTTGAAACAAAGAATAACATTTTTTTATATAAACAATGTGGTAACTAACTGGTAGCAAATTTGATAGGCAAAACTTATTTAAACCATTGTGTAGCTATGATATTGTACATCTCCAATAAAAATAATAGAATATAATACTACCATAATGTTGATTTTTTTAAAAAAAATTAACCCTGGCTTATGGTGGGTATGATGGGAAAAAGCTAAATGGACACAGACCCTGGCTTTGATTAAAGGGGCAAGCATGATGTAGACCCTGCATAAAAGGACATGTGCCCATAGACACATATATAAATAAACTGAATGGAAGTCAGCCAGATTCCCTTTGTGCCTTTTCTATTTTCTGACAGGTTCTTTTGAGGAAAGAATCTACTTTTTCTTTCAGATCAGAACATTTCTTACCTTAACTTTATTTTTAAAAAAATACTATATGGATACATTTTTTATTTGTTTTTTTGAAACATTTATTTACTTTTTAAACATTCTTAACATTTAACTTTTTATATCTGTAGTGTTTTCAAGTTACCATCTGAAGTGCCAATGTGATATTCACAGTGCTTATGGTGGCTATGAATGTACCAGCACAATTCTGAATTGCAAAATATAACAGACTCTACACATGGAAAACAGAACCAAGACATTTATTCAAACACCAGAAAGCCAAATCCATCATAACAACAAAGAAATCCATACACAATAACAGTGCAGGGGCGACTACTATCCCCAAGCCTTCCCTCTATTAGGTTTCCCACAAACCACCTCCCTTAAAACAAATCACAAACAGGCTTCCTTAAACAAAATCACAATCAAGTTCTGTGCATGCTAGGTACTTCCTGCTCTCTCATTTCCAACTCTGACTGCTCTCACTTCCTATTCCACCTGTTCATCAACCTCCTCTCACCACAGGCTCCATGTGACACAGACTTTCATATGATCTAGGCAGGTCACATGGGTCTATTAATAAATGGGAAAGATCTTCCCATTTAAATTATCATTACACCATCTCACCTACCTCGTGCCTTTTTTTAATAAAAAAAATGAGTGAAATAGATTTGTAGTAGCTGAGATTGATATTGTATGTAACATTCCACTTAGTTTGCCTCCTCTCTACTATAATATTGTTAATTTAAAAAAAAATCTGTAGCAGAAAACAAGAAGATTGAGAAGATAAGAAATAGTCTTATTTTTGTTGAATATTAATACTTGGTTGAAGAACAGAACAGGATGAGGATGTAAATGAATATTTGTAGAGATTCTGAAGAGATTTTCTGGGCAATTTTAAAGAATTTTGAGGTTGAAGGAAATGATTCTTTTAAATTCTATTTCAAAACTTATGTTTTGTTCTGTTCCTTTGCTGGCATCACTTTTATCCTTATTACTTCTATTAGGATTTTTTTTTGAGGTTTGTAGTGGAATGAAGGGAGAAGGTGGTAGAAAAGAAGACAGAGAAAGTTACCACGTGTAAGTTGGAACAAACTGGAAAAAAGGGCAAGGAAGAAGTCATATTGAAGAGGTACCTGCACATGTTGGGGAGATTGTCCGAGGCAGAATTAACTTAGTTGTGACTGATGAAAAGAAGAGAAAATGAAAGACTCAAAGCTTTGGGCAAATCATTAAATTGGACTGCTGGCCCAGAATGGATTTGTTTGGGGAGCAGAGATGCCTCAGGAGGAAGTTCTGTGCAATCAGCAATTCATATATTAGGGCTGTTTGCAACTCAGATACTTGGGGGGGTGGGGAAGAGGATGCTGTGCAGTGATAATCAATAAATTATTGTGTGTGTATTGCAGCACTTTGGTGGCTCTCATAATTGTTGGTTTTTTTGTCAAGCAATGCAAGTTACCATCCGTTCTTATCCTTATGTTTCTCTGATTCTTTCCCATGGCCTTTCCTAAATCCTCTCCAGGGAGTTCATTAGACATGCTGAGGGCACTTCCTTTGGCTCTCTTTAAATTATGTGAGTTCCAGAGAAGAATGAAGAATGTCTCCCTTCTATCATTTGCCTAAGTACATTACCATCCCTTCTTCATTTCCGATCATACATTTCTTACTTGACATTTTTTATACAACTTTGTGCATGCAAATCGTTGTTGGTAACATATAATATAGCCTATTTATGCCCATCCTTTGTATAGCCCATAATTTTGATTCCTTAGCTACTACAATATGCCAAAAGAATATCAGAATGAAAAAGATGTCATTTCTTTTCTAGAGAAATGAAGTTCTTGAAAGTACAGTTCAATTTCTCAAACTCAGTACAGTTTACCACTATCTTTCTCTTATTCAGTTCTTTTTTTTTAGGCTATACATGTACAATTATATTAGATATATTTCCACATTAGTTATGTTGTGAAAGAAGAATCAGAACAAAAGGGAAAAACCATGAGAAAGAAAAAACAAAAACACACAAAACAGAGAAAATGCCATGCTTTGATATATATTCAGATTCTATAGTTCTTTCTCTGGATGAGGATAGCGTTTTCCGTCATGCGTCTTTTAGGATTGTCTAAGATCATTGTATTGCTGAGGAGAGCTAAGTTATAGTTGATCATCTCACAATGTGGCTGTTACTGTGTACGGTGTTCTCCTGGTTCTGCTCACTTCACTCTACATCAGTTCATGTATGTAGAATGTATGTATGTATATAGAACATCAGTTCTAGGTTTTTCTGAAATCTTCCTGCGCATCACCTCTTATTCTGTTCTGAGCCTACTTTATTGTTTATCTGCTAATTATCCAGCATCTTGATGGTTTATCTACCTAAAGTCTTGCAGTCTGTGCAGAAACTTTTCTTCATCCATTGGTTTTTTCTCTATGGATTGCTACATAGAACTCCTTTGAGTAATTATGGATCTCGTTAAGGAGGTTTTGTAGTGTTTTGGGGCTGGGTGTATTCAAGGCTATGTCATCCACAAAAACCATGTGATATGGAATTTCTTTTCTGTTTGGACCCAGTGTTGGACATCATCCATGACAATGGTAGACACCTTGGTGAATATGTCTCTGTTTGTTTTATGCCTTATTTGATATTAATAATCAGAATTGTTAACCAAAGTTGACCATTACAGCTTTCAAAGAATGCTGCGTGAACTTAACATATTTTTGGAAGACACCTTGTTGAAGAGTCTTTAAAGTGACTTTTGGTTCTACTGAAATAAAAAAGCATAGGGGGATTCTACTTTATGTACCGTTAAGTCTGTTAGGTGAAAGTGGACATGTGATCTGCTGTAGAATACTATTTGTGAAAAGCTTTATATGTTAACTTCTAATTTTTATGAATAATACTCTTGCTGTGGGTTGAGATTATTGCTGGGCCTGAAGTCAGGAAGACCTGAGTTCAAATTTGGCCTCAGTCATATACTAGCTGTATGACCCTGGACAAGCCATTAA
This sequence comes from Potorous gilbertii, assembly GCA_028658325.1. Classification (NCBI taxonomy): domain Eukaryota; kingdom Metazoa; phylum Chordata; class Mammalia; order Diprotodontia; family Potoroidae; genus Potorous; species Potorous gilbertii. Next base: position 361,780,868 of record CM053770.1, on the reverse strand, counting down.
ACTGCTGTCGGCCTCAGTTTTGTCAACTGTAAAAAAATAGGGAAAATAATAGCACCTACCTCTCAGGGTTATGAGGATCAAATAAGATATTTGTAAAGCATTTAGCACAGTGCCTGGCACATGGTAAATGTTCCTTTCTCTCCCAAAACTTAATGTAGGAATACTTTGGAGATATTGTGGGTTTGGTGCCAGACCACTACAATAAAGCAAATATTGCAATAGAGCATGTCACATGATTTTTTGTATTTCCTAGAGCATATAAAAGTAAGTTATGGTTACATCATAATGTAGTCTATTAAATGTGCAATAATATAATATTTAAAAAACCAATGTATATACCTTAATTGAAATACATTATTGCTAAAAACATGCTAACTATCATGTGAGCCTTCATCAAGTCCTAATCTTTTTTCTGGTGGAAGGTCTTGCCTTGATGTTGATTACTACTCACTAATCAGGGTGATGGTTACTGAAGGTTGGGGTAACAGTGGCAATTTCTTAAATAAGATAAGAATGAAGTTTGTCATGTAGATTGACTCTTCTTTTCACTTAAATATTGAGGGACCATTGTAGGGTTATTAATTGACCTAATAGTAATATTGTTGTCACAGGGAATAGGAAAGGGAGAGAGCCCAGGCGGTTCAGGGGTGCAATCAGAACACACATAACATTTATTAAATTTACCATCTTCTATGGGTGTGACTTATGGCACTCCAAGACAATTACAGTAGTAAGATCAAAGATCACTGATCACAGATTACCATAATAGATCTAATTGTGATAATTATCAAGATGTGATAGAGAGACATGATGTGAGCACATGCTGTTGGAAAAATGGCATCCATAGACTTGCTCATAAGGTTGCCACAAACCTTCAATTTGTAAAAAACACAGTATCTGTGAAGGCACATTAAGCAAAGTATGCCTGTAAGCACCAATTCAACTAAACATCTTTTGCAACTATACATTCAAATGAATTCATTTAAATTTTAGAACAAGATTAATGTGATTAGCTTCCTCCAGGGATATTATTTATGAATAGCTTGTTGTATAGAGATCTCACATTTAGAATGCCAACCACCAAGTTAATGTTTAGACCATCTCACAGCTATGGGAGTCTGCCATCTTCCACTTCTTCTAGTCTTCCTGTCATCATTACTGTAGAAGTGGGAGTGACCACATTGGACTGGGGGGAGTTCTCTATTTTTCTTTGAGTTTCTATTCAGTCAGTTTTTTCAAAGCTTCCATGAAGATTCTTTGTCCATTAATTCTCCTTCACTTTTTATTCACTCACCTCATTCTCCTTCACTTTTCCTTGTATGTATTGTTAATACATAGTCTGGTTGTTCAATTCTGCTTTTATTGCTTTGCATTATTTGACAAAGTTCTTTTTCAGATTTCTTTATATTCCTCATACTTGCCCATGTGGATTGAATTATAATATTGCATTATATTTATGTACCACCATTTTTCGGTGGTTCTTTAATTATTGGATATTTAAGATACTGCCTCTTTTTGTTTTTGGATTTATGAATGATGCACTGAGAAAATCTTTGAACAGATAACTATTTTGTGTGTTTATTTTTAGTTTTGAACATTGCATAAGTTTTACATTTTCTCCCCTCTTTCTCTATTTCCTGCCCAAGATGGGTTGCAATCTGATATTGGCTCTGCATATGCATTGCTGTTAAACATATTTTCATGTTAGGAGAAACCATGAGAAAGAAAAATCAAAACAAAACAAAAAAGAAAATAGTCTGCTTTGCTCTACACTCAGACCCCATAGTTCTTTCTCTGGATATGGATGGCATTTTCCATCATGAGTCCTTTGGATTTGTTTTAGGTCCTTGCATTGCTGTGAAGGGCTAAGTCTATCAAAAAATAGTCCTCACACACTGTGGCTGTTACTGTGTACAGTGTTCTTCTGGTTCTGTTTCCTTCATTCAGCATCAGTTCACATAAATATTTTCAGGTTTTTCTGAAGTCTGCCTATTCATCATTTCTTATAGCACGATAGTATTCCATTACATTCATATACCACAACTTGTTCAGCCATTTTCCAGTTGATGGGCATCCCCTCAATTTCCAGTTCTTGGCTACCCCAAAAAGGGCTTCTGTATGTATTTTTGTACCTGTGGGTCCTTTTCCCATGTTTATGATCTCTTTGGGATACAGCCCTAAAAGCGTTATTGTTTGGTCAGATAACTTTTTTAAAAATTTGTATTTAGTAATCATGGAATATTCCCCATAAGTCAGGTCATTCTATCAAAAACTTTACAAATTTTTGTACCCAACAATGAATGTGTATGTATTTTTTACTATCCCACTAGCATTGAGTTGCTTTTAATTATTTTTTCCATTTTGATAGGTGTCAAGAGGTACTTCAGTAATTTTAATTTTTAAAACTTTATTAATAAGCTTGAGCATTTTTGAATAATTATTAACCATTTGTTTCCTCTTTCAGAAATTGTGTCCTTTGATCACTTATTCATTGTGGATTATGAATTACTTTTGTAAATTTTCTACAGTTTCTCATATATTTTAGGTGTTATGTTTTTGTTATTTTTCTAAAAATAATTTTACAATATATCATTAATTTTTCCTTTTAATAGTTTCTTTTATATGGAAAATTTTTATTTACATGTTTTTGTAAGCACATCTTTCCCTAGTTTTAAAGTACTTCCATCTCCTTGTTGATTAGAAATAATGTCATTTTCTTTCCATAACTGAGATGTGTCATATTCCGTTTTGTTTGTTATAGTTCCTTTCCCCCCTTTACAATACAAACTCCTTGAAGGCAGAGACTTTTTCAATTTTTGGTCTTTGTATACCTAACACCTATTACACTGCCTAGTACATGAGGCCTTAGGGAATGCATGTAGAATTGAATTATATTTAACTTTATATCATTTACATTTATCAGTGTGAAATGTGGACCCACCAATATTTGAATAATATTTTATTTTTCTCCCCCAAAATATCCAATTTTTAACATTCCTTTTTTAAAAAATTTTTTTTGAGTTTAAAATTCTGTCCCTCCCTCCCTTTCCCCACTCTCTGTAAGGTAAACAATTTGATATAGGTAAATACATTTCTCACACAGTTTTCTCAAGTACTTTCGTTAAATAATGACTCCTTTACCTAGAATTTATTTCCTGTAGATTTATTTTTTTAGGCTGGTCTTTTGTATATATGTGGCTAGATATCTTATTTGCAATCTGTTCCATTGTTCTAATTATCCACTTTTTTCCATGTTGGGGAAGGGGAAAAATTAAGCATATTATAGTGCTTACTATGTGCCAGGTATTGTGTTAAGTGCTTTTTATAAATCTTACCTCATTTGATCCTCATAATAACTCTGGGAGAGAGGAGCTATAATTCCCATTCCCGTTTTACAGCTGAGGAAACTGAGATAAACAGAAATTAGATGTCTTGATCCATCACACAGCTAGGAAGTATCTTAGGTTAGATTTGAACTCGGGTATTCCTGACTCCACGCCCAGTGTTCTCTCCACTGCTCTACCAGTGCCTAGTATTAGATGGTTTTGATAATAACCACTTTGTGGTCTATTTTAAAGTCTAGGAGTACAAGAGTTCTGATATTTCCTTTATTTTCTAACATATCCCTCACTATTACCTGATTGTTTTCTGTATAAATTTCCTTATGATTTTATTGAATTCTGTGAAGAAACCCTTTGATATTTTGATTGGTATTATATTACATATGAATGTTAATTTTGGAATATTGTCATTTCTTCAGTATTTTTCTAACCTATCCAAGAACACTGACAATTTGCCAATTATTTTTCTTCCTTTATTTCAATTGTTGTAGTTTTATGATTGCCCTTATACAGAGCATAATGGGTCTTTCTAGGCAGATTAGTTCTCAAATCAAAGGCAGCATGGTGTAGTAGAGAGAGGTGGTCTTAAGGTCAAGAAGACCTGGGTTTAATTCCTGAATCTGACATATAGACTGCACCAGGATTTTGGGCAAATCATTTTATTTATTAGTTTTATGGACAATTCTCTAAGACTATAGAGAAGGCTGCAGAGGAGGTGTTGACCTGGGAGACGATGTGGTAGTCTCGTATAGAGACTCCCTGGAGTCTACATATAGAATATGTATATTCTCTCTATATAGAAATTCTATACCACTGGTATAGAGACTCCCTGGAAGGGAAGTATTTGAAACCCTCTAGTTTCCAAATATTTGGTGACTATTATTATAAATAATATTTCCTTTATTTATTGCTAACAAATAGAAATACAAATGATTTTTATTGGTAAAGCAAAGTTTGCTTTTTTCATTTATTTTCACTGAAACAGTTGAATTTTCTTTTTTTCTTTGAAATAGCATTTTTTTCCAATTACATATAAAGATAGTCTTCAATATTCACTTTTATAAGATTTTGAGTTCCAAACTTTTTTTCTCCCTCGAACTTCCCCAAGACAGCAATCAATCTGATATAGGTTGTACTTGTACAATCATGTTAAACATATTTCCACATTAATCATGTAGCAAAAGGAGCATCAGAACAAAAGGGAAAAACCAAGAGAAAGAAAAAACAACAAAAGATGAAAATAGTATGTTTCTATCTGCGTTCAGACTCTGTAGTTCTTTCTCCAGACGTGGATAGTATTTTTCATCATGAGTCTTTTGGAATGGTCTTAGAGCATTATATTGCTGAGAAAAGTCAAGTTTATCAGAGTTGATCATCACCTAATGTTGCTGTTATTTTGTACAATGTTTTGCGGGTTCTGCTCGCTTTACTCAGTATCAATGCCTGTAAGTCTTTTTAGGTTTTTCCAGGTTTTTTTCACTGCAGCAGTTGAAATTTTCTAAATTCATCTGCAAATTAATATTTTGACTTCTTTATTTTAATTGTTGATTCCATTTACTACCTTTTTTCCTGTCTTATTTGTATGGTTTGCATTTCCAATATTATGCCTGATAAAAATGGTACAAGTAGGTATCTCGGCTTTGAACCTGTTTTTAGGGGAAATGTTTCTAGTGTTTTTGCATTGAATTCTATATTGGCTATTATCATAAGGAAGATAATTTTTATAGTGTTGAGGCAAAAATTCCTTTTCCCCTTTGTTTTTAAGTGAATGGTGAGTTTTAATTAAAAGTTTTTTGATACATATATTGATATAATCAAGAGGGGCATTGTGGGATTATTAGCTAGAGAGCTGGTCAGAGAAACCAGAAGGCTTTAGGTTCCATCTGTGTGATCCTGGGCAAGTTACAACTTTTCAGAGCTTCAAGTTAGTTATCTAAGACTATATATTGCTGAGCAGTTGCTGATTTGCAACCTTACTGAAAGGGTTTCCTCCCTAGGAAATCTTGGTGAAATCTCAGGTACAGGAGACAAAACAAAACAGCCTAATAATTGCATAGCTAGACTAGCTTGAATTTATATAGTGCCTATCAAGTACTTTATAAATATTGTCTATATATAATTATATCTATAATTATTTTTCCAACAACCATGGGTTATAGGGTCTGTTATTATCTGCATTTTACAAATGAGGATACCAGGACTGACAGAAGTTAAGTGACTTACCCAGTTTCATACAGCTACTGAGTGTCTGAGGCTAGATTTGAACTTAGGTCATCGTGATGCCAAGTCTAGCACTCTTTCCACTGTGCTACCTATCTCCCAAGGTCAGTCACTCAGTCTTAGCCCTTTGCCTCTCCCTCATTGTATTCCTCTGTCACTATTACCATGGCTGCCAAGGACTGGAAGTCATTTTGTATTTTCCTTCATTGTATAAGTAGCTATGGTTAGTTTTGACCATAGAATTTATCATCTCATGTTCAGCCTTCTGAGATGGAGTTTTTCCCTTTTTAGCTAGGCTGCTTATCAGCTATCAGCAGAGTTCATCATTTTACTATGTTAACATTTTAAATAATGAATTGTATATTTTATTGGAGCAACTAGGTGGTGCAGTGGATCGTGTCGGATCTGGAGTTAGGAGGACCTGAGTTAAGACCAATATTTTATTACTTCTGTGTTTCAGTGGCTTATTCATAACTCAACTATACCTTTTTAAAAAAATTTTGTATATTTATACATATATGTATATGACACCATTGTCATTTCCCAGTGTATCTGCCTCATCTCCCACTCCCTGAAATCCTTCCTTGTAATAAGATAATATAGTTATGCAGTACGTTGACAACACACCTGATAACATATAACTCACTAAGGACATATTCACCATCTCTCTTTTAAAAGATAGAAGACATGTTTCCTTATCAGTCCTCTGAAGTCACAATATGCCATTTCATTGATTAGAGTTCTGAATTTTTTCCTTACATTATCATGGTCATTGTGTAATTCTTCTCCAGGTTCTATTTACTTCACTGTGTAAAAGTTCCTATACATCTTCCCCAAATTCTTAAAATTCCCCAAATTATCTCAAGTGAAATATTCACAAAGCACTTTGCTCTGTACCCAGCACATAATAGCTATATAAACATTAGCTATTAGTGTTATTAACTGTTATTTTCTGAGTTCTTCATATTTGTTACTTTTTGATGGTACAATAATATCCATTATATTCCTCTACCCACAGCTTGTTCAACTATTCCTTAATCAGTGGGCACTCACTTTTAGTTTTAGTTCTTTGCTACTACAAAAAGTGCTGCTATAAATAATGGGACCTTTCCCTTTTCCTTTAATGCCCTTCAGGCATTTCCTTTGTAATGGTATCCCCAACTCAAAAGATATTTACAATTTAGTTTGTAAATTTTGGGGGGGTATAATTCCAAATTGTTTTCCAAACTCCATCTATACCTTCTTATTCTATGCAGTCCTTATTGGTCATGCTAATTTGGATTTCAGGTTATAGAATATATCTTGTTTTTTAGACCATGAATTCATCATGACAAAAAACATGCTGTTAGAAACCTGGTGGAAGCTTCTTTCCATTGGTACGTCACCCATAAAGTAACCTAGGTGCTGAATCTCTTCTTTGCACAGGTACAAATAGATAACTAAGTTAAGTAGACTCTTGTTGTCTGTCCCTGTGGTGTGCAGAATTGTCACAGAAGTTCACAGTCAGGGGAATGCTGGAGTGCAAATTGGCTAGTGAGAGCTGAGTGTTAAATTTAAATATGAGCATTTACACTTTGGAAATAGAAAAATATTATTGTTTTAAATTATTGTCTAGCCAGTAATTAGTTTTTAAATATTAAATATTATTGAAAATTTGTTGTTTTGTTGGTTGTCTAAACTTAAGAAAGTAATGGAGGAAATAATTCAGATTAAACTTAAAAAGCATGGTCTGTGTACATTCCCCTCCCCCCCAAACCCTTCCACAGAGAGCCAGGTATTAAAACATTTACAAGCACATCTTTGTTGACAGAAGAGGCAAAGAGGCAACCAACTCAAACACCAGGTAGCCCATACCTTTACTCACCGTTATCTCTTCTGTAAGTTTTGGCTTCTCCTAGGCTCATCTCTACTTCTCTTTAAAAATTTAACAAAATATTATGGAGACAGTCTGATCATAAACTTAATGTGATTAAAGTAGTGATGGCAGTTTTAGTCTGAAAGTCTCAGCTGAAGACGTTGATGTAATGTGGTGGAGTTGATCTTATGCTGACTGGACTCAGAACTCTGGGTCCAAATTTCATCTGGGTTCAAATTCAGCGTTAGACACTCAGTACCTGTGTGACCCTGGATAAGTCTTTTATCTTCTCTGACCTTCAGTTTTCTCTTCTATAAAATGAGTTAGACTCAGTGAACTCTTAAGATCCTTTGTGGCTTTAAATCTTAGATCCTATGACTTGAAATGTTTGTATAAATCCTATACACACACACCTAAAATTTTAGAGCAAAGAAAAATATCAACATTAACAATTTATAACTGTTCTTTTCCTGATAGAAAGGTCTTAATCTTCCACTGATGCACATGGGGCTTTTTGCAGGTGACACTAATTAATGGTGATGTGGTTTGTGCATCTAATTCTCTGCTGCCATATTGATTATGCCCTACAGCTGTACCTCCTAAGGCTGTGTTCTTGGCAGGCTTAAAGATAAGCAGAACCTGGATCTGAAATCTTTGGGGAAAATTCCAAAGTCTGGCAATTCAGAAAATATTTAAGTGGAGGACAACCAAGCTTGGAAACTCATTTTATAGCCAGATCTGAATTGTCATTCCTATGGTGAGTCTGCCATCTTTTATAAGTGAGGGAGTTGTGAGTTGCTATATTTTAGAAACCACAAGAAAAAGTAGAGCCTGACCTCTAATCTCATCCTATAAACATAATTCCATGAATTTCACTCTTTTAATAAGGTCTGTCTTTGCTAAAAGGTCTTGGAAGCTGATTTGCTGCTGAGCAAGCAGAAGTTGAATTGGGATCCATTCTGGTTCTTGCTGTCAACTTGGAGAACTCACTTACACAACAGATAAGCAGAGAGTGTTTGAATATCCCTAAAGACACTATGTAATGAAATTCACAGGGTTGTTGTAGGGTTTAATAGCTATGCGATTGACTAACTCAGTGTGTCAATTAATCAGCAAATATTTATTGAGCTACAGTATATTGGGCATCATGGGAGTGGCAGTGAAATGGTCTCTGCCTTCATGGAATCTGTAGGCTAGTTGGAGAGACTAGACTCATGTAACATCAGAAAGTATATAATTAAGTGCTGAATTACTTGGGATAGGCTCTTGGCTTGTGCCTTGTGCCTAGCACTTTCTTCCTTTTCATCTCTGCTTCCTAATTTCCCTGGTAGCTTGCAAGTCTCAGCTACAATCATACTCATTTCAAGAAGCCTTTCCCAAATCCCACTTTCCCTCCTTTTTTGCTCTCACTCCATTGATTGTCTCTATCTTAACTTGTTTATGTCTGATTTCTCTGTAATAGTTTGAATGTTGTCTCCCCATTAGAATGTCTTTTACATTTCTTCATATCCTCAGTGCTTAGCACGTCTTAGGTACTTAGTAAATGCTTGTTTACTTGTAAATAAATCAGTACAGTGTGACTGAATTTGGAGGAGAGAATGAGTAATATAGTTACAGGAATTGAATGGGAATGAGGAAAATTGGAGGAAACACGCTATAGGCACCTGATGAATATTTATTGGTAGTTATGGCTATTGGATTTGAGCTGGTCCTCGGTGTAGGATTTGATTTGGTAAAGAAGGCAAAAGAAGGAAATGAACAAGATATGTTTGTGAGATGGTGGGGGGGGGGAACTCATGCCAGTAAAATCACTTCCTTTAAGACTCAGGTCACATGTGGTGATACTGCTTATGCTATTTGGGGCTGAATTCCCATTTTTCAGATGAACATTGAATGATCTGTAGGTGCTTGATTGAAAACTAGTTTCCTAGTTTCATAGGTGTAGAACTGGCAGGGACCTCAGAAGGACCGAAGAATTCAACCCCCTCATTTTATAGATAAAGCAAATGAGGTCTAAGTTTTGCTTAATCATTTTTCTTTGTCACAGTGTCCATCTGATTTGTTCATTTTATCAACCAAATTGAATGTAGTCTAGTTCCTTGTTAGGAAAATGGGATCAGATTAACCTGTAAAATGGTGGTCTAGTATATCCATAATGAAAAAATGTCTGGGTTAATGCCAAATGGTAGATAGGAATTTTGGAGAGTCATATAATTTTAAAGCCAGGAAGGAACCTTGGAGATAATCTTGTCTATAAATGGGAAATTGGGATCCCAGTGACTTGAACAGTATCTAGTCTCTTTTTTTGTAATTTAAAAATTTTTAAATTTAAGTGTAAAATAAGAATAGAAAAAAATTGCTATGTGCACAGAATATGAGTGTTCAAAATGTAAAGAAATACATTTCCATTTAAAGAAAGCCTATGTAATAAATACTACATATTGTATTCTGATCTGTCTTCTTTGCTTCCTTGTAGGTTTCCATTTGTTCTCTGTTGTATACTTTTTACTTTGCTCTTTTATCCCCCTGCTTCCTCCTTCCCCCTACCCCAAGAAGGCTACAATTAAGTGCAGATATATTTATATAAATACACATACACATGTACATACACATATATCCATGTACATATATACATATGCACATCCATATATACACATATACACATGTACACACATACATACATATACTTAGGCACACATATATGCACATATACATTCATATGCATCTGTGTAAGACTGTACTGTATTCTCTGTTTCTCTGAAAGTGGATAACATCTTCCTTCTTAAGTCCAAGTCTTTCCATATTTTTCTGAATCCACCAACTGATCATTTCCTACACCACAGCAACATTCCACACCTTATACTCTTTAGTTATTTTAAATAGTCTATACTGATTAACATTGCTGACATTTAATGTAGTTTCCCTATTTTTCTCTTTTGATTAAATTTATTTTAGCTTTAACTTTGAGATCATGATTTCTACCCCTGCTTTTTTTCCTGATAGATTTTACTCCTGATCTTTATTGTATGTTTGTGTATATCTTTTATTTACCATCCCTCCTGATTCCTCTGCTTCCCTTCTGTTACCTTGCCCGCCTATTACTTAACATACCCCCATCTCCAAGGATCCCTCCCTTATCCTCTCCCTCCACCCTTTCCCCTTGCCCTTTTGTTTCTATCTGAATTTAGATTTTTATAGCCTTCCAAATATACATTTTGTTCCCTCTTTATCCTTTTCCTGGTAATCTAAACACTCTTCTGTATGCACCCTTATCCTATTTCCTCACTATCTTCTCCCTCCTCTGTATCCCCTTAGCCTTTTTTCTCAATGTAGAAGACTTTTGTACCCTTCTAGACAGATATGTATTGTTCCCCCTTTAACCCATTGCTGATGAGAGTAGGGTTTCAGAACTACTTGCTCTCCTCTCCCATTTGCTTCCAGTGTCAGTTCTTCCTCTCACATCTTGTTTGTATAAAATAATTACTCTTTTTACCTTCTCCTTGATGGTATCACTTTTTAGAATCACATCATACTCAACTCTACCTCCATCTTTTTTTTTTCAAACTACTCAATTACTAATTACCATCTTAGGCATACAGTTTACATTTCCTCATATAAAAAAGTAAACAGCCTGTCCTTATTGAGTCCCTTGTAATTAGTCTTTGATGTATCTTGTCTGTCAAATTTCCTATTAAGGTTAGATCTTTTTGCAATAAAATCCTAAAAGTCTGGCAATTCATTGAATGTCTCTTTTATCATTCAAGATTATGCTTTGCTGGGTATGATATTTTTTGCCACAATCCTAGTTCTTTTGCTCCTTGATATATAGTGTTCCAAGACCTGTGGTCTTTTAGTATAGCTGCTACTATGTCTTGTCTGATTCTTCTTGTCGCACCTGCATATTTGAATTTTTTTTCTCATTTCTTGTAATATTTTCTCCTCGAGCAGGAGGTTTTGGAATCTAGCAATGATATTCCTGTAGATTTTCCTTGTAGGACTTCTTTCAGGTGGTGAGCAATGGATTTTTTCTATTTCTGTGTTCCCCTCTTGTTCTAACACTTCTGGATAATTTTCTTTAATTATTTCATGTATTATTGTATTAAGATTCTTTTTTTGATCATAGTTTTCAGGTAGTCTGATTCTTCTTATATTTTCTTGATCTGTTCTCCAGATAAATTGTTTTTCTTATTAGATGTTTCACATTCTCTTCCATTTTTCATTCTTTATGTTTTGTTTTATTATTTCTTGGTCTTTTATAACTTTATTGACTTCCCCTTGCCCAATTCTAATTTTCAAGGAGTTCTTTTCTTCCTTAAGATTCTGCATCTCTTTGGGGAAGGGGGAGGGAGGAGAGGGGGGAGAAAATTTAAAACTCATAAGCTTGTGGAACTAAATGTTGTAAACTACAAATAAGTAAATAAATAAAATTTAAAAAAGATTCTGGATCTCTTTTTCCAGTTAGTTGACCTTTGTTTCTTGGATTTAAAAAAAAAATTTTTTTCCCCAGTCTCTCTTATTTGATTTTTAAATTCTTTTTTAAGTTCTGTGAATTCTTTTTGGTCAGGTGACCATTTGATATTACTCTTTGGGGTAAGAAAGGCTTTTTTTTGCTTCAGTATTGTCCTTTGAAGATGAACTGCAGTTTTCTATATTCCCATAGTAACTTTCTATGGTTGGGTTCAATAATATCTAGTCTCAAAATTGATAGAACCTAAATTTCCTGATTACTCTTGCCCAGGGCCCATTTCAGTGTCTCATGTTGCCTCTCCTAGAATTGACAGATTTATAAAATAATGTGACCTGTTAGGAAGAATGATAATCTAAGGATGCCTAAATGGTAGATAGTTCAACAGTATGGGCCTTGGACATTCTCATTAGATGCAAAATAGCAGCTCTTATGCAGTATTAGGATTTTTCCCGTATCTTGTGAGAAAACTCTCTTCAGAAAAGTTACTTATCTGTATGTCAGCTACAACTTACTTAGAAGAGGTTAGCATTTTCCTGACCTAGAAGCATTAACCAAAGTATATCTTGATAACTGTCAACTCCTATAGAGGAGTATAGTACAAATACCTGAGCAGCCTGTTCTGCATGTGGGAAGTTAAGATCAACCTGTATTCTCAAAACTCCAAAGTGACTAAAAAGTCCCCAGCCAAAGGATGTTAACTCCAGGTACTGTAACAAGTGGGATTTTTAGATTTAATTTACTAATCTTTGCAATAATTACTGGTGGTCATGTAACTTCCTTCCCCCCCCTTTTTACATATCTATATATATTATCTATATAGCTATGTATCTCAATAGATATAGATATATAAATACATATACAAAGGACAGGATAGGTGGCACAGTGCATATAGCACTGGGCCTGGAGTTAGGAAACTCATCTTCATGAGTTCAAATCTGGCCTCAGACACTTACTAGCTGCGTGACCCTGGGGAAGTCCCTTAACCCTGTTTGCTTCAATTTCCTCATCTGTAAAATGAGTTGGAGAAGGAAATGGCAAACCACTCTAGTATCTTTCTCAAGAAAACCTCAAATAGGGTTATGAAGGTTTGGACATGACTGAAACAACTGAATAAATATATGTATGTGTATATAAATAAAATCATATATATGTATAGGCACTCATACATACATATGCATGCATATATACATACACTCACATATATATAAAATCTCTTTATGGATGAGAAAACGGAGGCACAGAGACATTGAATTACTTGCCCAAAGTCAAAACAGTCAGAGATGGAATTAGAATTAAAGTCTTGCTGACTTCAAGGCCAGCACTCTCTCCATTACACTATGATGCAGCACCTACTGCATTTGCCTTCTATTCATCAGGTACCCAATAATCAATCAATCAATATACATTTATTAAATGCTTACTATATGCCAGACCCTGGGTGAAATACACTATAAATTTCTTCAATTAGATTAAAGCGAAGGGATTCAGGAGCATGATGTTAGATCAAACCTTTCTCATTTAGTAGCCATAAACTTGTGCTTCAGCAATGGAGAACTTTGACCCATGTCCATTTTCTACTTTTTTTGGTATCTCTGAGAATGCTCAAAGTGCCTTGCACATATTATTTTCTTCCCATGATCCCCACTTTAGAGTAGACTATAGAAAATTCATTCCCTTTCTTGTGGTCCTTCTCATTAGTTCTGATTCTTTCTTTATATCATGACTAATGTGAAAATATGTTTAATATGCATGTATAACTAGAGCCTATATCAGATTATAAGCCGTCTTTGGGAGGGGGGAGGAGAGAGTAGAGGACAAAATTCAAAACTCAAAAATCTTATGGTAGTGAATGTTGAAAACTAAATAAATAAATTATTAAAAAAAGAAAATTCATTCTTTAAAAAAAAGGTCATTGAAGGCAAGATTTTTTTTTAACATTCCTTGCAATGTTCAGTATAGTTGGATATATATAGCTGACTTTGAAAATCACTACTTGCTCAAACTATGAATATTATTTGCAGGCACAGTTTTAGGATTTCATCTTTAATTTTTTCTTGTTATCTATTAATTGTCTAATATTGTTCTGACATGAGAAAGCTTTAAAAAACCAAATCCACTACACCTTTAGAAGTCCAGACCTCTCTGGTTTCATAAAATCAGAGAACTTTAGAGATGGAGAGGAACTTAGTGAGTTAGCTCAATTCCTTTCCCTTAACATAAGAGAAATTGGCAAGAGGGCAGGAGTAGAGAAATTCTGCCTTGCCCAAGGACAGACTGCTAACTTAGTGGAGGTCTAGGATTTGAAACCCAAGGTTTCTGATTCCCAGCTCTTTCTACCATACCACAATAAATTCAGACAGACCTCTGAGAAAAACTGGCACACAGATAAGGGTTTGCTACATGGAGTTCCTTATAAAATTGCAATTTACTGTAAATGGCTATGTAAATACTCTGCCTCAAGACTGAGATCTCTACGTGCCTCATCGACTGAACACAGGCTAATGTCCTCAGCAGGAAAGAACAATTAGCAGATTCTATTTCCAAAGTTAATTGTCCAAGAATTTCTCTCTTGATTACTACTTCAGAGTAAGTGAAAGGGTATTTGCATTTTTCATAGCTTTCTCTTCACACCAGGAGCTCAGGCTCACCAAAGGCTTTGATTGGCTAACGCTTTTAATCAGACTGAAAGGTTTTACTTAATAATTACTTAAATAATTTTGAGAATGTAAGAAGAGCCATAATTGATTGTGACTTGGCTTATCATCCCTTCCTGCATTGGATTTTTAACAATGTGTGTTTCAAGAAAGAAATGAAACGGGAAAAGTGAAGTCTTCTTTTCTTTCAGTAAGAATCTCCATAACACTTTCTAAGTCTCTATTCTTGATATCTACAATAAATAGTAGTTTTTTTCTTATTTGAAACCATTTTCATAAAAAGTTTAAAATGAAAGTGGACATACTCTTCCGCTTTATATAGCCATTAAATTATTTGTAATACAACTGTGGGAGCTTTTTGTCACAAACAGGACAGACCATTCCCAATTTGCTAACAGACTGCATTAAAAAATTTGCATATAAAGCAGGTATTTGGAACTGAGAATTTATTGCCCCATGAGAATTCTGTTGTAAATTATGGTTAACCCACAGAAGTCCATTTTACTCATAATGTAACTGAAATAATACCAGTAATATTTCATCTTTGCCAAACTTCCATTTATAAAATTATTTCTATGACGAAAATGTGTTCTGAGATTTTGATTTGCCCCTGAGAACATGGAAGATGGTGTAGTGCAGTGGAAAGGATGAAACAAATGAATACTTAGGATCTGAGATCCTGGCTCCATCATTCATTACTTTTTTGACCTTAGACAAGGTGCTCTCTTTTTCTGGACATCAGTTTCCTCATCTGCAAAATGAAGGGGTTGGACTAGATAATGTCTAAGTTTTCTTTGAGATTTGTTAATTTATTTATTCAAAGGTTTCTATACAAATTAGAAACTGCTTTTATGTAATCGACATACTTTTTGGTCTGGGAATCTACAATAAATAAGGCAACAAGTTGAAATGTAATGCTTTTGCACAAGGAGAAAAAGGTTACTGGCTTGATAGTCTGGTTAAGTATAAGAACAGCTATTTTAATATGACTTGTATGGGAGGCAGATGATGTAGAAGAATGAAGGTTGATTGACCTTGGAGTCAGAACACCAGAGTTCAAGCCCTACTTTGGACACAGGCTCGACCATGGGCAGAGTACTCAGGGCTGGGTGACAAGAGTTGTCCATCTTCAAAAGAAAATGAATTGCTGATCTCCATTGATGAAGAGATTTGCCAAGCTAGTGGCAAATTCACATTGCTGAAATAAGCCTCTAGCCCCTAATTTAGTAAAAGGAATTCACATTTCTGCACATTTAGGGTGTGCAAAGTGTTTTCTTTTGGGTGGCTAGCTTATCAATAGGTTAAATAATTTTCTTTATACCTTCTTTAGTATCCCTTTATCAGTAAATAGAGATCCATGATCACTATCACATCACTCACTCATCTTTTAAATATACTGTACAATATTTGGGATGAAAGGGCTTCCCTGGGATGTGGTGATATGGTAATGTTGTTCCTTAACTCAGGTGGTTCCAGTGATCACTTTCTGTGAGAGTAGTTGATCTTATCACTTTTTCATATCAACATTGTCTGCTCCTCTCTCATTTCTGCCAGGACGTAAATTCTCTGAGTGGGGTTAAAAAAAAAAATTGTAGGTATGGATAAAGTGACCTCTTGAAGAGGAAGGGGGAAAAGGATGAATACAGATTAAAAATTACCCTATATGTATTTGTACAACTGCTACAATAGCCCCATAGGCATAAACTGTATTCTTGCCAGAGTAATGTATTAGAATCATAATACTTTGTAAACCTATGGATATGTGCTTTGTGTTCGTGTGTGTATGTATGTATTTTGTGTACTTAAAATGAGATTTTTGTTTGAATAGTGTCTTTCATTTGGCGTGCTTCCTCGTGATTTATCATAATAGGTTGTTTTAAATCATTTCAAATAGCTAGACACATGAATTTCAACAATAACTTCCCCAAGGCAATAGAAGTCAGCAGGAACTCAAACTGCTAGGTAGACATTTTTTTTTTCCAAACTCATATGCAAGTGTAAAACTTTTATGAGGCTGCTTTAACGAGGCCCTTTGGGATTTAGGATTATTTATCTGAGCCCTTATTAAAAATGAAAACTTTTCTATGTTTAGCTCTGTAAAGCAAAACTCATTCTAACAATACAGTAAGCGAGAGGGATGGATTGAATTTTAGAGATGGATGCAAAAATAAAATGAAAGAAAAAGTTTGGTGGGGAAGAGGTTTTATGAGTAGCATCTTTTTACACTTGTCATTATGGTAAAGGTATTTTCCTTGGTAGCAGGTGATTTATTTTAAAAATCATCTTTAAGAAAAACTTAGTAGCCACTGAACTTATAATGTAGCATTCTCTGATGTGGAATTCATTTAATAAAGGGATTTCCAGCACTGGATCCAGCCTAGCCTCCCTTCAAAAAAGCCGCATGAAACTTTCCTGAGGTGTCTGAGAGAGACCCACCATCTTGCAATCTGGACTTCACTCCATCACTTTGTAGGGAATATGATTTACTCTTTTGACTTACAGTCTCAGCCCTTTCAGAAGTAGCTCAGTCTCCCATTCATTCCCGCTGCTAGCCCTAGCTTGGGAAAGAGGTCATTCTGGAGATTAATGTACTAGTTTCACTAACTGAGGAGCTAGAACCATAGTCAGAAGTTGTGCTCACTTCTCTGTATGTCCTGACTTGAGTCTTATACCCAGCAGTAAATCTGTTCTCCACCTTGCCCTGCCAGCTAGGATGAGAAATCTACAGTATTTGACAGTCCCTAGAAGTAAAACCATTAAGTGGGGAAAAGGCAAGTGTTACAGTCAGTAGCAAAGTCTTCTGCTGAACCTTGAGGGTGTCAGAAATGATTCATCTTGGCTAGTTGTAAAGATTTCCAAGTTAGTGTCTTTAAAGGGCTTGGCACTTAGTAGCTGTTCCCATCAGGAGGATTGTGGAAAATTGGACAAATAGGCACATCTGAGTGATATCATGATGATCAGGGAATGATTCTGAAAATTTTTTTTGAGGACTGAAAAAATGAGAAACCTACTGGGAAGCAATTTAGGAAGAGCAAAGATTCTTTTCTCAAAAGTTAGGCAATGCATTTGTCATAAAAGAAAATTTCACTGGAAAGTATTTTCCCTAAATGGAGTTTAGCTATTTCAGCAATAGATTGTGTGTCTCACAAGGACAGGAAAGTTACTTCCAAGGGAACAAAGCAAATAATGAGGAAGGAAAGCCCAGGGTGCCCATTCTTGATGGAGATGGCAAAGATTCACTGAAGTGATCACTTTTAGGTCAACCCTAGCTAATGCAGTTTACTGGTTCCACAGAAACCCTTGTTAGTGAAATTGTGTCAGAGAGGGCAATTGGTTCCTTAAGAACAATGCTGTAAATATATGAGGGTGATTGGTCAAATACTTTGTGACCAGTTTTCACAATATTATGTCGGTCTTTGATTATAATTTATTAATAATATCATGGTGGAAAAACATTGATTGGGGAGCATCCTTATGAAGAGGATATGTCTCTACTTTGGAGTATGGAGTAGAACATTAGCAGAGAATGAAGGTTCTGGGTAGAAGTGAAACTAGGATTAAAAATTTAAACAGGTGTAGTGAATTAATCAGAATGGCAAAGTAGAAAGTTTGGGAACTTCTATTCTGAAAGAATCTCCAAGCAGCTGCAAATGGGGATGCAGACTGTATTTGGGATTGGTTTTAACTTGTAGAGTGGAGCAGCTGTTTAACAGTTGAGTTGCTAGGCACTGTCAGGAATAGAATATTATAATTTCATAGCAACCCAACTGTTAAAACAGCTGTTTGGTTTGATTAGACTTAAAATGACTTTGCTTAGGTTGCCGGATCTAATGTGGTCAGAGTGCAAGATGGAATGGCTGTAGAGGGTGTAAGGAGTAACATCCTCAATGGAACTTTTGTGTCACTGAGATTAGTGGTATATCAAGGTATTGACCCTTCAAGTTCTTTTTTTTAAAGAAAGCACATGAGCAAAAATAATAGGATTTTCTTTGATTCCTACTTCACTGGAAAACTTTGAAGCTGGTTTGCCCAACATAGAGCGTGAGACAATAAGAAAACCATTGGTCTTTAAAATAATGTTTGATTAGTTCTATTTAGACTTGTTAATCTGCTTTTTAGACTAGAATAGACTGCATGATCTGCACTGAAATCATACAAATCTTAAGCAGTCAGTGATTTTTATTCATCAGCCAAGAAGAGAACACTTTTATCCACAATTATCGAGTATTCTCAATTTGAGGCCAACACATTTTTAATATCTGGAATGACTTGATTGATAGTGATACTGGAGATGTTGAATTTCAAGGTTATAATCTTTAAATATGCCCCCAGTGGATCTACTTTGCTACTTTCTATTCTTCAGAGATAGCTGGCCAGAAGGATTAATTTAAACCTCTGGCTAAGGTAACTTGTTTTTTGGGGGTTGGGGAGCCAAGGGGAGAAAGACTCTTAAAAAGTGAAATTTTATTTGATATAAGCTTGGGAAGCAGCTTGGTATCCTCCATAGGGAGCTGATTTCTAAGTTAGCAAAGCCCGGGTTTAATTCCTGTTTCTGACATGTTGGCTGTGTGATGCTGGGCAAATCTCTTAACCTCTCAGTATCACAGGCAACTCCAAGGCAGTGAGTTAAAGAAGTTGCTGATCTGCATTGGTAGTTGAAGTTTCCTATCTATGAGTTCCCTACACTGATGAGGTCATCAGTATCAAAACCAAATAAACAAAAACCAAGAGAGAAACAGAGAGACAGAGTATGTGTGTATGTGTCACAATTCAAAATGTAAACATCTTGAAAACAGTTCATTGATGCCCTTTGTCTTTATAATATATCTGAATACATCTATCCTACCTCACTACTCATTGAGCTATCCTTTGTAACAAAGATTTTAAAAGAGAGGAGGGAAGTTTTGAAGAAATTAGGATAAAAAATGCTATCTACCTCCAGGGAAAGAACTGAGTCTGAATGGAAACCTAAGCATACTTTTTAAACTTTATTTTTCCTGAATTTTTTTTGGTATGGTTTTTCTTTTGAAGCTAAGATGGAAATATATTTTGCATGACTGCACATGTATAGTCTATATCAAATTGCTTGCCTTCTCAGGGAGGGAGAAGAGGAAAGAAGGAGAAAATTTGGAATGCAAAATTTTTAAAAATTAATGATAGAATTGTTTTTACATGTGATTAGAAAAAAATATTTTTTTAAAAGAGGGGGACAAGCATATCAGAAAACCAGTCAACATGTTGACTGTGTCTGAGAGTATATTCAGTATTCCACACCCATCGTTCCCTGTGTCCAAAAGGAGGGAGCATTATTTCTTTAGGTCTTTTCCTGACTCATGTGTGGTCATTAAAATTGCACTGCACTCAGTTTTATTGTTTATTGTTATTTTGTTTGTTTGCATGATTGTAGTTATTTTGTATATCGTTTTCTTCCTGGTACTATTTACTTTCCTCTTTATCAGTTCACATCAGTCTTTCTGTCTTGTTGTTCCTGTGCTTTAATCATATGTTCTCACATTCATATTGCACAGTGTTCTTAGCCTTTCACATTTCATGGGCACCCACTTTGTTTTCAGGGATTTTAAAATAGAAAAGTGCTGCAGTAAATATTTTGGCATATATTCCTTTCTGCCTTTGACCTCATTAGAGTGTGCCATACTTAGTGGTGGAATCTCTGGGCCAACAGGTATTGATATTTTGGTTTCTATTGTTAGCATAATTCCAAATTGCTTTTCATAAGAAATGGAAATTTTCAGAACCAATTTACAACTCCATTAACTGTGTATCAGTGTGCTTCTGTTTTCTGTAGCTCCTCCAAGATTGACTCTTCTCTTGCTATCTCTGCCAGTTTTCTGGGTGTGAGATGAAGCCTCAAAGTTGTTTTGACTTGTACCTTCAATTAAATTATTAAAAATTGATTTTTTTGTTTTTAAAATTATAGTCATTTCTAGATATACCCCTTTTATCCTTTGCTTCTCTCCATTCTTCTCTGAATCTCTGATGTTTGGACTCTAAATGAAAAGAGCGAATCATACTCCTTACAGAGTGATGGAGTGAAGACCAGATTGCAATTTGAAGAAAACTTCTTGGGTTTTTTCTGAAGGGACTATAAGATAGATCCAGGACTGGAAATCTCTTTATTAAATAAATTCCATATGAAGGAATTTATGTTTCTCTTAATTAGAGTTTTAAAATAAATCACCTGATACCAGTGAAATACCTTTACCATAATGACAGGCGTAAAAGATGCTGCTTTTCAAACAACCTTTCTTTGTCACAAATAATCAAAAATAACCAATGTGATTATAAACCCTGACACCATATCTACTGTTCCACACCCCTAGTTTCCTAAGAAATAAAGGAGGTCCTTTCCCTCATTTCTTCTTTGGTTCTAAATTGGCCATTATAAATACAGAGTCTTTCCCTCTCCCCATACTACATTTTAAGGCAGTAACTTTGTGTTTTCTTCTCAAATGAATTTCACAACTACCTAAAAGGGTAGAATAGATAATTTGGTTATTTCATTTACCAAAGTTACTGAAACAAGATAATTTGTAAAGTTATTAGGAGGGGGAAACTGCAGTTGAATTAGATTGTAAAGTCCTGGAGGATAGGGAATAACATCTTATTTTTGTAACCTCGGCAGCACATTAGCATTGTGCTCTGTGCACTGTGGACAGTTAATACGTGTTCATTCAGTATTAAAGGAAGAATTACTTTCATATTTGGAAGATATTTTTGTCACCCTATATAACTTTAGAATCATTGCCAAAAGAGATTTAATACTTTTATGTAAGCCTTCTAATTGATCTTGCCTCCGGTATCTCCCCTCTCTAATCCATTTTGCACAAAGCTTCCAAATTTATATTCCTAAAACACAAATCTGACCATGTAAACTCCCTACTAAAACATCTTCAGTAGCTCCCTATTGCCTCTAGGGTCTGTGAACTTAAAAAAGAACTGTATATATATGAATATAATTGGTTTCCTTTGAAATCCTATATATTTTATACATTTAACAATATGAGAGAAAGTATCTGTCCATAGTTTCGTCAGACTACCGATACACACACACACACACACACACACACTCCGTGGATAAATGATAAAACCCTCAGTTTGCTTTTCATAAGCTGACTCTTACCAATCCTTCCAGCTTTATTTTATCCTCTTTCCCATATTTTGCCTGCCTTCTGCCAATAGCATTCTTTTTCCTAACCTAAAAGTTGTTACACAAATGATCTCCCCAGTCTAGAATTCACTCCCTGGTTACCTCTGCCTCGTAGGATTACTAACTTGCTTTGAATCACTTGTGCCTCTGCTATGTGAAACTTTTCCTTATCTTTCTATCAAGGTTCCCCCAAGTTGTTAGCACTCTTTACCTTTTGAAATTACTTTGTATATACTTTTTTTTTCTTATTTCTACACGTTATTAATCCCCCAGTAGGAAGAAATAGGAGTTCCTTAAGGCAGAATTTGCTTCATTTTTGCCTTTGTATCTTCAGGGCCCAACACAGTGCTTGCCAACGAGGTATTTAATAAATGTCTGTTGCTGAATTGAACTAAACCGGAAATTTTATGTAGCCTGGATGTTTTATTAATAAAATATAATTTTAAACAAAGATTTTTTAAACCACATACATCTTTGATTTTAAAAAATTTTAATTTTATGTGTGAATTTACAGTTGCTTTACCTGTATTATCATGAGAAATTTAAAATATTCTTCCATCATCTTTGACCTGTTTATTCGTAGATTAGAAAATAAAGGGAATTTTTTCTGCTTTTCATTCGCAAACAGTTTATGTAGAATGAATTAGTCTAAGAAGAAAACACTTTTATACTTGTAGGAGATGTTAGCCTCTAACAAGCCAACAAAACAAAAGAAAAAACTCCTTGATAATTACTAATCTTTGTTTGGTTTGTGTCTGAACTTGTGATTTCATCCATGTAGGGTACCCCCTGTGTAGAAACTGCCCTTTGATGGACAACTTCCCTGTAATCTCTAGCCTTTGAGAATTTCAGGGAGCACTGATTTGCTGGTACTCACAGAACTAATGTGCATTAGAAGGCAAGACTTGAACCCAGAGCTTCTGGACTCCAACTTGTTGATTAGTTGTCCTACTCTTTGTGACCCTATTTGGGTTTTTTTTTTGGCAAAGATATTGAAGTGATTTGCCATTTCCTCCTCTAGCTCATTTTGTAGATGAGGAAACTGAGGCAAACAGGGTTAAGTGATTTGTCCAAGGTATATAGCTAGTAAGTATCTGAGGCTGAACTTGAACTCAGGTCCTTCTGACTCTAGGCCTGGCACTCTATTCACTGCACCACCTCGCTACCCTGGACTTTAATACTGTCCTTTATCCAGTATATCATTCTAATGAATATAAGTATTGAAGTGACTTTCATATGCAAATATTTTATTTGAAAGCTATACTGTTAGCCCTGAAATTTACAATTAGTACTACATAAGGATGATTACTCAGGTTCTAACTATTCTTTCTCCAAACATTCATGCCAAATATTGAGGAAACCATCCTCCTAGTGAGCACGAGGTAATGCATAGTCAGTTTCTATGATTTGTAAAAGGTATATGTTATTGTAGCGCTGACATGAAATTCACAGTGTCTACGGTGGCCATGAATATGCTGATGCAATTTTCAACTGTGAAATACAACAGACTTGCCACATAGAAGACAGAAACATTTATTCAGACACCAGAAAGCCAAATCCCTCATAGTAACAAAGGTATCTCTACACAATAACAACGTGGAGGGCAACACCAACCCCAAGTCTTCCCTCTGCTGGGTTAAACCAGCTCCCTTAAACAAGTCACAAACAGGCTTTCTCACTCACACTAGCCATCAGTCTGCCTCCTTTCTCTCCTTCAGTTCTGACTGCTCTGACCAAATTTCCCATCACCTGTGCTCTACTCTGCCTCTTCCTGTTCTACCCTTCCTGACTTACTTGTGTGACTCAGGCTTCCATGTGACTTACGCAGGGCACATAGGCCTATTAATGCATGGAAAGATCTCCTTAAGAAGCAAAATTACATTAACAATAAGCAAAAAGGTCATATCAATGCAAACATATATATATATATATATATATATATATATATATATATAATATGATATATATAAAAGGCATGTACTAATATGTCAAGTCAAACGTTTAAAAATGCTTTTAAAAATCAGACCTGTGATTTTATTAATGTAAGATACTCCTGGTGAGGCACTTCCTCTGCCATTAGAGTCCAACATCTTGTGGTCTTAGAGTAGCCTGGAGGCGCTGCGAGTTTAAGGGATTTGACCAGTGTGGTACATTCACTTTGTGTCCAAGTTAGGATTTGAACCCATTTTTCTAACTAGGAGGTCAACTCTTACCCATTCTGTTGTGCTGCTGCTCCTCCGTATGAATCACTCGACATGGGACTTGAACCCATGACCTTCAGATCTTGTGCTCTATTGTGAATCAATACTTTTTATTATATCCAAATTGATTGCTGCATTCTTTTATGTGATGGTGGGCATCTGTTTGTATTATTATTATTTGAGGTTGTGCCATTAGCTGTCCCTTCCACTGGTGTCTGTGTACATGGTACTGTCAGATCTCAGGTCTTTCTTGCATTCTCAAGTACAAAAGACCTGAATTTACAAATGTCAAGGTCACCCACTGTATTCTGGACCATCCAGTCATCTTGCCTTTTGTCTTGCCACTGGACTTCAGTGAGTGAGGCTGATGACTTGGTGCAGCTCTGCGTCACTTAGATCCAATCATTCAAAAGTCACGACAGCCCTCTTATGATGTCATTGGCTTTCTTTGAGAACGAGGTCCCAGCAAAAAGGATAAGCCTCTCCATGGGATTTAGACAGAATTTCAAGTTAATGTTTCTAAAATTTAAATTATCTTGCTAATTTTTTTGAAAAAGTAAAAATATTGATAAATGATAAGCACAGCTAATGTCAAAGTTCATTTTACTTTATAGCTTTTTCTTTTTTTTTTGAGGAAAGGAGATTTTTAAAATAACCATTACAAAAACAGCTAACAAGTATTAAAGTTAGATTGATAATTAGATACTTACTTTTTTTATCTGTCATTCCCCTACTTAAATGATGGAGGTGCTAGTGAGGAATGAAAAGGGCCAGGAGCAAGTATCAGGAATAAAAAGGAAGGTTTTATGGTCTCCAAACTAGATAATTAGCCTATGGATAATTGACAGTCTCTGTTTCTTTACCTGGTAGGAAACTACCTGACTTTCAGCTAATGCAGCCAGAGATCATAGGGTCCCTTCCTCTCTCCCCACTTTTCTGTTCCCCCCCCCCAATAATATTTAAGGACCTTTCAAGGTTCACTTTAACTGACAGACAACAAAGCATAAAATCAGAACAAGGCATGGGGATGGGGAGTGGATGTGGGGTGGGGGAATGATTGGCAGTTGAATCCAGTAGCAGTGAAAGATGGCAAGGAAAACAAAGAGTTAAGTGAAGTCTGGTTTATTCTTTTGCTGCAGTTCTCCCTTCAGATTTTCAGGTTCATCTAGAGTGTCTTAGCTCAGGGCTAGGCTGAAGGAGCTCAATTTGGTTTTCTCCTATTAAGCCAGTTTCTAGCATTAGAGTGCCTTCTGTCCTAATCATCCCAATAATAAATGATCCCTTGTTTTTAGTAGTACTTGTTGCCCTCAGGCCTATAATGCTTTCTAGAGAGGGTCTTATGAATCTTTCACACATGCCTGTGAGAGAGCAAAAAGGATGGTAGTATTTTATTTACTCGGGCATTTTCTTCCTTTGAAAATTCTCTCCTTCTGCCTCTCGGTAGTGTTGAGAAAATAAACCATCCTCTTCAGGCCTTCCCCTTTGTTTCTGGAGCAGTCTAAAGAGCTTGAATGACCCTATTAAGCCTTCAGAAGGAAAATTATGTTCTTGGTTATAGCATCTTTGAGCTTAGAGCAATTTGATCATAATTCCCCTTCTCCCTTTAGTGGTAAAATATCTTCTAATAAAAAAGGGGTGGGAGTAGAGCATGTTGTGAGTAAATACAGTGATACCTTAATGAATGAATGATTTGGTAGCAAAGCTCCTTTATAACAAAGTTTATTTTACATTTTAAAATTGTATCAAACCTGTACGATGTGTGGGGCCGTAGAAAAATCATGATATTTGGAGTCAAGGTTGGAGTCATGGTATCTGGATTCCAATCCTTGATCAGCACCATAACATGTATATTGGCCTGGGCAAGTCACTATTCACCTCAGTGGACCTCAGTTGTTTCATCTGTAAAATGGTAGTGCTGGACTAGGTGACTCTGAGGCCCCTTCCAACTATAAAATTATGTCATGACCCTATTTTGATAAAAATATATACTTTTCATGTTCTGTATCTGCTTGTTCCCATATAGGTGAAGTTAAACCAGTGTAATGCCAATGTGATACCCATAGCAACTGCTATGGATATGCATGCATATTTCCAGGGTAAATTCGCAAAATATAAACTCTCTTCCCCAAAGATAAAACCAAATATTTAATTAGATATCAGAAAGCCAATTCCACCATGGTAACAACAGAGTTTGTACACATTACCAATAAAGGGAGCATGGCCATCCCTAAGCCTTCCCTCTGTCAGGTCTCCCCACAAAAAAGTTCCCTTAGGCAAAATCACTCCCTCTCTTACTCATGCTAGCTGCTCTGCTCTGTCTCCTCTCTCTTCCAGCTCTACCTCACCCTCTCTTCCGGCTTTATCCTACCTGCTCCACCCATTCATCAAACTCCTCCCACCATGGGCTTCATGTGACTCAGGCTGTGGGCTGGCCAAAGCTCAAAGCAGGTCACATGGGCCTATTAAGGGGCAGGGAAGATTTTTAAATTTTCCTACCGTTGCAACCATGCCATAGGATCTTGTGTAAACAAAATTCCCTTTGTGTCCTCTTCCTCTTTAGTAGTATTGTTCTCTTACCTCTTCCCTGATCTGTGTAAGGTTCTTGAGGAGGGTATTCACTATCTCATTTTTGGTATTTATATTAACAGTGCTTAACAGTGCTTGGCAAAAAGGTGCTTAATTAAATGTGTGCTGGTTGATTAAAGAAGATAAGAGTCTTATATCAATGAATACATTTTAGTGGGCTTTTTTTCCTCAAGCAAGCGTAGTTTTAAAAGTCTTATCTTGAACCATGGAGTCAGAGATGATACTCAGTTGAAAAGAATTTCAGGCATCAGTAAAAACAAAGTAGGGGAGAAAGTTGAGTGAGCAGGAGGGTACTTGGTTTATTCTTTATTCCTGTAGTTAAATTTGATTTAGTTAACTGAGGTTAGCTTGATTGGGAAGGTGAGATAGGGAGGTAGAAGAAAGAAGGAAAGGGTAGTTCAGAAGGGAGCTTTCCCTTCTACTCACTTCAGATTTCTTTTTCTTTGGAAGAGGATCAGCTTGAAGGAATTTTGAGGTAATGCCTATTCTCAGAACCAATATTGGAGGTAGAAAATCTTGTTATTTCCAAATATCTATATCTCAGCTCTTGTCATGGTGAGTATCGAGCAGTTTTCCCCCCAAGTGAAATAAACACTATCTTAACAGACCAAAAAAAAACCTCCAGCAAAACTTAGCAATTGATATGTCATGTGACAAATCTACTCCAAGAAGACCATTGACTAAGTGTAACAAAGGTCAAAATTAGCACCAAATGAGACAGAAGGATCAAGACAAGAGCAAGATTCTGTGTATTGTTAGAACAGTTTTAAACGAAACTATTTAAATAAGTTATTGACTCCAAGAAGCATAAAAATAAAGCAATTGAATCTGGTTGCACTTTTTAGAGAAACTTAGCCGATATATAACATTCACTTCAAGGAGGCTGAGAGAATCAAGAAACAACTCCAGTTTTATCACCTTGCCAATTAGAGAAACAGGGTAATGAAGGGCACTAGAGATTTAAAGCACAAACTCATCTGCAAAATATTACAGATTGAGTCATATTGCTAATGATGCGATGCTGATATGAGTTAGTTGACTTTGATGACTGTGTATTCAGAGGAGTAGCATGAGACAATGTTAAAGTGAGAGAATAATATGAAAGCTGCTGTGGAGAAATAGAGTCAACAAAATTTAGCATTGTGTTTATTATGGGC
Organism: Potorous gilbertii; assembly: GCA_028658325.1. Taxonomy (NCBI): domain Eukaryota; kingdom Metazoa; phylum Chordata; class Mammalia; order Diprotodontia; family Potoroidae; genus Potorous; species Potorous gilbertii. The sequence goes on along the minus strand of CM053770.1, from coordinate 361,753,218 downwards.
TTAAGGAAAAGTTAAGGGTTATAATAAAGGTGTAAATCTGAATAACTGGAAAGTCAATGATGCTATCAAAAGAGGAGGGGCATTTTGGAGGAGAGAGAGATTTTGGAAAAATGAATTCTGTTTTGGACATTTTGGATTTGAGACACCTAAAGTACGTCTAGTTGGAGACGTGCAGCAAGTGATTGTTAGTATAGCCATGGAATTCGGTAATAGCACAGCAATAATGGTAGACTGTAATAATAGTGATGAAATTCAGGAAAAAGATTAGGAATGTAAGTAAAGAGTTGAAAGTCATCCACATAAGATTGCTAACTGTTTTACAAATAGGATCTCATTTGATGATGCACATCAGTGCTTAAAAGCTTCACTCTATTTTTTGGAATTCTTCATATTTCTTATGGGAGTAGGTTCCATTACATTATCTCTGTAACATCTTGAAGATAACGGTGTGTACCTGTATTGACCGTATCCTTGATTAAAATATTAAAAAGAAATAAACCTGTTTTCACAGATCATTTTCTCCAGAAGACCATGTCTTCACAGTCAATCACAATTGTTTGACAGGCATACAAAATCCTGCTATATTTTTGAATACAGAATCCTGCTATATTTCTTGTTTGATGATTGCAGAACATTTGAAACTAGGATTACTTTGTGCATACCTTAAAGTCATACAATATGCCTGATGTATACCATCATAGTAATCCCTTTGTTCAACTGTCCTCTGGTTATTGATATCAAACAAGGCATAAGACAGTACTGTTCAGAATTAATGTGGAAGATATTATGTGCAAAATCTAGATAGAAGAGATTGCCCATGGAGGGTGGAATCCTCCAGATATTTCTATTTGAAGATGATGATGATTTCTTTAAGACCCAGAATACTAGTAGGACTCCTCCTTGAGATTGGTAATTATTCAAAAGAAATCTGCCTAATAATCCACATGGAAAAGAAGGACATGAAGAAGAAGGCATAACACTTTGAGTACAAAAATAATAGCTAGCATTTGAGGCAGCTAGATGGTGCAGTGGGTAGAGCACCAGTATAGGAGTCAGGAGGACCTGAGTTCAAATCTCACCTCAGACACTTGACACTCACTAGCTGTGTGACCTTGGGCAAGTCACTTAACCTTGGGTCATCTCCAGTGATCCTAATGAATACCTGGTCACTGGATTCAGATGGCTCTGGAGGAGAAGTGAGACTGATGACCTGCATAGCCCTCCCTCACTCAGAAAACAAAGTGAAGTCATTATATCTCTGATGGCATGGTCTTCTTTGGCAACGAAGGATGAATACACACACAATAGCTAGCATTTATACAGCACTTTAAGGTTTGCAAAACTACTTTACAAATATTTTTTCTTTTCTCCTCACAACAAACCAGGGAGGTAGATGTTGTTATTGTCCCCATCTTTATAGATGAAGAAACTTGAAGCAGACAGATTTAAGTGACTTGAGCTTCATATGCTGCCCTACTTTGCTGCCTCTGCTGGAAGACAAGAGATGAACCGAGATATATAAGGAACACGAAGAAATTCAGTTTTGCCATACCATAGAACATGTGAGGGGGAGTAATGTCTACTGAAGCCAGAGCAAAGTTGTGAAGGACAAGAATTACCCAGGGTGCAAAGGTATGGATGGGTTGCAATGCATAGCAGTGAAGGTATTACTCATGTCAGTCTGTCCTTCTCTTATCCTTCGAGTCGTTAGTGCTCTTCCTCCCCACCCCCTGAATATGCCTTGTATTTACTCTGTATAGATTTTATACATTTTTTATCCCTGTCAGTAGCATGTAAGCTCCTTGAAGGCAAGGATTGTTTCCTTTTTGTCTTTGTATATATAGTGCCTGGTACAAGGCTTGGCATATAGTAAGTGCTAAGGAAACAGTTATTCAAATTGAACTGAATCTTTGAGGTCACAGGTCCATTGGAGTGGAAAATGGGAAGATAGAGTTGTCTGGCAAAACACACATTAAATTGAGAGTCAGGAGACTAGGACATGGTGAACCTCTGGGTCCCTCCGAACATACCATGAGACCCGTGTTTAAGCTTGGGTGCTAACTAGTACTGTACAGTCACTTGGTCTTTCTTAACCTGTTTCCTCATCTGTAAAATGATGAGGTTGTAGAATATAATTTCTAAGGTGTCATCTGGCTCTAAAATGCATGCTACTTAGGGTAGATAAGTTTGTATCTTCTTAAGTTTTATATCTTCTTATATATCTTATATATCTCTTAGTTTTATATCTTCTTAAAAATTCAAAATCTTTTTTGATATCTTTTGGTTTTGTATCACTGGTTCCTCCCCCTCTCAGAGAATTGTCTCCTTTACTGAGGAATTAAAAGAAAAAAAATTTTTAAATGTCAGTAAAACTGATAAGTTAAAAAAGTTTGACATTATTTGCAGTGTTCTACAACCATAGTCTCTTACCTCTGCAGAGAAGTGGAAAGATATGTCTCCTATCTCATCTTTGGGAGCAAGTTTCCTCATAATTTTGCAGCATTCATTTTCAATTATTTCATTGTTTTCCTTCTTTCTGTGTTCGTTGATGTATCCCTGTATACATTGTTTTCTGGTTCTGTTTATTTCACTTTCTAGCAGTTCATATAAGTCTTTTCATGCTTCTTTGTATTCATCATATTCTTCTAGTCTAATAATATTCAATTTCACCCATATACCAAAATTTGTTTAGTGATATTACCCAATTGATGGTTATCTACTTTGTCTCCAGTTCTTTGGTAGTTAGGTTAGGTGGATAAATAGAGAAATAATACATTATTTGTTAAGTATTTATTCTTTGCCAGCCACTATAGGAAGAGCTGGAAATACAAATGAAGCAAAAACAGAAGCATGAAATGGTGTTTATCCTGTTGGAGCTTACATTTTAATAAGGAAAGGTAACAGATCATAACAGCTGGAAAGTAGGGAGGGGAGGGTAAAGGATAGTCATATAACGGAAAAGTCTAAAGATGTAGAACGTAGCAGATCTGGGAGAACAAAATAAGCATGGACACTTCCTGAAATGGCGGTTCTGGGTAGACAGGGGTGGAGGCATCTCCAATGGGAGAAGACTGATGGTATGGAGAGTTGGAAAAGTCCAGAGTCAAATCCATAACCACAAAATGTGCTGCTGTATTTTTGTGTGTACGAGTGGTACTTTGGAGTGTGGATAGATTGGGGTTGAGGGGGTATGCAACCGTAATGCCTAACAGTGGAATCTCTAGGTATGTACATTTTAGTCACTCTGTTTGAATAGTTACAAATCATTTTTCTGGAATGGTTAGACCATTCCACTCACAACTTTGCTCTTTCTTAAGAGAGGTGTTACTATGTAGTGCTCCCTTGTGATCTGTGATGATCATTTTTATGGGCTGGGTTCTTATAGTATTAATATTTTATACTATTAATATTTAATATTATTAATTAATATTATAAATTATAATTATTATAAACATATAGTATGATTGTGTTATAAATTAATATTAATTGTATACTATTTATATATTTTATATTAATATTTTAATATGACAATGTCTGTATTTGTGTTCTGACTCCAGTAATAATTAGATTTCCCACCATTTACTGATATCCTACCATTTACCAAATCAGTTTTCCCATCCATTAATTCTTGATCATTCTCAGTTATTATTATTATATACCAATAAATTAATAATATAACCAATATATATAATAAAAATATAACAAATATAATATAAACAAATATAACAAATATTATAGATAATATATAAATTAAATAATAAAATTTAAAAATTAATAACTATGATAACTATGTTATAATTATCCCAGTTATTCGCCTTCCTTTACTGAAATCATCTATTTATGGAAAGTGTGAAAGTTATTGCTAGAGAATGTTAATCTTAAGTTGTATGAGATTGAATTTCCTCTCTAAAAATGCCACCAATTCAAAAAAGAAGGGAATCACTAGAGTACTGTCCACAGGCCATACTTTACTAACCCCTGACTTAAATGTTTCAGTTTTTTTCTAACCTTGAGCCTTTAGGGAAAAATTTTCTTGAAGAATGTATCATGCCACTTAACAGACCTGTTGATAGATCACTCTCAAGTTTAGAGGTAAAAATTGAATGATTCATTTGGCTTTGCTAATTCATTTAAAAAACTGACTATTCAAGTATGGTTTGAAATCCTCCGTATTTCAGATTCCACTTAAGTTTTCGTAGCATACCTAATAGCAAGCTATAAGGAGCATGCTTTTATATAGTCAGTGAATCTGAATTTTATGGAGGCCTAACTGCTGCTTATTGGTGAAATTCAGCAGAGCCTCCATTAAAGTAGTATGCAGGTACCACCACTTCACTATCTCAAATTATGGTTGTATTTTTGAAGATCAATTCCTTTAATTTATATTTAATTTAAATGGAATTAAGTTACTATAACTTATCTTCAATAGGGCAGTATGGTTATTGGTTGCTTTGAGAATTCTGGGTAGAAGAATTTTTTGTTTGTTTTTATTTCTTGGCCAAAATCACCCTATGAAATATATTTTCCCCCTTTTTTGTAGCTGTTGATGCTTAGTCAAGGTCAGTAAACCTTTTTTTAATGGTTTGAGCACATAAAAACGTTTATATTAAATTTAAGAGCTTGGCTCATTTTAACTTGGAAATTAAATTCTAAAAATTACTTGCCTATGAAATATTTAAATTTAAAACATAAAACTGTGTCAGGCAGGAATTAATTCTTAAATGTATAGTATCATAGCTATATTTTCTGAGGCTCCAGAGTCATTAAAGAATACTTCTCTCTGTACCTGCCTCCATCTATACACATGAAGCTTGCTTACTTTCTTCCTTTTATATTCATTCATTCATTGATTTATTCATGTTCATTAAGTACCCTCTGATATAGAGGGTAGAATACTGAATTCTGAATTGAGAAGTCCTAGATTCAAGTCTTATTCCTTTAAAAAATACTTACTTAGTATTTTATTTTTCCCTAATTACATGTAAAAATAATTTTAACATTCATTTTAAAAATTTTGAGTTACACATTTTCTCCCTCCTCTCCCGCCTCACTGAGAAGACAAGCATCAGATCCTGTTCCTAAAGCTTACCGGCTGTGTGATTATAGGCAACTTGCCAAATCTCATATCAGCTTCTATTTCTTCATCTGTAAAATGGTGATAATACTTATGGTTCCTACTTCATAGGGTGTTGTGAGCAATGTATGTAAAGCTCTTTGCAAATCATAATGAACTACAAACTCTCTTTGCCTCAGTTTCCTCATCTGTAAACTGGAGGAGATGGCAAACTATGCCAGTATCTTTGCCAAGTCCCAAATGGGGTCAAGAAATGTCAGAAATGGCTGAAATAACTCAACAACCACTTTCTCCATAAAGCTCTGATTAATGCCTCCAAAGAAAGTGATTTCTCCCTCTCATAAACTTTGATAGTACTTTCCACTTTTCCCTTCCCCTCCCTACTTTCCAGCTGTTATGATCTATTATCTTTCCTCATGAAAATGTAAGTTCATGAGGATACACACCATTTTATGGTTTGTTTTTGCTTCATTTGTACTCTATAGTACAAATGCATGTACCATATTCCCTTTTGTATTACATTTATTTGTGAACACATCTTATTTCACCCAAAATATTTTAAGCTTCTAACTTGAGGGCAAGGATCATGTATTCTGTATCACTGCACCTCATCCAGCCTAATATATTTTCATAGAACAATAATAATAGTTGAAAGTGTCTGAGGCCAGTTTTGAACTCAGATCTTCCTGACTTTTCCTGACGGGGGCAGCTAGTTGGCTTAGTGGATGGAGTGCCAGGACTAGAGTGAGAAAACCCTCATCTTCCTGAGCTCAGATTTGGCCTCACTCACTTACTAGCTGTTTGACACCTAGACAAGTCACTTCATTCTGTTTGCCTCAGTTTCTTCATTTGTAAAATGATTTAGAGAAGAAAATAGCAAACCATTCCACTATCTTTGCCAAGAAGATCCCAAATGGGGTCATAAAGCATCAGACATGACTGAAAACAACTGAACGACAACTTCTTGAATGCTATATCCACTGCACCACTTAGCTGCCTCTACATGTGGGATACTGGGTACAGAAGTAGTAGAGGCTAAATGAAGTAGTACCGTTATTATTTTCAGTGAGAATATACTCTAATGTGTTTACTGATTGAGTCCATTATTTAGAACTGGAAGCAACCTCAGAGGTCATAGAAGCCTTATTTTATAGATGAATAAAGTGAACTTCAGATTGGTTAAGTAGTTTGCCCAAGATCCCATAGGTACTAGGTGGCAAACTTTGGTCTCCTCTCTAGCCAGCTTATGGTCTAAAAGTTGCTACTGCTACTTGTCCTTCATTCTTGAACAGGACAATGACATCAGGAAGGTGATGCCACAACTTGCAAGTGAATTAGATTTAAATGAGTGAGTCATCAGCCTCACTTTCTCCCCTGGAGCCATCTGGGCCCAGTTTCAAGATACAGATCAGGATAACTGGAAATGACCCCTATCTAAAAGTACATATGTTTGGAACAACCATTATGTCTATAACTATTCTAATTGTTAAAATAGGCTTGATTTAATTTTTGTAGTGGTGATTGGTGCTCACCATGTCCAATACTCACATACTCTTCTTAAGATGTTTATGGTTTTTATCGAGTCAAGACTTCTATTTGGTTTACAAACCTTTAGCCACTTCCATAAGTGAAAGTTATCAGTCATAAACCATATTTTCTAGTATAGTTTTTGCCAATCTTCCTGTTGAAGTTACAGTGTCTTAAAGTGTAGGTGAATTTAATTGGAAATCCTTCATAGAATTTTTCTATACTCTTCATACTTGTTATTATATAAAATGTAATTGTCTTCATAGTGGTCTGTTTGCTTATATTTATCATAAAGTGAAGAAAGGCAAGATGACCAAGCAGTCCATAAAATTTTGTTTATATTTCTATGTATAATGAAATCAACCCCCCAACTCCGTTATTTATACCTCTAATGAGGCCTGGAAGTTGGCCTTCATTTATAATGTGAATGCCAATATGGATATGGTTCAGTTTCTCCAGTATTGCAACAACTCCTTGATTATTGGGTAGAGATGGTATATTGAAAGTATCAACAACTTAATTAATATTAGTTGGCAGGATAAAACTTACATGATGCTTAGCACTCTCTTCTCCCCTTGTCTACTGCTTTATCACTGCAAAAACAGAAGTGAGCCACACAGGATGGAAGAACATTTTGTAGGTTTAATGAGTTGCAATCTCTAAACAAAATTTATCACTTGGTAGTCAGTCTACTGATGATGAACTTCTCTACACTTAGCAAAGCTTTTCCTCAGTACAACAGATACATTCTATTTCTGGGCTCATCTTAGAAGACTTTTCAGCTTGGTAGAACCTATCAAAGTTTTGCTTTACTAATGAACACTTTAGTACAACAATTCAGTCAACTCTGTATCATTAAGAGGCATCAAAATAGACTTTATTAGAGATTGACTACTTACAAGATATGGTGGGACAGTGGTCCTTTGTCTATATTTTGGTCTTTCAGTACTGTTCTCATCTAATAATATTTTCATTCTAAGACTTTTGAAAATCATTGAAGCAGGTCTCAACACTTTTTTTATAACTTTCCTCTTTTTCCTCAGAAAGATAGTGATTCAATCCGAACAGTCTCTCATTTTATTACTTTTCTATATAGATAACTCTAGAAAATACTTTGGACCCTCACTCTGTGTTTTTGGGAATATCAGTGTCATTAGCAAAGTTTGTGTTAATTATCCACAGCCTAGATAATTATAAGTATGAACATGATGCTGTGGGAATGTGTAGTGGAGATACATCACTGATCCATAACATTCATGAGAGTCACACAACGTAATTTATTTTAAAATACACTCAATTAAAAGATGCTGCAGAGGCAGTATGGTATAGTGTATACAGAGTTGGCCTTGAAACCAGGAAGACTTGGGTTGAAATCTCACTTCTGACACATATAGGTTACATGACTATGGACAAGTCTCTTAACCTCTTAGAGTTCTAGAAAACTCTCTGAGTCTATAAATTGCAGATAAAATGCTGACCCACATTGGTAGAAGGAATTTCTTTATTTGAGCATTCTCTGTGCTAATAAAATCACAGTTTCAATCCCTATCTATATCCATAGAAAAAAATTTCATCTTAACTTTTGGGAAAACAGGCCTTGTAATTCACAGAGGAAAAAATGCTTTGGGTAGCAAAATAGGAAACATTAATATTTATGAAATAGGAAAGGTAGGATTGATTCACTGTCAAGATTTTTTTAATAAGTTCTATTGGTTGGCATATATCTGTTTTAAAAATAAGTGCCAGTTACTCAGAATGAGTAGGGAATCATGTTTTCTGCATAACTGGATTTTCTGGATAACTGAATTAATTTTATAAACCCATTTACTTCTTTGACCCTTTTAAAAAAATAAATACTTCCACAATATCAAACTATCTTTAAAAAAATGCTGAACTTTATGTGATCTAAGAGCTTTCATAACTTACAATTATTATGACTGATTCTTGTGTAGTGATATAAATGTACATAATTTGAATGAACATGTTGATCTTTGAACATACCCTGGAATTTGCTTTCCTAAATAAATCCCTCATACCTTCTTTTCTTGTCATCCTTCATTCCTATAGAAGTGTTTCACTGATTCAGCACCTAGGACAGTGCCTTTCACCTTGCACCTAAGTAGGCACCTAAACGTTTGTTTTAATGAATTTTGCAGCTACGTGATCTTTTAGTATAAAACATTTATTCATTCAGCAAGCATTTATTAAGTACCTACTATGTATAAGGTCCTGGGGAGACAAAGACAAAATGAGAAACAGTTCTTGCCCTCAAGATGATTACATTCTGTGTGTGTGTGTGTGTGTGTGTGGCAGTTGGAGTTAAGTTACTTTTTCAGGGACACATAGCTAGTAAGTATCAGGTGTCTGAGGTCAGATTTGAACTTAGGTCCTCTTGACTCTAGGGTCAGTGCTCTATCTACCGCACCATCTAGCTCCCCCAATGAAGTTACATTCTGCTGGGTTATCACTCTGCAAAAAATAGTGAATCTAAGACTGAAGCAGCCTCCTTTTTTGTGTTGTTATTTTTTGTAACATTAATAATGTAGTCATCTTCATTGTGAACACATACACACATGTGCGCGCGTGCGCGCACACACACACACACACACACACACACACACACACACGGATAAAGATGCTTGTCCAGCATCACAATAAATAAATGCTAGTGCCGTAACTGAGATATAGGTCTTCTGACTCCAAGGACCATCTTACATTTCTATGCCATTTTGTAATTTTTCAAAACAATTGCATTCATATGATCTCATTTAAGTCTTACAACAAAGGCAACATATTGTAGCAGAAAAACCAGCAGATTAAAGAGTCAGGAGATCTAGTTTCCTATTCTAACTTTGGCACCCTCTAGCTGTTAGATCATAGTTCTCCTCTCCCTGAGCCTGAGTTACCACATCTAAAATGATGGGGCTGGACTGGATGGCTGCCTTCAGCTCTTAAAGCTATATCCTAACAGTCTGTGGGATGGCCAGGGAAGGATTTATCTTCCACTGTTGAAGATGGGAGAATTGGGCTTAGGGAGGTTAAAAGAGTTGTTCCAAATCACATGACTGGTCAGTGGCAGAGCTCCAACTAGAACTCAGGTCCTTTCACTCCTTTTTCAGTGCTTTGCAAAATGCTGAAATGCCTGTATTTATCAATGAAGGTTGACCTTTCAGCAACTTTGCAAACATTATATCATTTCATCTTCACTAGTGATATCAGCCTCTCAGTCAGGCTTAAGGTTACTTTCGTAATTTATTTTTCTTAACTTTTTGGAGCTACATTTCTATCTTGTAAAATTTTAGAATAGTGATGCTAAATGTCGTTGAGACCAAGTCATGGTGTAACAACTATAGACATAAATAAGACAATATCTGTCTGTAGACAATAAAGAATGAGTCAGTCAGGGGGAGAGGAGAGAGAAAAAGAGAGAGGTGGGGTGGAGAGGAGGGGAGGAGAGGAGCAGAGCCAAATTACTAAAGGAAATCAAGGGCAAAAGTAGAAAGGGATTATCTTTGGTGAAGATAATCCTTCCCTGTCCTTCCAGGACTAGAGCAGAGGAGGGAAAAACAGGCAATGTTGATGAAGTTAGTTAGGAGAATGGCATTAGGGAGAAGAAGGTGCTAACAACAGAAAGCCTCCATTTCCTCATGACTTGAATGTTGAAGAGAGAAGAGTTTGGGAACTATGGTAGAAAGCCAATCAGAACAAAGATGATGGGGAATAACGGAATAAACTGTGGTACAGAAACATAGTGGACAATTACTGTACTGTAAGAAACAACAAGCCTGATGAATACAGAGAAGCTTGGAAAGACTTACATGAATTGATTCAAAGCAAAGTAAATAAGAGCCAGGAAAATAATATACGTCTTAACTCCAATGACATAAATGGGAAAAACAATTACCACAAAATAATCAAAATTGAGTATTATGACATTATAAAGAAAAAAGCTTGATTCCAAGGAAGAGATGTGAGAAGACACCCCCTCCCCCAATCCTTTGCAGGTACATGTGAATTTTTGATATATTGATTGACCTCATTGAATTTTTCCCACTCTTTAAAAAAAATCCTGTTATAAAGGATAGTCCTCTGGAAAAGTGAAGCAGAAGAATATGGGGGTAAGCATTGTAAAAACAAAAGATATCAATAAAAATCTGTTTGAAAAAGCAAGTCTTTCATGATATATGTTAAAACCTTTTTTTCCTCTTTTTATTATTTTTTTTAGGAGGAACATGGCTAATTTTGTTCTGTATGACTTCATATTTGTAATGAGTTTGTATTTCTTGCCTTCTCAATGGTTGCAGGAGGGTGTCAGGGAAGGAAACAATTCAGATATGAAAATAAAATGAAACTGAGTAAAAAATAGAAAGCTTATCATAGGAGTGTAAAAAAGCTTCTGAGATTTATATTAACAAGCTACTGTTTGACTAGTACTTCAGATTTGAGAAAAAGAAAGTCCTGAGGTACAAGAAAATAGAACTAAGGAAGTTAGAACTGTCAGGGACCTTGGTCATTAACTAGTCCAACACTCTCATTTTACAGATGAAGAAACTGAGGCCTGGACATTTGCAGTGGCTTATCCAACATTATAGTGAATAAATGTCAGGTCAGGAACTGATATCTGTCTTTTGACTCCTACTCTAAGGCTATTTTTGTTAAGTCCCACTGAAAAAGAAGCATTTTAAAATTCGTTTAATGAGTAGCTATTTTAAAAATAACCTTTTCTTTACCTTGAACCTCATCGATCTCTATTCATGGAGCAAGAAGTTAAGTATTGCCTTTCAGTCCCATCCTTCTTTTCTACCCCATTCTCCTTCTGCCATGAACATTACCTGTTTTTTAAAAGTGCTATTTGATTTTTCCTTCCAACCTTTCTTATCCCATTTTTCAAAGTCATTCCTTTAAGTTGTAGCCAAAAGTTTATAAAAGAATTTGTAGCAGTTAAAAAAACCCAGCAACCCAAAACACTTAGAACAGAAGGTTCATATCACAGCTGAAGGCTAAACATAAACATGCAGTAGCTATTAGCAAATTCATTAAACTTCTTGTTTTGGATTTCTTTATGTGAGGTAAACATTTCTTAGCTTTTAAGTAAAACCTCCTATCCTCCAGAGAGTCATCTTCTGTAGAGTTGTTGATGGAAGGGTGGTTCCTTTGGAGGAAAATTTAGGTGAATATAATTCACATGTATTTGTAAAATACCACTACTTCCTTCTGGAGACCTGTTTTTTAATAACTGGTATTTAATATTGAAACCTTCTCTGGAAAATTCAGCTCAATGTACATTTCCCCCTTCCAAATTGGAAATGTTTTTTTTTTTCCCCTAGTGCTTTGGTTAGCACTTTATTATACCTATGTTATGCTTTTACGGTCATTCTCTATTGTATTTATTGGTCCTTCAATCTTGGAGAGAACCAATGACATCACCAGGGTGATGTCTTGACTTGCTCTTGAATTGTATTTAAATGAGGCAGAGCTGTGCAAAGTCATCAGCCTCACTCTTTCCTCCAGAATCATGTCTGGGGGCAAGACATAGGTCAAGATGATTGGCTGTGGCCCACGATGACTTTGGCCTTTTTAAATTAAGGTCTTTCCCAGGTCTCAATTTGTCTGAGGCTATGCCCATTCAGTGATTAAGGGTTAGGGTAGATTTGAGACAGATGGTGGCTTAGTTCACTATCACAAAAGTATCAGTCTGGGAGGGACCCTCTGAGTTTCTGACCAGAACAGAAAACAATTGCTATTTGCACTCACTCTAAGCCATCAAAACCCAAACAATAATCAACTGAGGCTTGAGCTAAGGCCATTATTAGCCATTCAATGAAAGCAGGAGTGATTTGAATAGAACCTAGTAGGAAGAAATAGAGAAATTCAACTGAAAATAATTCCAGAGAGTGTAAAATATTTGAGAGTCTACACATCCATTCTGCATTATAGTTGCTTGTTATGGTGCAGGGAGGAAGGAGGGCCACCAGATTGTAAGCCATCTAAGGGCAAGGGTTGTTTCTCTTTTTAATTTTTGTATCTGCTCCAGGATTTAGCATTGATTTTTACACCATAATCCTTAATAAAATGGTTTTTGTTGTTGAAATTTACTTGCATATTTAACAGCTCCACTTAGCTCCTCCAGTGTTCATAATAACTGTTTGAGGTTGATAAGTATTTAAACCATGGCCCAAGCCCCCATCTGATTTGTCATTTTTTTACCAGACTTGCCAGAAACATAAATCCAGTTGTGAAAAAACCATTTTATTAAGTTAGACATGATGTGGAAAATAACAAAGAATAAATCAAGCAGTGAAATATTCTCTATACTCTTACACAGAGAGATGTACATCACTTATACCTTTAGGAGAAGTAAAATTGAATTCTCCTTTAATCCCCATAAAGCCCCACAACAGCAGGAGGCAAATCACTTTGTGCATGAAGGAGGGGAATGCCCAGGGTGTAGTGAGGCCTACTGCTTTGCCTCAGGCTGCCATGACCCTTGCCCCAAGTGTTCATGATTTCTTGCTTTCCCCCCAGCCCCATGTTTGGCCTCTGTTACTCTCTCAGCCCCTATTTTCTTGCTTTTTTAAAGCTGAGTTTGCCATGTTGTTGCCTCATTCCTGGCCCAAGTATTGTGAGAAATGAAGTCTGCTGGAGGTGCCTCCTTTTAGCTGTTTCTTTTGCCACCATTAGACGTGGGCAAAGGAAGTTTGTGCAGTAAAATTCTCTGAATAATTCTCCTCCTCTCTTCCTTACTTTCTTATCTATCAGTATTAGTAGTCATGTGCCAAAATTAAGTTTAATTGATTTTTAGCTATTAGGCATGTATATTAAAGGGATCAATGATGACTCTTTAAAGGTTCTCATAACAATTTCAAATGATGATAGTAGTCATTTAAATGTAAAAGGATTGCATTTTTCCAATATAATTAAACTGATGTGGAAAAATTTCATCCCTCTCCTTTAGAATTCTATCATTCTATCATTCAGCAAAGATTTTATTTCAATCTCAGAGAGAAAACAGCAGACCACCCCCCAGCTATGCTTTTATTGCAGTGTGGACTTTTTAAAAATCCAAAAACAAAACCAAAACAAAATCCAACCCAAACACTGAGAAACACAAAAAAAAAGTCCTTCAAAAATCCCTTTAGGTCAGGAGTTCTTAACCTCTTTTGTGTCACTGACTTCTCTGGAAATCTGGTGAAACCTATGGAGCCTATCTTGGAATAATATTTTTAAATGAATAATAAAAATATATGATATAAAAATACTTGGGATTGATAAAATATTTATATAACACTTTAAGGCTTGAAAAGCACTTTCTAAGTATTCTTATTTTATTCTCCAACAACCTTGGGATTTAGGTGCTGTTTTTATCCCATTTTACTATACCTTAATACTTGCCCTGGATCACATGGCTGGTAAACATCTAAAGGAAGATTTGAATTCAGGTCTTTCTCACTCCAGATCCAACTCTTTCTATTTATTGCACCTCCTAGTTTCCTATGGATTAGAATAGAAAATAACTATATTGAAATACAATTATCAAAATTTTTTTTAAAAAGTTCACAGATTTCAAGTTAACAACCCTTGCACTAAAGCCATGAGAGCCCACCCTGGGGTGAAAGGAAATAAAGAAAGAAAAAGAAAACTTTGTATTATTATTTTAGAATTTTGGGAATTGGTGAAGAGGGAGATATAGGGTAGGTGCTGGGTGTGAAGACAACATTGAGTAAATGTGATAGTTGACAATATAGAGTATATATGAATTTTGGGGCAAGTATTACCTGCTTAGACTTTAGCCTGGTTTCTATCTTCCTGTGTCACATATGTAATGTGTAACTAGAAGTAATGAGGCTATTTCCACCAGCTGCACACAGAATCACTCTTATTACTTTATAGTCACACTTCATATACTTTTGAAAATGAACTGACGACTTGGAAAAGATTGCTTAAACCCTGTCTTCCACCAGCAGTGTGGAGAGTGTACCTTGGACAGCTGCTCCTTCACTTGTGCTCATGTCTGTGGATTTTTTTTTTTCACATTACCATTGAATCTTTCCCTTGCTTTGAAAATTTTGACACTTACTTAGCTCTGACTCTTTTCTTCTTACATATCAGATTGTGAGTTTCCCTAATCAGAAAACATTCATAAAAATGTGAATATTGCTGTGTTTTAGGCTTGCCAGTTCATGGGAAAATGATATTGGAGTCCATTCCCTGGTCCTGCCTTCCCAAACCTGCTTGGAGCTACTGTTGATATTAACAAGGAGCAATGATTCTTTGCCACCTTCTCTTCAATATATGAACTCCTTTCAGGTGAGAAACTGTCTTACCAATAATGTGTTTGTTTGGTTTTTGTCTTCGTGTATATATTGATAGGAGAAGGGAATGATTTGTGTGTGTGCGCGTGTGTATGTTTTCTGTGTCTCTCTCTGAACTTCTTCTACCCTCTTCTATTTTTAAATGATTCATTGATGCTCTTTTCTTTCTTTTCCTCCTTTTTTAGTAGTCCTGTCACTACCCTGTAAGGTATTGTTATTTAGTATTGTTATTGTTTTTTAGTAGATTGTTGTGAAAGAGTCATAGCTAGATTCCTAGCTAGGCTCATTCTTTAGCCTGTATGTATATTCAAAAGCCCTGCAACACTGGGCATTTCCTACCACTTTAGTTCCTTCCAAAATCTTCAAGAGGAAGGCCAAGAGCAGTTGTCTTGAGCAGTCGACTCTCATGTTGAGAGTCTTCAGGCTTCTTTCACCTTTGTCCTGAGCAGAATTCCTAGAACGGAAATGGGTGAATGGTTTTCATGCAAACTTAGGAGTGATTCTGGACAAAACTGTGATGTCGTCAGATAGTCTTTTCTCCAGTACCTCTGTCTTCAGCACCCTAGCCCTCCTCCATGGACACTCTCTTCCTCTAATTTTCTGTACTCCGACCTATTCTTCATTTTGTGTTCTTTTGCCAACTGGCTTAGTTAATTTTTGCTAATTTCCATGGTGTTCTGCTTTGTTACCCTTGCTCTCTCCTGCCTCCAAAACTCCCCATCTTCTTTCTCCTTTTCTGATTCGCCCCACTTGGGAATAAGTAACGAAAGCGTGCTGACTGACTTTACTACAAATTCTCAATAATTCCACTGGAGTCTTTTTTGCTCCAGTTGGTCTTCTTCTTAATTTATTTTTTGAAACCCCTCACCCTTTCCTGACAGCAACACTTCCAAAGCTTTCTTCCTCTCCTTCCTTCTCACCCTCAGTAGAAATTCAGCCTTTACTCTTTTAAAAAAATAAATATTCCTGATATTTTACTGAAGAAATTGAAGCTACATAGCCTTAGGTCTCTCACCTTTTCCAGTCCTCCTTAATCTTAGTATCTTCTTCCTGAGATTATCTTTAATATACTCTGAATATATATTGTTTATATATTAGACTCCCCTTTAGACTATGAGCACCTGAAGAGCAGGGACTGGTTTTTGTCTTTCTTTGTATACCCAGGATTTAACACAGTGCATATTATGTAGTAAGCACTTAGTAAATTTGAATTGACCAATGGGCACATAGGAAACAAATTCAAAACAAGTACAGAGCAAATGTATAATACATTTATTCTATATGTGCTCTCTTATATGTGTTGCAGTTATTATAATATGAACTTCTTGATGATAAGGTTTGTTTTCATTCTTTTTATTTGTGCTTGTTGTTCAGTCTTGTCTGACGCGTCATGACCCCATTTTGGGTTTTTCTTGGCATAGATACTATAGTAATTTTCCATTTCCTTCTCCAGCTGATTTTGTAGGTGAGGAAACTGTAAGTGACTTGCCCAGAGTTACACAGCTAGTAAGTGTCTGAGGCCTGATTTGAACTCAGGTCCTTCACACTTCAGGGCTGGCACTCAATCCACTGTGCCACCTGGCTCCTCCTGTATTTGTATCCCCAGGAGCTGACATGGTGCCTGACACAGAGTAGGTGCTTTATAAATGCTTTTTGATTGATGTTAATGAAGAGTTAAAAAGAGATGATTAATGAAGGAGGGCAGTTACATTTGTTTCCCATGAGCTGCAGAACTCTTGTCCTCTTTAAAATTATTTTCTTTTAAAAAACGGCTTTACTGATGCCTTTCATCTTAATATCATAGTTATTTCTCAAGGAAAAATAAAAACTCTTTCTTTACCCCTCTGGATTGAATCCATCCTTGTGACCAAGAAAAACAATGGTGATCCTACTGGATCTCTCTGCTCTTAGAAGAAATTTGTTATCTAGTATTTCTCTGGTTTTTCAAGTACTCACTTTAGGAAGTTTCACTTCCTTATATTAGTTTGCTTGGTGGCACAGTGGTTAGAGTGCTTAGTCTGAATTCAGAGAGACCTGAGTTCAAATTCAGCCTCAGAACCTTACTAGAGAAGTGACTCTGAGCAAGCCATTTAACTAACCCTGTTTGTCTTAGTTTCCTCATCTGTAAGATGAGAAGGAAATGGCAAAACACTTTAGTAACTTTGCCAAGAAAACCCCAGATGGAATCATGAAGAGTCAGATGCGACTGAAAAACAAACAAGCTTCCTTTTATTGATCATTGTTGAAATGATTGTACATGATGTTCTTTTGGATCAATTCAGATAAATCCCAAAGATTTTTGCCAAACATAGAATTTAATACCTTATTAATCTCAACCTGTTGTCATGTAAATATTTGTATATAAGAACTTTGCTCGATAAGCATTGGTAATGGTGCTTCCACTTTTAATCAAAGAAGAATGACTATTTCTGTCTGAAAGAGTTGCTTGGGACATTGAGAAGTTAAGTCATTTAAATGCAGGAAGACTATGTGGATGTACTCCCATTTCAGTCCATTTGCCACATCCTATCATATGCAAATTGTTGGTTTGTAAGGCACTACTATAGACCTTGACGAATGAGGGTGGGAAGTGTCCTTATTAGAGAAAGTACCTGATCACTTTTCATCCCAGATAAAGGATAAGGGAAAAGACAGAATGTCTCTTTGCACGTATCAGACAGAGTTGTCTTTCTCATTAATTTCCTTAACAAATGCTTAATGATTTGTAACTAGAATGAGGAAAGTGCTCAAAATGTTTAGGGTTTCTCATAGGTCACATTATTTAATGCTAGGTATTGTGGATGGAGTGTTAGGCCTGGAGTAAGGAAGACCTGAATTCAAATGTGACTTCAGATACTTATTCACTGTGTGACTCTGACTCCCGTTGCCTCAGTTTCCTCATCTGTAAAATGGGGATAATGATTGTACTTATTTTCTAGGATTGTTGTGGGGCTAATTGTAAAACATTTAGCACAATGGCTGGTACATAGTAAGCACTGAATAAATGTTAGTTATTTTTAATGGGCAGCATTTGTGAGGAATGTTGGTAAATATTTCAGTAGGATCAGAAGGTCCAGATACCATCTCTACATTTCCGATTCTCTGACCGATGTCACACAGAGAGGAATGTTTCTTTTTCAGCAATGCAGACTATTTTAGTTTTCTTCCAATTTTAATGTTGCTTCTATTAGAGCTAATAACATTGCTGATAAAGCCTGGAAGGAAGGGTGTTTTTCTTGAGTTAAAGCTGTACAAGTGTTCAATATTTAAATTCTTAACTTAAACTAAAGAGAGGCAGTATGGTGTAGTGGATACAGAGCCAACTCAGGAACTAGAAAGATCTGGGTCCAAATTCCACCTTCCTCATTGACCAGCTGTGTGACCCTGGGCAAGTGAGTTAACTTTTCATTGTCCCAGTTCACTTTAAGACTGAAATTGACTGAGGAGGTGCTGACCTGCATTTGTAGAGGGATTTTCCCTCATTCTGGAGGATGTTACATGAATAAAATCACAGACTCAGTTTCTATCCCTAACTTAAGACCATCTTGGTGAAAACGA
The DNA here is from genome assembly GCA_028658325.1 of Potorous gilbertii. Lineage (NCBI taxonomy): Eukaryota > Metazoa > Chordata > Mammalia > Diprotodontia > Potoroidae > Potorous > Potorous gilbertii. The sequence goes on along the minus strand of CM053770.1, from coordinate 361,734,747 downwards.
TGCACTAGGGATCTCCTCCATTTTTGGGCTTCTTGAGAATGTACAGAACTAGGAGAAGAACTTGGAGGGATCCCAGGCACAGATTCTTGTTTTGTTTTCTCTTTAAGGGCATCTGTTTCCATTGCTCTCTAAATTGAAACTCTCAATTGTGCATTTTGTAATTTGGTATTAGCATGGCAAAGAGGTCGATTAGTAGGTTGCTCCATCTGTGTAATATCCCTTCTCCTAACTCGTGGCTTAACTCCCGCTGATAGCGCCCAACAGGAACCTTCCTTGGAAAGTTCTTTGTAGCTGCAATGTAGAAAGAGAGTACTCCTTGATCTGGGCCACTCAACTGAAGAAACCTTTTGAGTTTCTTCTATTTTTGATTACATTTAGCTCCGTGGTACCACCCAGAATGTATGGAATTCTCCAAAGGAGAATAAAGTAGTGTAGTGGAAAGAATGCTCGATTTGGAGTCAGAGGACATAGATTCAAATCCTACCTCTTCTGTTAACTACCTGTGTGACCTTGGGCAAGTCACTGCCTCTTGGACTAAAGTTTTCTCATCTTTAAAATGAGGACATTGGGTCTGATGACTTTTGAGGTCCTTTTCAATTCTAGTCTTATCCTATGTTCACAGACCGCTTCCTGTCATGATTATATACAGGCTTCTCCAAAAGAAAACAGTATACTGCAATTGAGAGAGTGCTAGATTTTCTTTTTGAGGACCTGGATTCAAATTCTGACTGTACAACTTCTGTGTAACCTTGAAAAAAGTAATTATATCACCTCTAGTATGGATTTCCTTTATATTTGGTAGAATCTGGCAGGTCATTTTCCATTGGTGTATCAGATATTGCTGATTCTGAGCAAGTTTTATTTTTTGTGATGTCGACAGGGCCAATGTCTTCTTACTCTTTTAATGAAAGAAGTATTTCTGATATAGAACCTTCTGGCTCATCAACAAGAGTTTAGCTTTTTCATTTTCTAATGCAAAACCGTGTTTTTTACCATATTTTCACCAGCTGCTTCTATGTCTACCTTCTCAATGAAGCTACCATGTAGTCATCTGTAGGTTGATTTGTTTTGGAAGGTCTTGTCAAGTTCTTTTTGCAGTTTCTCTTCTTAAACATCTAGACATTTTCATCTAGGCTGCTAAAGTTGCTATGGTGGACTCCTTGTCTAAATCTTGTCTCATCATGAAGACTGGAAGGTAAGGTGACCAACTATTCTATGATCCTATGAAATCAGTTTCCTTATTGACCTCTGGCACAAAAGTGAAATTAATTTGCTGCTGAGGTGGCTTGCCTCTTTTTTTCAACTGAATAAGTAATATCATTGAAAAGGGAAAGAGGGGAATAAGCATTTACATAGCACTTACCATGTGCCAGGCACTATGCTAAATCCTCTATAAATATTATCTCCTCTGATCCTCACAGGAACCTTGGGAAGTGCTATTATTAGCCCTATTTTATGGCTGATGAAACCCAGGCAAACCGGTTAAGTGACTTGCCCAGGGTCACACAGATAGTGAGTGTCTGAGGTCATATTTGAATGCAGGTCTTCCTGACTCTAGACTTAGCGTTTTATCCACTGTACCATCTGGTCCTGCTCATTGATTTTACAGATGAAGCAGTTGAGGGTCACACACATCAAAGGCAGGACTGTACTCTGCCTCCAAAAGTCATCGCTCTTTCAACTGTACTGTTTCTCCAAAGAGCATTCCTCCAGTCATTGTACATGTGTATCTTTTTTCATACCTTTGAGGGTTTTTTTTTTTGGTCATATAGTGACACTGTCAATATCAATGTGGTCTGTTTCCTCCAACAGCCTGTCAGCTTTTTAGTCATGTTCTAAAGGTCTCACATTGAGCTTCTATGGGTAAAATTAACATGTGCAGACCACATAAAAATTGTATTATTCTTGGAATTGTCAGTGTGCATCAATGAAAAGGATGTTCACACTTGTTCCCAAAGCTGGGAACATCCTCTGTTGGTTGTCTGTGGGAGCTATTTAAAATCATCATAAGAGTCCAGGGGTTTACTTCTTAACATCAGATGTTATAAAGCTGTGACAAATGCAATATAAGAGAAGACTATCAGACTTCTACTGGGAACAAAGTTACCTAGGTGATTGACAGTTATGGCAGCTGCTCCCAAGGAAGAGCATTCTCTATGACATTCTAATATAACCATCTCTGTATCCTTGCATATATCTCTTTGCAGCAAGGATGAAGGGAGCTGTGTTGATGCATGTGGATCTAGACAGATAATTCTACTTCTTCCTCTGCTTCCAATATCCTTTTCCTCTATTAAGGTGGAGAATCACAAGTAGAATGCTGGTTAGCATATTCAAGAATAAATTCTCAAGAGGAATTGATTGTTGCTTTTAATTTAATTTTAATTTTAAAAAATGAAAACAAAATTAAATTAGTAAGCATTCAATTTTCTTACCATCCTAGCTTTTACTCCCTTTACCCATCAAGAAAAAAAAACAAAATCCTCTTAACCAATAAGTCAAGCAAAATATATTTACATATTGACCGTGTACAAAAATATATATATATCTCATTCTGTATCATGAGTCTGCCACCTCAGTGGGTAGCATGCTTATCATCTATCCATTAGAATTGTGGTTTGCTAGTACTTTGATCTTGTCTTTTAAAATTATTTTTCTTTAGAATATTGATGTTATTGTATAAATTCTTCTCTTGGTTCTGCTTATTTCATTCTGCATCATTTCATACAAGTCTTCTCAGCTTTCTCTGAAACCCTTCTCTCATCATTTCTCATAACACAGTGTTTTCCATTGATTTCATAGAATGTCATTTTTTTAGCCATTCCTCAGTTCATGGGTACTTAATTAGTTTCCATTTCTTTACCACTATAAAAAGAGCTGTTATAAATATTTTATACATATAGGTCCTTTTCCTCTTTCTTTAGATTGGTAGATCAAATGACTTTTGGGACATAGTTCCAAAATTTTCCATTAAGACTAGATCTAATAATTTTAAATGCCTTTTCTCAAAAAGGATTTCTAGGGCTTATTTCAGTCTTGGACAATTTGGATGTGAAAAGGATAACATCCAATTCTAGAGTCCAGATGTTCATATTTTTGCCACAGAAGTAGTTTTCCTTGGAGTCTTATGTGGTACTCTTTCTTTCTCTCTCTATCAGAGTGGTCATTGTGGCTAGAAGCCCTGCCAAATGTGCCGGTATAATTCTGCATCTCTAATTGCCTCTTCTTCTCTATTTTCTGAAGAGGACATAGAACAGGAACAGGAAACCTGTAGCCTCAAAGCCATATGTGACCCTCTAGGTCCTAAAGTGCAGCCCTTTTTAATGAATCCAAAGACCACAGAACAAATCCCCTTAATAAAAGGATTCGTTCTGTAAAACTTGGATTCAGTCAAAAGGCTGCACCCAAGGACTTAGAAGGCCAATGTGGCCTTGAGTTCTCAGGTTCCCTACCCCTGACATAGAAAATTATGCAGAATCAGAGAGCCTTGTACAGATCATAAATACAGCAGTTTGTTTTGTATTAGCTGTATCGGAGAAAAGAGGAGAGAATAAAAGAAGGGGTAAGGTTGGTGGTCACAGTGTGGGAGGTCAGATTTGACCCAAGCTGGTCTGGTACTGGATGGTTTGAAATTGGCATGAAATGAGACATTTGGAGACTTTTTGTCAGTTAAGTTTTATGTATTACCAGCATACAAATATTTGTCAATATTTGTCTTGGAGGGAAGTTTGCTTAGCTGTAGCAAGGGAAAAAATATTCAGAGCAGGGAAAAAATACTCAATGAGGATGCAGCCTTGATTTAGTTGAGCATAGCTTTCCTCCCTTTGTGTTGTCTATATTGGTCAGACTGAGAGAACAGCTGGAGCTCCTTGTATCCAGATTTGTTTGTGCTCCAGTCACTGGGTGTCACAGACCTGGCACTTAGTCCCCTGATAAAATTAGTTTTAATTACTTTTTATAGAAAAAAAATAGCTTAGCCACATAGTGGGTCACCCTGGTAGACTTTCCTTCTGCCACAGGTAGAATATAGAAAGAAGGCAGAACTACTTGACTCTATTTTTTTTAAAATTTATATTCCTTTGGTTTCTTTAAGGCATTATATTTTCATATAATTAAGAACTCTTTTTTCTCCATTAAAACACTGTACATTTTAAGTAACAGTACCCTGCATAACTTGCCTTTTTCCTCTGTTATCAGTTCACGGTGATGTCCAAGAGTACAGATGGTCAGGTCAGACATAGAAGGAAAGAGATGGGCTTGTGTTAGCTGCTCAGATCTGAAAGTTGGAATGTGGGAAGTCTTGAGTCTCTATATGTATTTTTTACCTTGAAGTTCATAGTGAAAAGATTAGCAGATCATTCTGAAGAAGGGAGTTAACTAAACATAGAAAATTTAAAATTTTAAAGGCTCAGAGTTTGGAAATTGAGTCAATGCTAATGGAGAAATGTGAGAAAATGGCTACAGGATGGCTTCTCATCCACACTCCTCAGTTGAGTCTTTCAAAGTCCTTCCTTCAAATATATCTATTGTCCCTGGTGAAATTGAGACTTTGCCCAAGGGACCACCCTTTTTAAAGCTTCATGTGCTGGCTCATGGGCACCATGGTGCTAACTGCAAATGGTCTGTGACTGGGTCTGGGTGACTCTTCCCACTTGGCTCTGGTACTGTGAAAAAAAATACCCAAGGCCAAATGGTCTAATTAACTGACCCTGCTTTAAGTAGTCAGTGAGAAAGTGTCACAACCAGGGCATAAAGAGAGGGTAGGGCATCTTCCAGTGATCTTTCATGAACTTAAAGAGTGATTACTATTAAAGCAAGTGGGTCAGGTTTGGACTTTTCCAGGCAAAGTGAGTTGGAAAATTTTCCTGAACACCAAGGCTGATCCAACTCCTAAATGGTGGAGCAGACACAGAGTGAGCTTTCAGTTCTGCAAGGTAATAAAGGAAGTTGAGTTGGGTAATGACCTTTAATGCTTGTATAGCTCTTTCTGGGCTCCAGATTCGTCATCTGTAAAATGAGGAGGTTGGACTAGATCCCTTCTAGTCTAAAGCTACAATGAAGTCTGGGAATTTCTGGGTATCCTACAATCCACAGAAGTCCTTAGAAGCCCATATGATGTTTCTTCTTGAGGGGTTGTGAGCCTGCAAGGGAAGGAGTGTGACAGGAGGGCAGGCTCTGGATGCCAGAATTCTGAGAGCAGAGGGGCAGAGGAGCTCCCTGGGTGAGGACAAAGAAGGGTTTGGGTTCTTGGATCCTGGGAGCATGGTACTGAGTGACTCCCTGGCTCTGAGGTAGGCAGGGTCTGGCTGCTTGGATTCTGGGATTGCCGGGGGGGGGGGGCGGTGCAGAGGGGGTGGGGTACAGCAGCTTCCTGATTATGGAGAAGGAAGGACTGCAAAGTAGTTTCCAAGTGTTTGCCACCACTCATGGGGTATACTTTGAGCCCACGGTTCTTGAGACAGCTCCAGAGACTGAGAAGCTTCAGAGATCCTGTGGAGAGAGCTAGGAGTCTCATGGTGACTGTCAATGTCAGAGAAGTCAGGAGTGCTTCTGACAGAGGAGAAAGATCTAGGAAGCTGGGTCCTCCTCTTCTCCTGTGATGGCTACTTTCTTGACACCTGAGTATTGCCTTGTTAACTGTCCCACCAAATGACTCCCTTCCCCTCCCAGGATGCTTCCAAACATTCAGTCAATTTGTTCTCAGGACCAAAGGGCTCATGTGTAGGGGGAGGGTCTGAGGGAGTGAGGGGGCCCAGGTTCCCCTGTTGTAGCAGCTGGCCTTCATTCATGGTGGCCTGTAGGCCCTCTTGGACCTTCCCTTTCACTTCTTCCCTCAACCATTGGAGAGGGTGTTGGGAGAAGGTAGGAGGTGTCCAAGGAGGGAGGGCTGGTTGAACCTATAGTAGGGTCTTCAACCAACGATGGCAGCAAACAACAGCCTGAAGATACCAGGAAATAGCACTGGGTGTCAGGATCTGTGTCCAAGGATGAGGTAGCAGAGGACTGGTTATGAGAATGGAGGCCTGGATCATCAGCATGGTCAGTGTAAGAGTTACTATTTTGGAGACAGTGAGCACTTTTGAAACTGGTGTCTGATTGGAGCCAGAGGTGCTGATAAAAAATATCTCCAGCAACTGAGAGCTGGAACAACAGTATGATGGGACTGGGACAACTTGGTAGTACAACAGCAGCCAAACCTGTCAGAAGGGCCTTAAGACAATCCTGCAGCAGCTGCTGACCATGTGGCTTGAGGATTGGAAAGCCAAGGAGTGAGTTGCAAAGTGAAGGGAGTGACTGTGGTGGTGCCGCTAGCTGAGGGGTGTGACTGGACCCTCCTGAGAGATGCAACATCCGAAGATTGTCCCCAAGTCCTCTGAGCAGCAAGGGAAAAGGTATCCCAGGACAGGGTCGGAGCAGGAGCTGAGCCAGCAGTGAAGATGACATGAGTGCATGGTTCCACTTCAGCATTGGCACAAGAGGTAAACGCTCATCCAGCAGGTAGAGAGAAAACTGTGTATAGATGAGATGAAATGTGGGACTCAAGGAGACCAGACTGGATGTCCCCAAGTACTGAGCCAATAAGACATGCTTCCCTCGCTGACATGTGGCTTCAGCCCCTACACGAGAAAGAAGCTCACCACAACCTGGGGAACCCTGAACATCTGTGATTCTGACTCCAGTGTGGTCAGCAACAGTCAGCATATGGGAGTGAGCAGTAAGGTCTGGCCAGTGCCATGAAGAAGGGTTTTTGAACACAAGGGTCTTAGGGTCTTTGTGTATTTGCTTCAGCCCATTCTGGGGGCTCCACAGACTCACAGCTCCTGAACAAATACAGATTGCCAGCTCTCCATGAAGATGAGGGCTGAGGCTAATTCCTGTGGCTCCTTTCTCTGTACCTAGCACCTGCAGGGGCTCAGGATGCCCTTGATGACTGACCTGCCAAACAGCACAGTGATGATCAGAGAGGACAGCCAGCAGAACTTCCCCCTGGATTGTGCAGGTTATCACCTGCTGGACTGGTCCCTGGAGCAAGATTTGAGTTGGGTCCCCAAGGGCCTGGAGTTCATTGGTGGTGGGCAGTTTTACCTTCTGGAAGTTCAATTGGTTGTAGGTTTGCCCAGCAGGGTATGCCAGCTGGGATTTAGCCCCGGGGCCCAAGTGAGAGCCCTACATGCCTTGCGGGATTTCTTTGGTTTTCCCAGGTTAAAATTCTCCTGCAGCAGCTTTCCTAGGCTCCTGAAGACAATGTCCCCATGATCCCACAAAAACTGGTTGAGCTGTTCTATGACATCTATTGTGGCTTTGGCCCCAAAGAGATGCCTCAGTCTCCCCTGGAGGAGCAGATCTCAGGGGTCAGCTCAGGGTCCCAGGACTCAGCACCAGGGTGCAGGAGGGGTGGGTGTCCAGGATTGTCAGACTTCTGTCTTTCCCATTTTGTCACATACAATGTCTCATGCTGGGGCTTAACCAATGGATTCTTGTTCTGTGGGAGGCTTCAGCAGATGCATATAGTCACTCCAAGCAGGGGCCAGATAGGAACCAGAGGGAATCACTCAGGCCAGGAGGGCCAGGAAAAAGAATGTGGAAAAGAGATTTACAGGAAAATCCACCTTTGTTTAGGGCTCGTGCTCAATTCTCAGGTCTTGGTTTCCCCTATCCTGCAGCTCATCAGTTCTTCACTATTTTTAAAAGCATATATATTTTTATTTATTTCATTAAGTATTTCCTAATTAATCTTTTTTTTTGGAGGGAGAAAGGCAAGACAATTGGGTTTAAGTGACTTGCCCAGGGTCATATAGCTAGTAAATGTCAAGTGTTTGAGGACAGATTTGAACTCAGGTCCTCCTGACTCCAGGGCCAGTACCCTACTCACTGTGCCACCTAGTTTCCTTTTTTAATTACTTTTAAAAACATTTTTTAACACTCATTAAAAAAATTTTTTTGAATTCCCAATTTTCTCCTTCCTACCTGCTCCTCCTCCACTTCTTAAGGAGGCAAGCAATATATTGATTATACATGTGAAGTCATGCAACAGATATTTCCATATTCGCCATATTGAAAAAGAAAATACACACACCCCTAAGAAAAATGAAGTGAAGAAAGTGTTCTTCAGTCTGTACTAAGTTTATCAGTTCTCTCTCCAGGGGTAGATAGCATTTTTCATCATGGGTCCTTTGGAATTGTCTTGGATCAGTGCCATGATCAGAAGAGCTAAGTCTTTCACAGCTGATCATCAATACAATATTGCTGTTACTGTGTAAAGTTCTGCTCACTTCACTTTGTATCAGTCCATCTAAGTCTTCCTAGGGTTTTTCTGAAAGCATCCTGCTTGTCATTTCTTATAGCATGATAATATTCCATCACAATCATGTACCACAACTTGTACAGTTGTTCCCCAGTTGATGGACATGCCCTCAGTTTCCAGTTCTTTTCCACCATAGTAACAACTGCTATAAATATTTTTGTGCATATAGATCCTTTTCCTTTTTCTTTGATATCTGGGATACAGATGGTGAGCATTTAATAAATCCTTTCTTCCTGTCACCCTTTCCCACTCCCTTTAAATCTATCATCCAAAATCATGAAGTGCCTTGTTCAGCTCTTTCCCAATTGTTGGACATTCCTTCCATTTCCAATTCTTTACCACCACAAAAATTGCTGCTATAAATATTTTTGTACAATAGATCCTTTCCCCTTTTCTTTGATCCTTGGGGTATGGACCTGGTAGTGGTATTACTGAGTCAAAGGGTATAACATAGTTTTATAGCCTTTTGGGTATAATTTCAAATGATTCTATGGAATGATGATACCAGTTCACAAATCTCCCAAGAGTGTATTAAGGTCCCAGTTTTTCTATATCCCCTCCAGTATTTGTCATTTTTCTTTTCATGTTAGCCAGCCCGATGTGTGGTAGCTCAGAGTTAGAACTACTCTATTCTTAATTTGTTTTTGTTTTCTCTATCAAAAATAACATTTGTTCTAGAAAAGAGAAAACAAAATGACTAATAGAGAGTTGATTCCCAAGATGTTGAAAGACCATTTTAGGATTGTAGATATAGACCTGAGACCTTAGAGGTCACCACCCACCTCATTTAACAGGTAAGGAAACTTTAGACCCAGGAAAGTTAAGAGATTTGTCCAGAGCCAAACAGATAATAACCACATAGACACAGGATTTCAATCCAGGTCCTCTGGTTCTATGGACAGAATACTGCGCCTGGAGTCAGGCTCTTCTTCTCAAGTTCAAATCCACTGTCTGTTATCTTTGCCAAGAAAACCCCAAATGGGATGACAAAGAAACAGACAAGACTGAATACCAAAATCTTCAGTTCCAAAGGCATTGTTCTTGCCTCCTCATTGCCCTCGCTTATTTACTAGGTCTAGACTTCCAGTATGAAGATCCTAGAAGAATCGGTGGGTGTTAATACTTCTTCAAAAAAATCTTTGAGAGATCTTGAAGAATGGGGGTGCTACAGGATTCTCTGGAACTTTAGATCCTCCTATTACTTTGGGCTATGGAGTGCACGCTAATGCCAGAAGAGAAAGAAGCAGTAAACAAACCCAGGGCTTGGGCTAGGGATTATGGGAGAGGAGGAAAAAGAAAATGTTTTGTTTTTCCTGTAATTCCTTCTGCTTGATGCCTCATTTTCTGTGCCCTCCATCTTCTGCATTGTTTTGGGTTTACTTTTAGCTTCTGAGTTTTTTTAAAAAATATATCAGGATGGCTGCACAAACCTATAGATTATAAGATTTCAGGTAGTCAAATGTTGATACTTGTTTCCAAACATGGATACTTCTGCAAAAAAGTTAATTAAAAAAAAAAAGAAATTGAGCATCTTTCATTGCCTAAGGCTATGAAGTAAGAGCATAATCTTATGCAAATGGATGCAAATTCAAATGTGTTTAGTCAAAGTCTAGGTTCCAACTCTAGCTCTTTTATTTGTAAAGGAGAACTTTCTATTGTTACTTTTAGGGAGAAAAGAAAGATTTGTCATGATTGAGATAGCCAAGAGAGTTTTTCTAGGTCCAGTGTAGAAAGCAAGTTTAGGAGAAAGTATCAACCTCCAAGTAAGAGATTAGGTAGGGAATAATAATGGTCCTAGATCTCCTCCTCAGGATTACTTGTATCTTCAAAAGAGTGATGGGAGAGACAATGGAAAGGGCATTTGAAGACGAAGGTGTTTGAACTTTGAGGGACAATTGTGAAATAATTTTATTTTGTCAGCTAAGTTCTAAATCTTGATGGTATAGACTTGAAGTATCAGGTATCAACAACTCGGTAAAAATTAAAAATGCCCAAAGTGTTTGTATAATGTATTACAACTTTATTTTCATTCATTGTTTATAGATTTAGAACTAGAAGGAATATTTGTTGTTCATCGTTTTTTCGGTCATGCCCGATGCTTTGTGACCTTATTTGAAGTTTTCTTGGCAAAGATGGTTTGCCATTTCCTTCTCCAGCTCATTGTACAGATGAGGAACTGAGGTGAACAGGGTCAGATGACTTGCCCAGGGTCATACAGCTAGTAAATGTCTGAGGCCTGTTTTGAACTCAGGTTTTCTTATCTCTAGGCCTGGTTCTCTATCCATTGCATCACCTAGCTGCCCAGGGACCATGTAATCCAAACTCCTCATTTTACAGATGAAGAAACTGAGACCCAGTAAGTTTAAGGGACTTGTCCAAGGTTATAAGATAGTGAGTGGTAGAGTTGAGGCTTGAACCCGGACCTTCTGACTCTAAATCTAGCTATTTTTCATCCAACTTTGCTTATCTCCATCTCTGTGATTTCATCCAAGTCTCACAATAGTTCTGTCAAGTAGTATCGGTGGTGTTATTAGCCCATTTTGCAGGTGAAGGAACTGAGATTCAGAACTTCCTCAACCCACCCATTAAATGAACCCAGACTGGGTATCATCTAAGTTTTTGTCATTTCCTCATCCTTGGGTGTGGAACTCTCTCCAATGTGGAGTTCAGAGTCTTGGTAGCAGACTGCACCAGGGGTGCAGTGGATAGAGTGCTGTCTGGAGTCAGTAACACCCAAGTGCTACTATGCTTTCAAATTCTACCTGTGTGACCTCTGGCTTTAAATCCTTCATCCTCTGGGTGCCTCAGTTTCCTCAACTGTAAAATAAAGATGCTAACAATAGCATCTGCCTCCTAAGGTTCAGATGACAATATACATAAGGTACTTAGCATAATATCTGGTCCATAGTAGGGGCTTAATAAGTGCACATTCCCTTCCTTCCTTTCCTTGCCCCTGGATTTTGCCATAGCTTTACCAGAGAACTAGAAGAATTGGCGAGGGAGGGACAGTTAGGTGGTGCAGTAGATAAAGCACTGGCCTTGGAGTCAGGAGAACCTGAGCTTAAATCCAGCCTCAGACACTTAACCCTTACTAGCTGTATGACCCTGGGCAAGTCATTTAATCCCTATTGTCTCACCAAAAAAAAAAGTTATTGAGGGAAACTGAGTGGTTCTGTGGGCCACAGGCTGGTGGACTCTTCTCCTGAATCTCAGCATACCCATTGGCCCAGAGAGGTTTCTTAGGCCATCTCTTCTGATGAGACTCTGAATTCTGGCTGTCTCATTGTTTTCAAAGTTAATTATGACTAAAACAGTTGTAGGGCAGCAGAGGCAAGAAGTCAGAATGCTAAAAGAGGATTACAGTCAAAAGCTCCAGTGATAGCTGATCAGAGTGCATGTCTAATGCCTAATGGTGACAACAGTAGCTAATATTTATATAGGCCTTAAGGGTTGTAAAGTGCTTTACATATATTACATCATCTCATCTTCACAGCAACCTTGTGAACTGAAAATGAATTGAGACCCAGAAGGAAAACTAAGAGGGACAAAAAGGGGTTTTATACATTTTTGTATTTTAGTGATTTTATTCTTATTTAACAGATGAGGAAACTAAGGCTGGGAAAGGTCATGTGAATGACCAAGGGTCACAGCTATGGATCTGAACCCAGCTCTTCTCACTTCTTCATGTGCTGTTCCTGTCATCATGGTGCATTGGTTTATGGGTCTTCATGAAAAAATCCCACCTCCTCTGGTTAAGGTTGCATTTGCCCTGATTAGTTTTCAGGAACTTCAGACTGATTGATGTAGAGTATTTGTGGCACCCTAAAGGACGTAGATGAGGACCCATCAGAAAAGGTGGAACCCAATTTCAGACCTAGATATAATAATTAGTTATTCTTTGAGTCTTGGTACTTTTGGGTCTATATAGAGCTACCCTGTTCTCTCAATCCTCCCTTCTCTGCTCCTTTTATTTACTACTCTCAGATAGAATCTCCCTCTGTTTATCATTTATAAAAGTGGTAGGAATTCATGGCGGATATACGTTCAAGACAGCTTGTACAGTGTGACTGCCCCATTCATCTGCTGCTTTTTAACTGAAGGCACAAAACATGCTAGTATTCTCAGTACAAGGGAGCTAATGCAAGGAAATGTTTTTAGACATCAAGTCATCTCTGCCATGTTTTGCCATCCGTGTCTGTTTTAGAGTCCAAACATGTGGTAGACACGGTATTTTCGGTGGTCTTAAAAATTCACTATCCATGGGCCGTTTAGCACATTCCCCCATCTTGTTCCCTCATGAAAACACCCAAGATTTTTTTTTTTTACTTTACTGTCAGGATGTTAGCTGTTTAGGTCACAAACTGCACAGTGGATTCTAGAAGTAAATGGACTTAGAGAGCTGCATGAAATGGAAAGGAAATTGGGTTCAATGAAGGCCTATCTCCCTCCCTCAGTGTTTTACTGGAAATATTCAGAATTTTATTGCCCTTTAATTTCTGTGAAGCACAACTATGTTTGTTCTTCGTAGGTTCAGAGATCTAGAGCTAAAAGGGATCTTAGAAACCATCAGATTAACCCCCTCTTTTCACAAATGAGGAAGGTGAGGCACAGTGATCAGTCCAGGATTCTGCAGTTAATAAATATCTGAAACGTCATTTGAAACCAGGACTTCCAAACTCCCAATCAGATGCCCTGCCTATTGTAGCATGCATACTCTCTTCTACACCAGAGCCATGGATTTGATTGGTGTATGAAGAATTGGCTTTCTTTAGCTTTCTCTTATTGAACTCTTTAGTTTCATGAAGATGAAGGATAACATCATTACCAGTTTGCAGGGGCTCTACTTCAGTGGCCCTGCAAAGCCAATGAATAGTGTTTCAGGCCATTATGTTTGGATTTTTTTTTTGTTGTTGTCTTTAGAGCTGTAGCATATAATATGCAGCCAATTCTCCACTTAAGGTGATTTGCATTTACTGGGCTTTAGCCACTTACTGCAGGCTTGGCCAGCAGGTAAATAAACTCACATCCATCTTTCTCCTCCTCCTGCTTCTAGGCTCAGTCAGACCCCTTAGCCAGCCCTCCTTGATCTCAGCATTTAGGCCTGGTCCAGGTCCAGCCCCAGCTTCAGCCCTATTCCCAGGAGCCCCTTTCTGGAGCTCTTTGAGTCTCAAAGGCAGACTCTCAAGGGAGAGCAAAACCGAGCAAGGGAGCTGGAGGAAATGGTGGTAGACTAAGAGAGGGTATCCTGTGATTTTTGTGTGTGCCAGAGTTTCTATCCCCAGTGCCAAATAGAGTTCCTGGCATATAAGAGGGGCTTAATAAATACTAATTGCTTCATTTAAAATGATGAGACTGCTCTTATAGCTAGTAAATTGACTCTAAACAACATGATGCTACAAGTCTACTGTAGACTCCTATGAATCATGGGGATAGAGTGGAAGGAGGGTGACAAAGGAGAAGGAGTCTTTGGCTAGCTCAAAGACTGGTGGTCCAAAGAGTGATTCACTCAGCCAGTGATTGAGGGAAAGCCAACTGCCCTTGGTGAGTGAACTCAGGAGACACTGGCCTTTGCAGCTGTTTTGCTGACCTCCACGTTATTGACTTGCCACTTTGCAGCATGACTCTGCTTTAGTGATTTTTGATTGACCATTTTACTTCCATACTCAATAAACTTTAGTGGCTGTTGTCCTCTGTCGAGTCAGATATGAACACTTCCACTTGGCATTGAAAACATTCACAATCTGGTCCCATCCTACCTTTCTAGTCGTATATATTTCTTCTCTTCATGTGCTCCATGGTCCAACTTTCTCTCTGTTCTTCACACATATAACACTCCATCTCCAGTGTCTATGCCTTTGTACTGACCGTCCTGGAATGCACTCCCTCCTCCCTCTGCCTTAAAATCTCTGGTTTCCTTTAAAGGTCTACTCAAGTGCCACCTTCTAATGAGGCTTTTTCTGATTCCCTGTTTGTCACCATCTTCCCCTCAATCTCCCAAATACTAGTGCCTTCTCCCTCAAATTTCCTTATATTTTTTTGATACGTATTTTGAATATATATGCATATATTATACTGCATATGTTTATTTATACATATCTCTTCTGAAAGAACCTAACCTCCTTGAAGGTAGGAACAATACCCAGCACATAGTAGGTGTTTAACACCTTTGGTGATTGAATGAATCTTTATCCCAATCCCACAGAACCGGAAAATTGTGTTGTATGACAACCCATGCTTCCAATTGGAAAGCAAGTCCTTAAACAAAGGGTATACTTTAATGAAATATCCCTCTCCCTCAAAAAATGTTAATAAGACACAAGATCGGGCCTTAGCCAATTTGTGTAATATCAGGGTGCAAGATGAAGCTATTTGTTGAGTTGTTTTTCAGGAGGGTCTGACTCTTCCTGACCCCATTTAGGGTTTCCTTGGCAAAGATATTGCTGTTTCCTTCTCTAGCTCATTTTACAGATGAAGAAACAGAGGCAAAGAAGATAAAGAGACTTGCCCAGGGTCACACAGCTAGGAAGTGTCTAACAGGAAGGTGAATCTTTTAGACTTCAGGCCCAGCACCCTGTCCACTGTGACACCTAGCTGCCGGAAGCAGCTTGTACCCTGGAGAATGGACCTTCTGCTTTGGTGTCATAGTGGATGCAGTGCTGGGCCATAGGCAGGAAGACCTAAATTCAAATTCTACCTCAGACAGGCTAGCTTAGGTGACTGCAGGGAACACGTAGCCTTCAATTTCTTGAACTGTAAAATGGGGATAATATTAAGTCCCTACGTCCTAAGGTTGTTGTGGGAATCAAAGGAGATAATATTTCTAAATTCCTTCCCCTTTTTCTTCTTCCTCCCCCACTTTTTCCCTTCTTTTTCTTTTTCTTTGTCTCCCTCTCCATCTCTTTTTTTTAATATAAATTTATTTATTTAA
Source organism: Potorous gilbertii (assembly GCA_028658325.1). Classification (NCBI taxonomy): domain Eukaryota; kingdom Metazoa; phylum Chordata; class Mammalia; order Diprotodontia; family Potoroidae; genus Potorous; species Potorous gilbertii. Next base: position 361,719,514 of record CM053770.1, on the reverse strand, counting down.
CTTTTTACATTCATTTTCAAAAAATTTTGGATTCCAAATTTTCTCCCCATTTGTCCCTTCCCCCCTCCCCAATACACCGAGCATTCTAATTTCCCCTATCACCAATCTGCCCTCTCT
>CM053770.1:361695735-361718897 GCA_028658325.1 Potorous gilbertii | reverse complement strand
TTCAAAATCCTTTTTGAGCTCTTCCAAGGCCTGAGCCCATTGGATATCTATTTCAGATGTTTGGGATACAGAGGCCTTGACTCCTATGTCTTTCCCTGATGGTAAGCATTGTTCTTCCTCATCAGAAAGGAAGGGAGGAAACATCTGGTACCCAAGAAAGTAACCTTCTATGGTCTTATTATATTTTTTCCCTTTTCTGGGCATTTTCCCAGCCAGTTACTTGACTTCTGAGATTCCTCTCCACCCCTACCCAGATCTGCCCAGCTAGTGCTTGGGGTCTGAGATTCAAATGCTGCTTCTCAGCCTCAGGGCTTTCAGCAGCAGGTGGGGCTGCTATTCAGTGGGATTAATTTCTGGTGCTCAGGTGGGGGCAGGGCCACCTTCCAGGCTCAGTTCCCTAAGGGGGTTTATGCGGAGACCTTCAGTAATGGACTCCAGCCCTTGCCTTCTCCGGGAGCCTCTGGCCACCCGCTGCCTCCCAAGGGTGCCTGAGTTATGGAGACACTCCACTCCCCTCTCAGCCAGCCCAGAAGTCTCTCTCGCTGACCTGTAGCGCCTGTAGGTGAAGGGACCTTTATGGCTGCCGGAGATTCTGTCTCTGAAGCCTGCTCGGATCTGTTCCTCTTGGTGCCACGCGGCCAGGGCAGGGCTGGGCTTCGCTCCCGTCTGGTGCGCAATGGACCCTTGGGGTCAGTTTTTCAAGGCTGTCTGGAAGAGAAATCTCCTTCACTCTGTTGCTGCACGGCTTCCACTGCTCCAGAATTTGTTGGGAGTTAGTTTTACAGGAAATCCATGGGCTGTGGGTTTGGAGCTAGCAAATGTGAATCTTTCTACTCCCCTATCTTGGCTCCTCCCCCTCTTCCCTGTCTCTTTTCCTTTCTTCCTTCCTTCCTTCCTTCCTTCCTTCCTTCCTTTCTTCCTTCCTCCCTCCCTCCCTCCCTCCCTCCCTCCCTCCCTTCCTCCCTTCCTTCCTCCCTCCCTCCCTCCCTTCCTTCCATTGCCTATGCTCATACAGAGGAATTTACAGTAAGAAAAAGAAGGCAACAAAGCAGGTGTCTTTGGAACAAATTATCAACATCATCCTCATTATATAAAAACTGACATTCATATAGCGTTTGAAGATTTTTGAAGCATTTTACACACATTATCTTATCTCCATAAAATCCTCACAAAGTAGTAACTTACCGGTGTTATCCCCGTTTTACAGAGCAGGAAATTGAGATGTGAATTGTGATATGTTTCAGAAGTGAGATGGAAGCCTACCTCTCTTCTGACTTTAAATCCTGTGTTCTTCATTATACCAGATTACCTTGTAGCCCAAAGGAGCTCAAAGTCTCCCCAAAGTTACCTGTCCAAAATCATTCCAATAAAACTCTTTGGAATCCTATGACCTATATGTATCAACTAACTACTCACTTCTGTGAGTGGTTCTGTGCTTTGTGTAGGGGATAATAAAGACAAAATTGAAACAGTCCCTGCCCTCATTTTCTAATTCAGCATCCAGACAGTAAAATGTTTTTAAATGCCTACTATGTACTAGACACTGTGGTAAGTGCTGGGGCTCCAAAAAAAAAGAAAAAGACAATCCTTGTCCTAAAGGAGCTCACAAATAATGGGAGCGATGATAAGCATACAGATGTATGTAAATAAGCTATATACAAAATAAATAGGAAATAATTAACAGAGAAAAGGCAATTGAATTAAGAGTTATATTAAAAACCTCAAGTGGACAGGCAGTATGATATGGTCGATAGAGACTATAAATTACATGAGTTGCTAGGATTTAGAATTGGAGGAAACCTGAGGCCATTTAAGACCAGCTCCCTCATTTGACAGATGTGGAAACTGAGACTCAAGGAGGTTGTTGAGTTACTGATCTGTATTAGTGGAAGGCATTTCCCAAACCAGAATTTCCTACACCAATGGAATCACAGGTCTTCCCCTTCTTTTCCCCCTAAAATTAATTTGGAATTATGAGAAGCATGAGGCACTGTGGCATGGTTGAGAGAAAACTGATCTCAGAGTCAGGAAAACCAGGGCCCAAGTCTGACCTCTGAAATGTACTGACTTTGCAACCCAGGGCATGTCATTTAGGCAGTTCTCCAAGACTCTTAAATTGATGAAGAGGTGACAGCTTGCATAGCTAGCAGCAGTTTCCTCACTTGAGAATTCCTTTTACTGTTGAAATCATAGGTCTAGACTCTATTTCTACCCCTAATCTTGAGAAATAAAATGAGAAATTGTACAGTATATTTATGCAGTTTACCATTGCATATAATTGTGTGTGATTGGTTATTGTTTAGTATTGTGTGATCTCTATATACTCCAGATAGCATTATATCATATAGCTATAGAAAGGTCAGAGAGACTACATATTTTCAGAACTGATCAAAGACCTAGATTATTTAAATTAGATTCAGTACAATCTGATTTGATATATGTAAGTATATACATGCATGTGTATATTTTTTTGTTGTCATTAGTCATTTTTTTAGTCACGTCTGACACTTTGTGATCCTATTTGGGGTTTTTTGGCAAAGATACTGGAGTGGTTTACCATTTCCTTCTCCAGTTCATTGTACAAGTAGGGTTAAGTGACTTGCCCAGGGTCTTCCAACTAGTGCCTGAGATCTGATTTGAGCTCAGGAAGATGAGACTTCTTGACTCCAGGCCAGGCATTCTATTGGCTGTGTGTTAGATTGATCTGTCCACATGCTTATACATCCATACATATAAACATATATTTATATACAAACATGTATATAAATACATATATAATGTATGCATGTATTTTGAACAGGCATCATTCCCTCCGTCAGGAATGTCACCCTACCATTTCAATGACTGTTTATTCAGATTCAATGTATGTCATTCTCAATTTATAATTTCTTTTCCAGGAAAATTTCCTGTCAGAACATTGACTGTGTTCCATAGCTTCTTTTATCTAGTATTCTCTTAGAGGAGGAAAAGGATGTTTTTATGTATAATTGGGAGATAATGATATCAGTAATGAGAGCTGCCACTTCTGTAATGATTTGTGGCTTCCAAAATGCTTTCCATGCAGTCTTTCATTCGAACCTTTTAACAGCCCTGTGAGGTAGGTAGGTTAAATAACATTATTGCCCCCACTGGAAAGATGAGGATTGACCCAAGGTCATGTGTAGAGCAGTGGACCCAGTTCTTTTGATTGCAAATCTAGCCCTTATTCCACTTGTACCCCAACCTTCTCCTAGATAATCAAAATAATTGGAAGCATGATGAGAACTTATATTTGTCCATTCCTGGGTACTTCTTTAAAATAAAGTTGTTGCAGGATCTATTTATATTTTTACATTTTCAGATGTGGTAAATGATTCTGACTTTCTCAGGATGCTAAGGGACTCATGTTAGGTGGTTGAATCTGCCTAAAAACAGGTGTTTAAGGATTTTTAATAACCTTTCCACTGGCATTTGGAAATTTCTCATGATGAAGTGACAATTTGGGTTGTAGAGTTGATCATAGAAATTAAGATATATTTGAACTGTATTTTTAAAAGTTTCCATGTTCTAGACATCATCTTAAACCATCATGATCTTATTTAGGCAACAAAGTAGAATAGTAGATAGAGGCGTAGGGTTGGAGTCAGAAAGAACTAAGTTGAATCCTGCCTCAGACACTAGCTGTATGACCTTGGGCAAGTCCCAAGTCTCTGCCTATACTGGCATGCAGTAAGTGCTTCATAAATGCTTGTTTCTTTTCCTTGTGTGACTTTGGACAAGTCATTTGGCTGCCCTGTGCCTCAGTTTCCCCTTCTAAAAATGTGGATAATCACAGTAGCACCCACCTCACTTGGGTTATGATGAGAATCAGATGACATAATATATATCCAGTGCATAAAAAACTCTACAGGAATGTTAGTAATTATCATGTCACATACACACATAAAAAGTTAGAGCCCTGCAAGAAACAAGTGTTTTTTTGTGCAGTGTTAATTATTTTAAGTTTCTTTGCAGAAGAAGAATTTGACCAGTGACCTCTAAAGAACTTTCCATTCCCTCCCTCCCCTCCTTTATATGGGTTTTATTGTACATTCATGTTTCCTTTTGAGAAGGGAAATGGTGATTCGTTTTCTTCATTTTTCCTATTTTAAAATGGCAGGTATGCTGAGGCTGGCATATCTGTGTGAATTTGATTGTATCTTGTGGGGATATCATTGTCCAACAGAGAATGTTATAAAGCTTAAATTTAAATTTGTACATTTGGCCCCAGGCTTTCTCAGGAAATAAATATTTAATACGGATACTTTATCTATTCAAAGGGTTTAGTTGATTCTGAGGTTTCTCTGCATTTTTACTGGGCTAATTTCTATGGTATAATTTTTCATTTAGCAGACTCTAGTTTCTAGTAATAATTATTTAAACTTACACAGACCCATGATAGTGTTTATCTAGTCACTGCCCAAGTTCTTTCAGTCTTTTTGCTGTGTAACTCCAATTATTATCTATTTATCATATTCATAAAGCATTTAACACATGGTACATAGTAGGTACTTCATAAATTAAATACTTATTTCCTTCCCAACCCTATTATGTCTAAGAGCAGCAGCATCTCACTTCTTGACAATTAGAACTCTCCTGGGATAGAATAAGGGCATTTGGGTGGTACAGTGGATAGTGTGCAGGGTCTGGAGTCAGGAAGATTCGTTTTTATGAGTTCAAATCCTGCCTCGGACACTTACTTAGTTGTGTGATCCTGGGCAAGTCACTTAACCCTGTCAGGTTCCTCATCTGTGAAATGAGCTGGAGAGAGAAATGGCAAACCACTTCAGTGTCTTTGCCAAGAAAACCCCAAATGGGGTCATGAAGAGTCAGACACAACTGAAAAATGACTCCACAATAAAAAGGATAGAATGTGATACCTTGGAAGGGTGTGACTTCTCATCACTACAAGTGTTCAAGTAAAGGATGGTTGGCTACTTGTGGGAGATGGTATATAACAGCGGGGTTAAGCAGCCCAAAGTGGGACCAGAACCAGATTAAAATATAATTAGAAAATATCTAATCATGTAAATAAAATTCCAGTAAAACATAAACAATCTTCATATGTGGTTTTCTAAGTCAGTATACATCCCTCAGGGATTTTTATATATAGTTTAATGGCCCCATTTCTATTTGAGTTTGATACCCCTGGTGTAGAGGGACTCTTGTTCAGGTGTGGCTTGGATGAGGTGAACTTTGAGGTCATTTTAAATTCTAGGTGTCAGCATTTTGGTAATGAGGGTTTTTAACTATGCAAGAGAGGTTGTAATATTAATTATGTTAATGAGAGTTAAAGGCCTTTTCCACCCATTAATGGGCCTGTCCATTATGGGAGGTTTGATTAGGGGAGAATTGTTTTGTAGGAAGGCCCACACATTTGAAGTTTTGTTTTGGGGCTTATTTTTTGGAAGTGTTTGTTTAGCCAGATGAGACGCTGGGTGGCTGCTAAGGAGCTCCCCCCCACAAAAGAACCCCAGATGTTGGTGCTTCTCTCTCTGGTAACTATGTATGTATGTATGTATGTATGTATGTAATGATCAGACAGTTGGATCTGTCTGTTGATCTGTGATGTATGTATTGCTTATGGTCAGACATTTAAAAGCCCTGTCTATTGATCTTTATTTCTCCATTTGTATTTTCTCTGAAATTCAGAGTGCTGACTTTTTCCTCCTTTTTCTAGAACACCGAGTTCTGATGTTTTTAGTGTTTTCTCCCCCCTTACATTATTTTGGTCATTGGTTGTTATTTTTCCCTGCATCAGTTCATACAGCTCTTCTCCTATTTCTCTGAATTATTCACATTCATCATTTCTTACAGCACTCAAATATAGTAATCAACATTACTTAAAAATAAATCAGTAAGCAAATAAACAAATATAACTGGCTGGCCTCAGGGAGCTGCCAAATAACACTCAGATATAGTATGTCAGCTTCCAATTATATGAGTTACCTTTTCCACTGCTACCTACATTCATAGGATCGCAGGATTGTAGATTTAGAGATGGAAGGAACCTTGGAGTCCATTGAATGTAACTTCTTCATTTTACAGATGAAGAAAGTCACATAGCTTGTAAATATATGAGGTGGGATTTGAACCCAGGACTGCCTGACTCAAAGTTCAATGCCCTCTCTATTATTACACTTCATTTTGGGGTCATTTGAAAACTTTTTTTTTGGAAAATTTTGCAACTTTGGAATTGATTGCATGACATGGGAGACTGGCAAAAGACCTCCCAGCATGGTGTACTTGCATCAAAGGAAGGCACTGTGTTCTAGGAGAAAAACAGAATTGCAGTAGCTGAAAGGAAATGTGAGATGTGCAAATTTAGAGACATCCCCACCCCAAATATTCATATGGACTATTTGTGCCTGATCTTTGGTAGTGCCTTCTGAGCTCATACTGGTTTGATCAGCCACAGTGGGACATACTGTACCTTGACTCCAACATAGTGATGTCATTTTAGTCCTTTTAGAGAATGAAGGACAATAGTCCTTTTTATTAATCCATTCCTCAGCTGATGAGCATTCACCTTGCTTCTACTTTCTGTGCCAGAAAAAAATAGTGCCTACTCCCATAGAGCTTAATGTATGATTATCAGTTCTAAGCAGTCATCTGAAAATTCCCATCTTTCTTGGACATTTTCAAACTCTCATTTTTAGTTTAGTGATTCTCTGGACTATAAGTGTATTTCCTGACTTTTAGGTTTCAGTGTGAGAAACGACGTGCCATAATAGGTAGAGTGCAGGCTATGAAGCCAGTAAGACATAGTTTAAGTCCTAATCTTTTTCATATACTAATCGTATGATCCTGGGCAAGTTAATTAATCTCTGAATGTTCTAAGTAGCAAAGAAAGTTGCCTACCTGCATTGATAGTTTCCTCGCTTGGAGATCTTTATACCAATGAAAGCAGTTTCAGTCCCTATCTCTATCAATTACATTATAGTAATTTAATTATCTCCCAAAACTCAGCAGATGATCTGGAGTGTTCTTAAGTATTCTTCCACAACTCTGCCATTTTGTCACCTTGGGTATATTTATTTCTTAGCCTCCCCAGTGCCTTTGCTTTCCCATCTGTAAGCTGGGTATTTAAAAATGCATGCCATATGGCCAATTCACTGTGAAGATACAAGGCTTAGTTAGATAATGTCCATGATTCAGGAAGCTGAACAGGGTGTAATTTCTTCTTTCTTTTTCTGTTGAAAGTGTAAATGGGCATCCTTTGTTCAAAGATGAAAAGAGATAATGGAAAAGAAAATATAAATCTGTCCTTTCATGATAAAAAAAATGGTCTGTTTCCTTCCTCTGTTCCTTTCATTACTATTTATACTAGTGAAAGTGTTTAAAAATAATTTGAGTGTTTGTTTTGTTTTCTCTTCTGGTAAAACTTCTGTGATCTCTACAGATTAGCTCAGGAAAAAAAGGATGAAAAGACATTTCTTTAAAGGAATTTATATTTCCATATCATTTCAAACTCATATGGTTTGATTTTGTATCCTGTGAAAACGATGAGGAATGTGCGAAGAACAGCCTAGAGTTTCTTTCCTTGTTCATGTGCTCCTCTCACAAATCTTGTATCTTTTAGAGTCACCTTGGCCTGCCTTTCTGACTCAGTAGGTTGAAGCTGCAATATTGGCAGTGCCAGTTTGAGTCCCCATCCTAGAAGCCAAAAGAAAGTGAGACTAGCCAAGGAGATGGAAGAAATGGTACCTTCTCAAATGTAGTAATCAATATTATTTAAAACTAAATACCCAAACAGGTAAATAAACAAGGCTGACTGGTATCAGGGAGCTGATATGATGTGCCAACTTCCTATTTAAGGGTTACCTTTTCCACTGCCATATTCCACAGTAAATGCATGCTTAGCTTCTTTTTATAGAGTGGTTACAAGCACTGAGCTAGATTAATCACAAGCGCACAATCCTTATGAGTGTCCTGGGGATATTTTCCATTGGTAGCTGTTTTTCCTCTTTAAAAGTGATGCTTGAAATGGACCTAGATATTATCTGCAAAGATTTTTGTATTATAATATTGCCCAGACCTTGCTGGGTACTGATTAATCTAGCTTTCCCCCCTAAACTTGTGTGCTGATTTGCTTATCCCACTCCCATACAAATTTCTGAGTTAGATTTGGAACTCTTAAACCCATTAAGCCTGAGGAAATAAAGTAAAAAGCCTTAGTGTTCCACTTGTTGCAGGATTTAGAGGTGGGCTAGCCCATAACATGTACATTCTGAAGCTAAATCTTAAGGATGGATAGGTGCATGGTGTGTATGAGCAGGCTATAACATATCCACAAGGGGAAGGGTAGTAAGTAACAAAGGACATCATTAAGGAGCTGTTTGATAGGAGAAGAAGATAGGTTAGTTACATATATGGCACAAAAGAGAGAGGACAGATTCATCATCACCAGAATGCTTCACTTGGTTACCCACTTGATGTCAGGAGAAAGCAAGGAAATCTTCAGCATGTTAGGTGGACCTTCTGTGGGGAAATTTAGAGAGTATATAAACAAAAATCCCACAGGATAGCCAGGGATGGTTGGGTTGTGAGGTGCATTGTTAGAAGGAAATCCTGAATCGAGGGAATCATAGATTCATTTGAATAGTTTCATTCCCCTGCAGAAGTTCAGCTGGGTTCTCTAAAGCTAAGCTTTCTCAGCCAGCAAAGGAGTTAGGGTTAGTGATGAAGGGTGTTCATCTCAGTCATCTGCTGATACCTCACCCTAGCATGGAGGTGAATCCAGATTCTCAGAGATTTTCTTTTTTTATTCTAGCAGGAACTCAAACTCTGAAAGATTCTGCTAAGCTTTGGGTATGGCATCACTCAAGCAAGAGACTTCATGTCTCCCTGAAAACCAATCTAGTGTGGAGAAGGGCCATCGGGCGAGACATTTTTAAACCTTTGTAATTCATAAAAAAGTTTATTAAAGGGTGGTGTGCTGAAATACCCAGATCAGTGAAATCAGTGTTGGAGTATTTGCTTTATCTAGTGCTCCAGAGGATAGAATGTCTATTAACTTGGCTATTTTGAAAAATCCATGATGTCATCATGGTGAGAATTGCTAGGATAAAATATGGTATGAAAAATGAAAGATTCTAAGAAGATCCTTGCAGGAAAGTCAGTTCTGAATTTTATAGGCTTGCTGTGTTTCCTAACCAAGATTGGTATTTTTCATAACTTAATGCTATGTTCGTGTGTTTCTTTACTAAATATGTAGTTTTTCTTTCTTTTGAATACCTTCTGGCTTTTTGGGCTACCTTCAAGTCTTGCTTGAGTCCTTTCTTCTTCAAGAGGCCTTTTTCAGTAGTCCTCAACTTTAGTTCCTTCCATCCGAGATTGTCTCTAATTTATCCTCTATTTACGTTGTTTATATATAGTTTGGTATTGTTCAGTTTTTCAGTTGGGTCCAACTCTTCATGACCCCATTTTGGGTTTTCTTGGCAAAGATATTGGGTCAGGGTTAAGGGACTTTCCCAGGGTCACACTGCTAGTAAGTGTCTGAGGTCAGATTAGAAATCAGGAAGATAAGTCTTGCTCACTCCAGCTCTGTCCCTCTATCCAGTGTGTCACCTCGCTGTCCCTAGGCACTGTGATGAGTACTTTATAAACATCAACACTAGGTGATATGTGCTGATATTATCCCCATTTTACAGCTGAAGAGACTGAGGCGGGCAGAAGTTAAATGATTTACCCAAGGTTACACGGCTAATATGTGGGAAAATGTCTTACGAGTTTATGTGGTCAAGAAAATCCATCTCATTGATTGCCAGCACTTGGATAACAAGCCTTTTCAAGGTTCGCAAACTGCTCTTCGGACTCTGGATATACAGTTTGTCACCAAGGTATTGTTATGGTGACAAATCAGAATGAGACTTAAGTGAAAAGATCACCTAGTGTTTATATGGTGTCTGAACTTGTTTTGTTGGATTGGGTGGTTATGAGAGAATGAAATACTTATAAAGTGCATGGTAACTTCATCATATTATGTAAATACCAGTATGTCTCATTGAAAAAGAAATCCACTAGAGTTGGAAGTGGAGGACCTGAGTTTGGATCCTGGCTATGTCACGTACTATTTCTATGGCCTTAGACAAGTCAATTCATACCTGAGTGCCTTAGTTTCCTTCTTTGTAAAGTTAAGCTTTAATTTAACTGAATAACCTGCTGCAAGATCCCCTTAGCTTTGAATCTCTGATCTTCTAATACTAAATAATATTTATGGTAACAAAGAGTTATTATTTATCTTTTCAAGTCGGACCTGGGTTTGAATTCTGACTGCCATTTACCTTTTCTATGACCTCATTTCTCTCTGGCCTTCAGTTCTCTCATCTGTGGAATGAGGAGATTGCATTTAAGTCTCTTAAGTCCCTCCCAGTTATAAAACTATGAGTCTTTTCTTTGTTAGTCTTTGTAACCATCTACAACTCAGCCTCTCTGGTACTCAGTTTTGTCGTTTGGAAAATGAAGGGGTTGGATTAGATGCCCTCTCAGGTCTCTTTCAGTTATAAATTTGAGTATCTGAGCTTTGCTGTTTACCACCTGCATGACCTCGGGTGGGCCTCAGTTTCCCTACTTGTAAAATAAAGGAGTTGGACTTTATTACTCCTAGTAGTTTCTAGCTTTGATCCTGTGATTCTTTATGGTAGGTAGAACTATAAGCAATGGTTTCAAGTTACACATTTAGTCTTTAGATTTAAAAACAAAACAAAGCAAAAAAACCCCAACCTACTGGAAATCCTTCAAAGACTGAGAGACCACTTATCAGATACGTGGGGGAATTCTTTTTCGGGTATGAATTGGACTAGGTGGCTACTGATATCTCTACCAAATGAGATTCTATGTCTTTGTTGTGACTTCATAGTTTTTTATTCCACAGTTGAAGGGATCCTTTTGACATGCCCCCAGATTCATCATTTCCTGCTGGTACAGCATAAAGAGACTGTCAAAGAGGGTTGGATGGAATGCTTGAGTTCACATTCTAGAACCCTTAGATGCTTACTGGAATTTACCTTTTCAAGTTCCTGCTATATCCTTCTCTGTTAATGTTTTTGCCCCAATGATGTGGGTACTATTGTGGCAGCAAAGAAGGCCCCAGGTCCCTCACCACCATTTTGCATTTTCTGTACAAATGCTTTGTTTTTCCCTCCCAACCCCTTACTTAGCTCAGACAGTTGAGAATTGATTGTATTTTTAGAAGCTAGAAATTTTAAGTTTTATGAAATGTTATATATAACTTGGGATGGGGGAAAAATGAGAACTGACAAAAAAAATAAACAAAGCAATAAAGCATAGAAAGCAATATATTTGGTCATTTTTATCCAGAAGTAGGACTTCATGCCTGGAAGACACAAGCCTAAATAATGTTGTTTTTGTTGCATTAACCTAGAGCAATAATATGGTAAAAGTGGATTATAAGAGATCACAAAGAGCAGTTATAACATTAGAAGCAGCCAGCAGGAATAGTTTGGTGAGTAATCACTCTTATGGATTTCTGTTAAGAAACTCTAGATAGATGTCCTCCATTGGAGTCCTGAAGGTTCAATGTATACATGAAGCAAATTTGTAAAAAAAAAAAAAAAAAAAAGAAAAAAAAGAAAAAAAGGAGAAAGAATACAGAGAGAATGGGAGAGAGAGAGAGATCTCAAAAATTACCAGACTATTCCAAATTTGTGTCTTTCTGGCTATGATCATGCAAAATAACATGTTGAAAGCACCTAAGACACTTACTAGCTGTGTAATAGGCAAGTCACTTAAACTATCTGCCTCAATTTCTTCATCTGTATAAAAGAGATAGTGATAGAATCTACTTATAAAATTCTTGTGAAGATCAAAATTGAGATATTTGTAAAATGCTTAGTATAGTGCCTGACACATAGTAAGTGCTCAATAACCTTTCCCTCCCCTTCACAAACTTAAAGCACTATAGAAATGTTATTATTGTAAGTTTCCTCAGACTTCATATATACATGTACATATTTGTACATATATATATGTATGTACGTATATATATATATATATGTGCACTACCCTTTCACCTGTCTATCATAGACTTAGTGCCTTAGAATAATTGTGTAGTTTTATGTTTTTAATTCAATTAATATGTAATCATATAAAAACTTTTAGCTCTGCGCGCACATACACACACACACACACTCGCACTCATCACCGCTCATAGACTCAAGACAGTAGTAAGAGATACTGTGGGGAGTACAAGTGTAGAATAAGGCTTGGCCCATATCTTCAGGGAATTTACAATCTCATTGGGGAGACCAGATGTGAATCTCAGAAGGCAGCTTTGCAAGGCAGCCTGGTGTTGGAGATAAGATTTAGGTTCAAATCCTGTCTCAGTTAATTGTTGCCCCTGGTGCCAGACAAGTGACTTAAATTCCTTGAACCTTATTTTCTTCATCTGTAAAATGTGAATAATTGTACCTGCTGTACTTACCTCACAGGGTCAGTTGCTATAAGATCACATGAGATAATAACATTTAAAGTACTTTGTAAATGTCAAAATATTATATCAGTAATTATAGTTATTACTACTAAATACCAAAATGAGTAATCCTATTTCACAGTTAGATTTCACCTTTCTCAAGCCAGAGGCCATATTCTCTGTTTTTGGTTTCATAGTACCTAACACAGGGCATTTAACAGGGGCTAAGTAAATGCTTTAAAAATTTTTAATGGGGACAGTGGATAGAATATCAGACCTGGGGTCAGGAAAATCCAAGTTCAAATCTGGCCTCAGATGCTTACTAGCTGCATGACTCTGGGCAAGTCACTTAATCCTATTTGCCCTAGTTTACTCATCTGTAAAGTGTACTGGAGAAAAAAATTGCCATCCACTCCAGTATCTTTGCTAAGAAAATCCCAGAAAGGGGACATGAAAAGTCAGACATGACTGAAAATGAGTAAACCACAAAAATAAATGCTTTACAAACTGAACTTAATTGCAGGAAACAAGTGAAATTGATATTATTTTCTACTTGATCAGCATACCTTGTCACTTGCCCACCCATCCATTAATGTCACTCATAAACGAATATCTTTTTCCAAAGTTGCTGTATAGGTATTTTAGATTTGGTATGATGAGGGTCAAGTCATTGTGCTACAGATCTAGAGAAGGAGTTCAACTCAGTCAGTTTAGGTCAGTGATTGTTGGTTTTTCAAACTGAGGGAATATCCCTTTACATTCCCAGTATTCCTATTTACCCTCTAAAAAAAAATGACAGAATTTCTGACATTTCAGAAGTATCTGTAACACCTTTCTCTCCCCTCTCCACACCCCAGTATGTAGTAAAAATGATCCCAGGACACTGGTGGGGAGAAAAAGACAATGTAGTAAATGGAACAGATTCTTGGATTTGCAATCAGAAGACCCAAGTTCAAATCCCAGTTCAGCCACTTACTACCGTGATGTATAAAAAGTTTGAGGGACATAGTTTCTGGGTAATTAATCATTTTGTTAATCATGCTAGCAGATAATAAAAGGTTCAGTGGCACTCTGGAATGCCAAAGACACCTCATGTAACCCTCTCAATACTTATATGCCCTTAGAGTAGTGGATGTTCTTGAGGATGGCAATCAACTCTGGTTAACAATGAGAAAAATGAGTACTATAATGAGAGGTAGACCTATTCTAATGAAGTGCTGGTGGGGAGGGTCCTGGGGATGAGACTCAGATTATTCTCCTCCCAGACTACCCCCAACCTCAGGTGATCTGTCTATACTTATGCGGGGTGAGTTGAACACAATGGGGCAGGATTCCCTTTAGATTAAATTCCTTCTCAAGTTCTCTAGTTGGCTAGAGTAACAATTTGGGCTCATCATTCCCTGCCCTTCAGAAAATTAAGCTTTGACCTTATCTCCAAATGAGGAAGGGAAGAAATGCTGGATCTCCCCAATATTTGGTTATTTGATAATCATTTCTCTCACTACCATTGTTACCTTGTGTAAATAACTTCCCTCCTCTCCCTCCACCTCAGTTTCCTCATCCGTAAATTAAGATCCTGGAGAAAAGGACATCTCTGTGCCCTTTCTAGTTTCAAATCTAAGCTTCCACAATCTTATGACAAAGAAGGCTATAAAGGATAAGGTTCCCATAGAAAGGAGTGGGCATATGAGTTGACAGCATATTGAGATGGGGTACACCAGGGCACAACCAAAAGTCAACCAAACATTTATTAAGCATCAAACTGTGTTCTAGATGTTAGAGATTCAAAGGAAAAAAGGAAAAAAAAATCCCTGACTTCAAGGAACTTAATTCTATCCAAGAATATACTATAAGTGCACATATATAGATATATAATAAATACAAGGCAATTTTAGGGAGAAGGAATTAGTAGCTGTGACAGTCAGGAAAGGCTTCATATGGGATTGCATTTGACCTGAGCCCTGAAGGAATTTAGGAGATTCTAAGAGGTGATAGTCTGTGAGGAGGGAATTCGAGCCAGGTACTGGGGACAGGCTATGCAAAGGAAATAGAATGTCATTTGTGAGGATCAGTTTAGGCCAGTTTAGTTGGATTGTAGAGTGCATGAAGGAAATGTGTGATTATGCTTTAAAGACAGCCTAGGCTAAAGCCAGTGGGAGAAATTTCAACGCCAAATACAATAGTTTATATTTGATCCTAAAGGCAGTGGGGAGTTATTGGTGATTGCTGAGGCAGGGAATATGGTCAGACATTTATTTTGGAAAAGAAATGTAGGAGAAGGACCTGTATGTACAAAAATATTAATAGCAACTCTTTTTGTAGTGGGAAAGAATTAGAAATTAAAGGGATGCTTATCATTTTGGAAATGGCTGAATCTGTTGGAGAACAAGCTATAGTATATGATTATGATGGGATACTATTGTGATATAAAAAAATAGCCCTGAGGGTTGAGGGGGTAGTTTGAGAAAAACCTGGAAATATTTAAGTGAACTGATGCAAAGTGAAATGAGCAGAACCAGGAGAACATTGTATACAGTAACAACAATGTTGCAGTGATGATCGACTGTGAATGACTTAGCTGTTATTGGCAACTCAAAGATCCCAAACAGTTCTGAAGGATTTGTCACGAAAATTTGCCCACTTCCAGCGAAAGAACTGATGGCATCTGAAGGAAGACTGGAGTATACTTTTTTTTGCTTTCTTTGTTATTCTTGGTTTTTTGGTCTGAGTTTTCTTTTGCATCTTGACTAATATAGAAATGTTTTGCATGACTACATATGCATAATCTATTGCTTGCTTTCTTAAGGGGTGGGGAGAAGTAGGGAGGGAGGGAAAGAGTTTAGAACTCAAAATTTAAAAAAACAAAATGTTAAAATGTTTGTATATGTGTAATTGAGAAAAAAATTGAAATAAAAATTAAAAGTTAGGAGAAAAGAAAGGCTGGGGATGGTAAGGGTTGACCAGAGAAGAGGTAATAATGAAGAAAACAAACTTTTATTAATATTGAAGCTCAGCACCTTCTTAGAACTCGCCTGTCACCCTTAATTTGGGAAACAAGTGATCTAATACATTCACTTCTTTTAATTTGGTTTGATTGCTGGTTAGGAAAGTTATAACCTAATGGTGTTAATAACCTAATAATGTTATATAACCCATGAGTATTCAGTGAATAAGATCTTGAAATGGGTTTCATTAGTAGTGTAGTGCTCTCTGCATTTTTGTTTTTCCACCGATCTTTGCTTCTAACAATATAGCCAAATCCAATCAGCATTTGTTGATTTTTTTTTTTTTTTTTGGTGAGGCATTTGGGATTAAGTGACTTGCCCAGGGTCACACAGCTAATGGGTGTCAAGTGTCTGAGGTGGGATTTGAACTCATGTCCTCCTGATTCCAGGGCTAGTGCTCTAACTGCTATGCTTCTGTGCTACCTAGCTACCTGCCCCCCAGCATTTACTGAGCCCCTACTATGTGCAAAGAACTAGGAATACAAAGACATAAGTTCTTACTCTCAAAGACCATACATTCACAGTTTGTACATAAAACAAGCTAACACAAAACCCTAAGTTGTACTGGGAAGCTTTTTATGGACTGATACCAAAAGAAGTGAGCAGATCCAGAAAATGATACGCACAGTGACTCCCACAGTGTAAATGGAAGGAACAAGAACAAGAACTGAATGCTGTGTAATTATAATGACCTCACGGCTCCAAATACAGAAGGAGAAAATGCACTTCCTTCCCTTTTTTGCAGTGTTGGAGGCCTAAAGGTACATGTCTTCTCCATTAGAACATGAGCTCCTGCAAGCAGAAATTATTTTGTTTTTTGGAATTTGTATACCCAGTGAATACTACATCTGTTGATGTATTGATTGAACTGTATTTTGTTTACCTTTCTATATTCTTTATTCCAGTGGCTGGCAAGAGGAAAAGTGATGATTTATTTGGATGTGAAAAATTTTAAAAACAAAAATAACAATGAAACTGTTTTTTTAAAAATAGTTTATGACTCGACCAAGGTTATAGGTATGATGACCATATTTTTCAAATTCAGAACACATGGTCTGATGAAGGATATTTCTTCTTTTGCGAAGCCTTAGTAAAAGAACACTTCATTTTCTTGAAATCGGTACTCACTTGGAAAAATCTAGGACATGAGTAGGTGTTAGGCTAGATGGAATTGAGTCAGTTATTGAATGCTACTTCTACTCTTACATCCAAAAAGAGACAACATGATCTATTATAAAACCACTGGACACAGTATCTGGCACTTAATAAGTGCTTAATAAATGCTTTTGGATTGGCTGGACAGATGGTCAAGGTTTGGATGCTAGTCCAGGCCCTTTTATTAATTAGTAGCATCATCTCAGTCAAGTTACTCAAATCCAGTTTCTTTACCTGTAAAGTGGGGGATAGGGTAGGGGATTTGGGCTAAATGATTTTTAAGCTTTTCTATAGCTCTGAAAGTCTGTGATTCTAAGTTTAATTTGGTGAAGGGTTATTATTTGTACATACAGTTTAGTTTTTCCAAAGTTTCTCCTTCAGCATTTTAGTGAACAGATAGAGCAAATGGAAAAGGAAAACCAGAGCATTTCAGAACAGTGTGCTTCAATGTCTCAACACTCTAGAGATACAATATTCCTTCCCTTTTGCCTGTAATTCCACTTTTGACGTTCCTAATTGGATTCCTTGTGTCCCAGTGGCTGAATCCTTTTGTGTGGTTATGGGTAAAACATTGTGCTTCTTTCATAGGAAAAAGGCTAATTTTATATCATCATCATTGTACCTATTCTGTGACAAAGCCTTTGTGTATGCGTGTGTGTGTGTGTGTGTGTGTGTGTGTGTATGTGTGTGTGTGCGCGCGCGCACTATTTTCCAGTTTAGTATCTCAAGGAAGAAGGCTGTCTCAGGAGAACCAGGGCCATGGCGTAACAGTTTACTCATTGAACAATTATCCTTCAGTCCTTGAGTGGAAAAGGAAAAATAGAAAATAAGAATAAATGTGAAAGGGAAAAACTTAGCAGGGCTGACTGAGCCTGAAGGTCATTAATGACACGAAAGGGAATAAAGATAATAAAATAGACGCAGAAAATCCTTTTAACAAAAATACTGCATTTTTGTTGCACCTAACTAGGTATTGTGGTATAGGGTAAAAAATGGTTGCAGAACAATGAGACATAAACTTTGAATGTGAAAGCTTGTTAGAATAAAAGGGGAAAAAAATGGTAGAAGGGTAGAAATCTTCTGTATGCAGTTGAGGAGGTGGAGGGTGAATAAGTTGGATTTGGAAACTGAAGAATGGATTCCAGCCCTTATCAGAATGTCAGAGCAAAGAAGAAAAAAATGTAGGGCAATGAGAGCAGGTAGTTAGGCTAGAAACATCATTTCTCAGAGACATTTTGCCTGTCTTGAGGAAAGGAGAGGGTTGCTCTAATGAATCCAAGCATCTGGGTTTTCAGAGTTAGAACATTAATTGGAGAAATGGATTGGGAAAAGAATAGTTTTGTGAAGAAGAAAGAGGGGGAGGACAGGGGGAGAAAAGGAAGAAAGAGAAAGAAGAGGAAGAAAAAGGAAGAAAAAGGAAGAAAAAGGTTTCAGATATCACCTTTATGGACTTTTTTTTTATTATGTAGGTTGTTTAAAAGTTAGATGATCACTAACCTGAATTCAGCTCTGTAAACATATACTTAACGGATTGCTCAATGCAAAGACTTGTGCTGTATATACACTTGGTACTGCCCGGAATACAAGACATGTTCTCTGCCCTCAGGGTGCTAATGTTTTATGAACAAACATTTATTACATACCTATTATGTGCCAGGCACTAGGCATAACAAAGACAAAAATATAACAGCTTATTATAATAGCACTAAGATAAACATAGTCATCAATTCAACAAATATTTATTAAATGCCTACTGTGCTCTTGGTGTTATACTAGGGACTGGGCATGCAAATACACAAAATGAAACTATCCTTGCTTGCAGGAAGCTTATGTTCTAATGGGGAAACAAATATATATACAAATAAATGTAAACATGAATAAATCCACAGCTGCAAAATATTTAGGGAGGTGTGTATGGAAGGGGTAAACTAGCAGTTGGGGGCCCAGGAAAAGTTGCATGCAGAAGATAGTACTTGAACTTAAAGGAAAAGAGGAGGGAATGCATTTCAAATATATGGTTAAAACAAAAAGCAAAACCACAAAACTGAAGGAGGGTTACAACAGAGAATTTAGGAATGAAAAGTAAGGAGAAAACTTCATTAAGAGTCTGGCCCTTTCGCTGGGCCAGGATTTTGGTTGGTGGGAAACTGGATCTAGGAAAGATCATGGGGAGGAGAAAAAACGGATTCCAGGCAGCAGAAAGAAATTGTATGAGCAGAGGCTGGAAAGCTGCATGTGTCTTCAGAGGATGGTTGCCAATCTGGTTTCATGTGGATGGAAGGCACACCAAGAGGAATTTGGGGGAGATCAGGATGAAGGGGAAGGAATCCCATATTTTAATTGGATTGTGGAGAATGACGAATACCATGTTAAAGAGTTAAACTTTCAGCTTACAAAGGTGTTGAATTTTTCAAGGCTGTTTAGTAGAGGGAATGACATTGGATTTGTGTGTTTCCCACCATAGCACAAAATATTTACACACTTTTCTTTGATAGTGACACAGGACAGTGATGTTGAAAAATGCTTAACTCCAAATGTCTTCCTTTAGTCTCCTTTTATGAATGGTTTTTAGGAGTCTGGCTATATTAATGTACACATTTTGATAACTAAGTTAAATATACCTTCACATGTCTGACTTAAGATTATTTTGTTGAGAGGGATAATGATGTAGACTTTATACACATACCTTTAGTTTAGGCTTTTAACAAGGTTGCTGTTTCTGCCTCTATATGTCACCCAAGAGAATGGTGTTACAGAAAGAACAAAGACAGTCACTTGGTTGTTGTTGAGTCATGTCCAATTCTTTGGGACCTCATGGACATAGCTGTCCACAGAGTTTTCTTGGCAAGGATACTGGGTAGTTTGCCATTTCCTTCTTCAGTGGACCCTTTTGTCAAACAATCAGAGGTTAAGTGACTTAACCAGGGTCACACAGCCAGGAAATGTCTGAGGCTAGATTTGAACTGAGGACTTCCTGACTGCAGGCCCAATACTCTATCCACCAAGTCACCTGCTGTCTACCAGCCAATTGGTACCCTTTGAGAATGTTGACTTGGAGGCAAGAAGACCTGACTTAGAATCCTACTTCAGACATTTAATGAATTAAATGACCTTGAACAAGTCAACCTTTTCAGCCCTGGTTTTCCCCATCTGTAAAATGAGAAGGATAACATCTGTAGCATTTAGCTTCATTGGGTTGTTATGAAGGGAAAATGAGCTACGGTATATAAATTACTTTGCAAACCTGAGAAGGGGAGGGAAAGAACTTGAATCTATGATTTGATTCATATAGGGTATTCCTAGAAGGGAAAACTCATGTCAGTGCAGAGCAGGAATGTTTCCTGAAACTTATAGAACAACAGAGTTGTCTGGGGCACTGAGAGACTAAGTGCCTGGAGTGAGTACCAATGTGTCAGAGGTAGAAAGAGAACTCAGGTCTTCCTGCCTCAGAGACCACTCTGCTACTATACCATGCTGACTCATGAACAATTTAATGTGTTCTATAAAAGTCAATTGTTCTTGACTATCATTGTCTCAAAACCTTGGGCTATTGGGATTTGGAAATGAAGTATTTTTCTCTTCTATTTTGTGCTCTTTCACTAAGTGGTTTTCAGATGGACTATGTTTTATAAGCCACGAGATAATTTACTTTTTGGCCATCTCCTACATTCAGACCATGGGTGTCATCATGCAGAAAGAGGGATGACTAGGGAGCACCAAATGAGTCAATGATCAAGTCTTACACCATAGTGATAAATGAATAGATAGTGTCACAAAATCCATTTGTGCTCCTTCTGATTTTTTTTTTTGCCAAATGTTCTTGCTGTGACCTACTTCTATGGATGTGAAAAATGATTTTGCCATCCTTCTGTGACATTATGGCTGTAGTAAACTGTTCCCAAGTCTCTTGGTGTAGGTGGCATTACTGGGATAAGCATTAATTATTTTCAGACTGCTGATGCATCACCTCTGCAGGGTCTATATTTGTCTTCCAAGTGTGCATCATTGCTCTCTAATTATAGGTGATCTTGTGGGATTAGATTTTTCTGAGTTAAACAAACCAGGGTGACATGTGATATACATTGAAGAATACAATTGAAGAATGTAAGTGAGCCATGGCCCTCATCCGACATGAACTGTGCCTCAGTGGTATTTCTCATATTAGATTGCCCTTACTGCCACCTCCTTTGGCTCTTGCATATTAATGCTTCATCTATAGAAGTCTCTTTATCAACTATTATTTGAGCTTGAAAATTGTTGCTGGGACCTGTCTGTGTACTTTTGTGATTCTGTCAACATTATTTCACTTATGTCTTTTTCCAAAGAAATAATAGTCACAAATAAAATATGCATTGTTGGAGGTGCTGTAGGAAGTCAAGCACACATTTTGTTGGTGGAATTGGGAATGGGTCCAGTCTTTCTGAAAAAACAGTTTGAAGTTGTATGGAAAAAGTTACTAAATTGTTTATAACCATTGATGCAGTGGTTAGCACAATACCAAGCATGTGGTAGTACTTAATAAATATTTGTTGATGGACTGTCATTTGATAGATAGATAGACTGACCATTCACTGGCAAATTGGAGAAGTCTCACATACCAAATATTTATAGCAGCCTTTTGTATGGTAGCAAAAACCAGGAAATAAATTGAGTGTTCATGATTGAGGAATGACTGAACAAGTTGTGGTATATGACTATAAGGGAAATATTATTGAGCCTTAAGAAATGACCAGTATTAGGAATTCAGATAAAAAAATATGGAAGATTTGTACAAATTGTTAACAGAGCATAGAAATAGAATCTAAATAACAATATACATGACTCCAATAATATAAATGAAAACAGCTCCAAAAGCATATGAATTCAGTTTAAATGCAGCAACCAGTCTTGGTTCCAGTGGACAGATTTCTCTTTTTTTTTAAATTTATTTATTTAACTCTTCAACATTCATTTCCACAAAATTTTGGGTTCCAAATTTTCTCCCCATTTCTCCCCTCCCTCCAACCCCAAAGCACCGAGCATTCTAATTGTCCCTATCACCAATCTGCCCTCTCTTCTAACATCCCTCCCTTCCCTTCTCCTCATCTTCTCTTTTGTCCTGAAGGGCAAGATAAATTTCTATACCCCATTACGTGTATTTCTATTTCCTAGTTGCAAGAACAATACTCAACAGTTGTTCCTAAAACTTAGAGTTCCAACTTCTCCCTATTCCTCCCTCTCCACCCATTCCCTTTGGGAAGGCAAGCAATTCAGTATAGGCCATATCTGTATAGTTTTGCAAATGACTTACATAATAGTCATGTTCTTTAAGACTAACTATAATTCCTTCCATCCTATCCTGCCCCACATTGCTTCTATTCTCTCTTTTGATCCTATCCCTCCCCAAGAGTGTTGACTTCAAATTGCTCCCTCCTCCCACAGCCCTCCCATCATCCTCACCACCCTGCTTATCCCTTTCTTCCCCACTTTCCTGTATTGGAAGATAGGTTTTCATACCAAAATGAGTGTGCATTTTATTTCTTCCTTTAGTCCAATGTGATGAGAGTAAGCTTCATGTTTTTTTCTCTCACTTCCCCTCTTTTTTCCCTCTACTGAAAAGTCTTTAACTTGCCTCTTTTATGAGAAATAATTTGCCCCATTCCATTTCTCCCTTTCTCCTCCCAATATATTTCTCACTCATTGCTTAATTTCATCTTTTTAAGATATGATCCCATCCTATTCAATTCACCCTGTGCTCTCTGCCTCTCTCTGTCTCTCCATGTGTGTGTGTGTGAGTGTGTGTGTGTGTGTGTGTGTGTGTGTAATCCCACCAATTACCCAGATATTGAAAAAAGTTTCAAGAGTTACAAATACTGTCTTTCCATGTAGTAATGTAAATAGTTCAACTTTAGTAAGTCCCTTATGATTTCTCTTTGCTGTTTATCTTTTCATGCTTCTCTTGATTCTTGTGTTTGAAGGTCAAATTTTCTTTTCAGCTCTGATCTTTTCATCAAGAATGCTTGAAAGTCCTCAGTTTCATTGAAAGACCATTTCCCCCCACCCCTGAAGTATTATACTCAGCTTTACTGGGTAGGTGATTCTTGGTTTTAGACCTAGTTCCTTTGTCTTCTGGAATATCCTGTTCTTTTTGGATCTCTTTCAGGAGGTGATTGGTGGATTCTTTCAATATTTATTTTGCCTCCTAGTTCTAGAATATCAGGGCAGTTTTCTTGATAATTTCATGAAAGATGATGTGTAGGCTCTTTTTTTGATCATAGGTTTCAGGTAGTCCCATAATTTTTAAATTGTCTCTCCTGGATCTGTTTTCCAGGTCAGTTGTTTTTCTAATGAGATATTTCACATTATCCTCCATTTTTTCATTCTTTTGGTTTTGTTTTGTGATTTCTTGGTTTCTCATAAAGTCATTAGCCTCTATCTGTTCCATTCTAATTTTGAGAGAACTATTTTCTTCAGTGAGCTTTTGCACCTCTTTTTCCACTTGGCTAATTCTGCTTTTGAAAGCATTCTTCTCCTCATTGGGTTTTTGAACCTCTTTTGCCAATTGAGTTAGC
>CM053770.1:361650466-361695235 GCA_028658325.1 Potorous gilbertii | reverse complement strand
TTCTTGCATCTCTCTCATTCTCTTCCCAGTTTTTCCTCCACCTCTCTTACTTGATTTTCAAAATCTTTTTTGAGCTCTTCCAAGGCCTGAGCCCATTGGATATCTATTTCAGATGTTTGGGATACAGAAGCCTTGACTTTTAGGTCTTTCCCTGATGGTAAGTATTGTTCTTCCTCATTAGAAAGGATGGGAGGAGATATCTGTTCACTAAGAATGTAACCTTCTATGGAATCATTTTTTTTCCCTTTTTTGGGCATTTTCCCAACCAGTTAACTTGACTTTTGGTTCCTTTGTCAAGAGTAGGGTATACTGTGGGGACCTGTAAGATATCAGTTCCTCCAAGGTGGCACAATCAAATGTGCACTGGTCTGGATGCAGAGAAGGATTTTTGTGCCCAGAATCTTAGCAGAGTTTCCTTTCCATAGGCACCTGAACTCCAGTTCCACCAAGCTAGCACTGGGGGGCTGGGATTCAGTCAAGCTGTGGGGGCACGGCCACCATTCAGTGCAAGACAAAGACCAGCTCCCTCAGTGCCCCCAGGGGTTTTTCTGATCCAGCAATGGTCTCGGGCTGCTGTAGGGGCTGCCGTGAGATCTGCTACGGTGGCTTCTGCAGGCTACTGCCTGCTGCTGGAGCTATGGGAAGGCCCTTCTCCCTTCCTTGCCAGCTGAAAAAGCCCCAGTCACTGACCTTTGGTGCCTGTGGGTTGAGAGATCTGTGAACTCGCTCTTACTGGGACTGGAGATTCCGTCCCCGAGGGCTGTACAGGTGCCGGGCGGCCAAGGCTGGGCTGGGCTGGGCACTCAGCTCTGCACTGATCTTTCCTGTGGGCCTTTCAGGTCACCCTGGGCTGGAAATCTCCTCCACTCTGTTGTTCTCCACTTCTGCTGCTCCAAAAATTGTTAAGAGTCCCTCTCTACAGGTGTTTTATGGGTTGTGTGGGGAGAGCCTGCGTTTTTTTTTGTCTTTCTACTCTACCATCTTGGCTCCGTCCTGCCCAGTGGACAGATCTCTACCAGAAATGGAAGACTAGAGGCATGGAATGTTGCAGATGCTGTTAGATGTGTGGTTGCTATGTCATTCGGTCTTCTTTAAAACTAATTTTATTTGTTATGAGGGAAAGTTCTGGTGGGGAGAGATGATTTGACAGAAAGTGAACAGGGTGCTTTAAAAAAAAGGTACCTTTAAAAAAAGAGAAATTACTAGAACTATAGATAACATACTCTGTACCAGACAAAGGTAGGTTAGGATTTCTCCTGGGGAGAGATGATTTGGTGAAAAGTGAACAGGGTGCTTTAAAAAAGGCACCAATAAAACCTTAAAAAAAAAGAAATTACTAGAACTATAGATTGTGCTTTGTCACTTAAACATACTCTGTACTGAAGAAAAGTAGGTTAGAAAACGATGCGTTGGATTTGAAGGGCCTTGAGATGTCTGGTTCTGGAGATCAACTGTCTTGACTCCTGTCTTCTTGTGATAAGAGCTTTTTGCTATAACGGAGTGAAACAATCCCATGCGTGAGAAAGACTCTATGGTCTAGATTTTACATGCTGAAAGGTAATGGGAGGTTAAAGCAGAACTTTCCTCATGTCCTATGGGAATAGAAGTATTAGAGATCAGACCATCTTCTAGCCTTGTGTTTGGTTACTTAATAGTAAAGAAAAATAGCATAATGTACTATGGTGCCAAAGTTGTAGTCTGAAGAAAGTGGTTTCTGAACAGGACTGTGATAACTTGGGCCAATCCATCGATTAATCTCTCTGGAGTCTCAGTTTCTTCGTCTGTAAAATGGGGACAGTAATCATACATTGCTTGCCTCAGAGGCTTGTAGTGAATATAGATCAGTCAATTAATCAATCAATCAATCTCCAGAATATTCTGTTTGGGATCAGAGCCTTTCATTACCTGTCCGCCTTGCTGCCTTTCCCATCTTCTCATACCTTACTCCCTAACATGTATGTACTTTTTGATCCAGCGACACTGGCCTCCTGGCTGTTCCACAAACAAGACCCTAGCGACTTCATCTCTGGACTCGACATTTTCTTTGACTGTCCCCTGCCTGGAATGCTCTCCCTCCACTTGTCGGTCTGCTAGCTTCCTATTAGCCCCAATCAAAACCCTAGCTTCCACAAGAACCCTTTTCTAACTTCTTTTAATTCCAGTGTCTTCTCTCTGCTAATTATTTCCTATTTATCCTATATGTACCTTTATTTGTGCATATTTGACTGTTTGTTATCTCTCCCCCATCATATTGTGAACTCCTTGAGGGCAAGGACTATACTTTGCATCTTTTTGTACTCAGCGCTTAGCACAGTGTCCAGCATATAATACATACTTAATAAATGCTTATTGATTGACTAAAAAAAAAAGAAACAGTACTTGCTTTCAAGTAATTTACATTCTATTGTGAGTAATATGTGTGTTGTGTGTATATATTTTTACACACATACACACACATTCACATATATGCATGCACACATACATGCACCCATTCGTGTATACATACACATGTTCATACATACACATATACAGAGAGAGAGAGTGTTATTTGAGGGGGAAGGTGCTAGGAGAAGGCTTCCTGTATAAGGTCAAACTTGACCTTAGCTTTGAAGAAACTAGGGATTATAGGGAGTGGAGGTGAGGACAGATTTTGGGGACAGCCAGTCTAAAGGCAAGGAGATGGGAATATGAAGGAACAGCAAGGCCATTTTGACTGAAGCAAGAAGTATATCAAATGCTGAAAAAGTGGGTTAGAACCAGGTTTCAAAGGACTTTAAATGACAGAGGGAGAACATATGGAATGTTATATTCATACATACATACACACGTGTACTTACGTAGAGTGACCTCATGAAAGACATATATAAAGATTCTACTCCTCATTTCACATACGAGGAGACTGAGGGACAGAGAGTTTAAATGCTTTGCTTAGGGTCATATAGAAGTAAATGTCCAAGTAAGGAATCAAAATCTGACCTTCTGGCTCCATTGCCAGGGTTCTGTTCTCTATACCACACTGATAAAATGTTGAGTTACTCCTCTTCCCTAGGTAATAGATTGTTTTTAATTCATTTTTTTCAATGATCAAGAATTAATATTTTTTCCATTTCCCCTCCCCTTACATGCACATGCGCACACACACCCACATACGACTAAAAAAAAAGCAAACCACTTGTAACAAATGAACATAGTCAAGCAAAACAAATTCCCATATTGGCCATGTCTTAAAAAATGTGTCTCATACTGCATATTAATCAATAACTAGATAGCCTATTTTAATGGGTGCTATATACCATTCCTAAACCTCAAGACCATTTTAAAACCATTTAAAAATACTATTCAGAATTTAAAATCATCATTTTAAAAAAGTCTTTAAAAAAATTGGTAGAATGCATCAAATCTCCACCATCTCCTACCCACCCCAAACACATATCCTAGTGTGTTAGATGTTTTCCTAACGATACAACTGCACAGCCTGGTGCTGCCAAGTTTTCAAATAGAGTTTCACTAATGGGCTTCGTGGTTCTGAAGTCCTGGAAAAGCTACTCAAAGGGGAGAAGGCAGGAATAAAATTTTGGAGTTTGGAGAGAAGTAGATATTCATCTGTTACTTGATGTGAGAATAGTTTTGGGAAACTGAGGTTTCTAGTTTGTCCCATCATAAGTTAAAAATGAATGGTAGTGAACAGAACAAGAAAAAAATGAGCTTAACAACATGGCTGCGATTGAGACATGGAAGAATTTCACAGGCAGCTAGGTGGTGCAGTGCTCTATCGAGCACTAGGCTTGCAGTTAAGAAGACTCATCTTCCTGAGTTCAAATATGGCCTCAGATACTTACTAGCTGTGTGACCTTGGGCAAATCACTTAACCCTGTTTACCTCAGTTTCCTCATCGGTTAAATGAGTTGGAGAAGGAAATAGCAAACCATTCCAGTATTTTGTCAAGAAAATTCTGAATGGGTTCACAAAGAGTGGGAAATGACTAAAAGCAACAGCAAAGAATTTCATGGCTGGCTTGGAGAGTGGTGAGGCGTATGGGAAGAGGAAATAGTTTCTCATTGTCTGGTGAATTTTCACAGTAGACTATTAAGGGCCATCTCTATTAGATGATAGCAGATATCAGTGCAGTGTCTCCTTAAAAGGGCAGCTCAAGATTCAGGTGAGACATTTCTCTTCTGGACATACCAGTAAATGTTAAGAATGGACTACAAGTCATTTGTAGAAAGGCTCTGTCTGTGTAAAGGACTCTGTCTTGGGGACCTTGGGGAAGGCACCTCTGTTGGCCACAAATTCCTCATTGGGAAAGTAAGCTCTGTTGCCCCTTCCAACTCTAGATTTATGATCTTTACCCGCAGAGGTATGATGGGATGATGTTGTATAGCTTAAAATTCTCAAAAGGAGAAATATTGAATTAACTAAATTTAATGTGTTACAAGTTGGGGCAGCATATTTATGAAACCTCTGTGATGAGTCAGACACTGTGCTAAGTCCTGGGAAACAAAGAAAGCTGAAAAAACAGTCTCCACTTTCAGGAATCTCACAGTCTATTGAGGAGGCAGACTACAAATAACTATGCACAAATAAGGTAGATACAGGGTAAATTAGAGATAAACACAGAAGGAAATTACCTATTTTCGACCAACTTCAAAGTTCATAAAGTTAAAATGGATGACCATTGATTGGGAAATGCCTGAATCGTGTGCATGACTGTAATGGAATCTTACTGTGCTGCAAAAAATGACAAAAATGATGAATGTTGAACAGCATGGGAAGACTTAAATGAACTGATGCAGAGTAAAGCAAGCAAAGGCAAGAAATAACATTTATAGGGCATAGGGACCACAGTCATGTCATTGGAAAGAACTACCACAAAACAAGTGAAAGGGAAGGGGACATCACGAAATTACAAAGAGTAAACACTGCCCTAAAGACGGGGAAACTTCCCCTCCCTCTCCCTGCCATGACTCCTTTGCAGAGAGGTATGGAATATTACATATTTTTTCAATGTTTTCATTGATTTTGCTAGTTCTTTCTTTTTAAAAAATATTATTTGTGTTATCAGATGGTTTCTGGTAGGAGACAGGGAGAAGGAAACAGGAATTTAGGTGAGGTAAAAACAAAAGTTATTAATAAATACCAATTTTTTTTTTTATAAAAACTAATGTCGTTAACAGGCTTCTGCTCTCCAGGGACTTGGCCGAGTGGCTAGAGTAATGAACTTGGGGTTAGAAAGTTCTGCATTTGAATTTTGCCTGAGTTACTTACTGGCTGTGCTGCCCTAGACAAGTCTTTTAAGTTCTCTCAGCCTCAGTTTCCTTTTCTATAAAATGGGAATAATGATAGCACCAGACTTACAGAGTTGTTTTGAGTATCAAATAACATATGTAAAGCACTTTGCAAACTTAAAGTGATATATAAATACTAGCTATGACTGTTACTACTACCATCACCACCACTCCTGCTACTACTACTAGTACCACTACCACTATCTTGGTGAAAATTTTTTTTTCTATATTAGGAATATAATTGCTGGCTTCCTGCTGTTTGCTTGATTAACTTAGAGGAAAGGGTTAAGAGTATATGCCTGGTTCCATACTAGCTAAACCTATGGCTATGTCTTTCCCCTTCCTCCATGAAGCAGAGGAGCCAGGGTGGAGATATTCCCCAGCTAGTTCTCAGTGACTGTTGTTATGTGTTGGAAGACAAGAGCGAACTTTCATATTTTCTTTTCCCTTTTCTCCATTCCATATGTACTTCATCAGACTTATCCCTGATTTTTCCAGTGATTGTTTGAACACTACTCTCAGACCAAGGTTAAATAGGGTAAATTAAAAACATACTAAACTGAAGTTGGGTTCTAAAAGAAGAGGAAAAGGAAATATAGACAGAATGTTTCTTAGAAAGAAGAGCCAACTGTTGTTAAAAATTTTATTTCAAATAGCTTTTTAGCCTTCCCTTGATTTACTATATTTCTCAGAGAGAAATGTCTTTAACTTAGAAGAAATTTGGTTCTAAATGATAAAAGAGTTAGACAAATATGTTCTTTTGTTTTCCTCTCATTTCCAAACACACTCTGAAGCCTATAGAGTTTCCCCCTAGAGAGTCCAGAAATAACTCTACCTAATTAACTCGACAAGGGTATAAAACCACTTCGATTCTTTTTGAGGTGACTTGGAACCCCCACAGTCTCCTAACAACATGTAGCCCGGCATCCTCCTCCTGCCATTGTGAGGTGAGCATATTAGCAGCAAGAACTGGTTGTCACAACACAAGGCAGTGAGTCACCTGTATCATTCCATGCCCAAGGGAGTTTCTTGGACCTTTATTCTGAAGGAGATGCTTCTCTCTTCCTCTTTTCATTTTCCCCTTACTTTCAGAGGACTGTTCTTGCCTGATTTAAAAAAGTTTCCTAACTGAAAAGATCACTTTTCCCATCCTTATTTGCTGGTAGCAGAATTTAGCTTTTTTTCTCTTTGAATTCCAGTAGAAAAGAAAAGGATATATTGAGCTGCTTTGGGACTTATCTCTTAGCTTTTTCTTTTCCTGCCTCTAGAAGACAAAAAGGTTCATCTGTGAAAAGTTTGGGGTACCATTTTTTTAGCTAATAGTTAAGAAAACTCTTTGACTTACATATATACTTATATATATATACATACATAAGTACATATATGTATATATACACATCATATGCTAGGACAACTTAATTACTTCAGTTCTGTTGACCGGTTTTTGACATGGAAGGAGAGCAGAATCCTAGCATTATAGAAGTTAGAACAGAAGGAACCTTTCAAGATCATCTAGCCCAGGGATTCTGAACCTTTTTTTAGTGTCACAGACCAGACCCTTTGGCAGTTTGGAGAAGTCTCCAGACTACTTAGAACAGTATTTTTAAATGCATAAAATAGAATACATAGAATTATAAAGAAAACCAGGTATTGTGAAAAACAGTTATCAAAATATTAAAGAAAAAGTTCATGAAACTTTTTTCTCAGCTTGAGAACCCCCGATCTAGTTCAACTACCCTGATTTTACAGGTGAATTTCTTGCCTAAGACTATACTGCTGCTAGTTAGTGAGAGAGCTGTGATTTGAACCCTTTATGTTTAGTCATTTTCAGTCATATCTGGCTCTTTGTGAGCCCATTTGGGGTTTTCTTGGCAAAGATACTGGAATGGTTTCCCATTTTCTTTCCCTGGCTCCTTTTATAAATGAGTAAACTGAGGCACACAATGTTAAGTGATTTCCTGAAGGTTATATAGTAAGTGTCTGAGGCCAGATTTGAAATTCAGGAAGATGACTCTTCCTGACTCATGTACACTATGGTGTCCCCTCACAGCCCCCACTCTTTATATATGATCCCCCAAGTACAGCTTTCTTTCTACTGTACCAGGCTAGTTGTGGTGATCATGCTGGAGATAACGGGAAGGTGATGTTTGGGGTATGTGTGTGTGCCTACATGAGAGCAACTGGATGGCATGGGGACGAAGTGCTGGACCTAGAGTCAGGAAGATCTGAGTTTAAACTGGGCCTTCTTAGCAGAAGGTGATGTTATAAGGTGAATCTTTGAAGAAAGCCCAGAATTTTAAGAGTCTGAGCAATTTTCAGTACTGGCTGAAGTGATTTTCTTTTTCTTGATTCCATCCAATGGGGTTGAACATCCATGCCTAAAAACTCTTAATTTTGCATCAGATCTGCTTTAGACCCTTAAAGCATATGGTATGGAGCCTTCTCCAAGTGCCAAATGGTTCCTTAAAGAAGAATATGATTACAGAGCAGGTCGGAGCAGAATTCATTTCTCTGGGTCTTAGTGAAAAGAAAGCCACTTATTTTTCTGAGAATTGGGAGCAGAAATCTCTTGCATGATGGTCAGTAAGACAGATATTGATGATTAATCAGCTTACAGATATGGGATGGAGATTTGGAGTGACATCAGGAAGCAGTGAACTGTAGAAATTGGAAAGTTGTTTTGTTTTGTTTTTATGATTGAGATTCTGGGTTAAAAAAAGAAACCAGAACTAAAGTGTGTATATAGAGTTAACCCTGCCTCAGTTCTATAACTTCCTGAAGGAGGTGGAGCATGTGGAAGCTGCTACAGGAGAAATAAGAAGCCTTGGAGGAATAACTTGTTTATTTTTGCGGACAGCTTTGTGTAGCTCAAGGGCGAGAGTGTTTCCAGTAAGTGCTGCACTTCAGTCCTAGAAAGTCCAATACAATCACTGCATAAACTCAAGATTCATGAAAAAAGGATACATCATAAATATTTGAATCATAGCAGTCCTACTCTTGAGAGAGGGGAAAAAAGTGGAGCCAATTTGTGACATTCTGCCTTTCCCACCTTCCAGAACCCCCATTTCTCAAATTTGAAGGGCAACGCTCAGATTGTAGAACAGAGTTAATCTGAAATTAGGAAGAGGGCCCTACTATCAACATCTTGAGAACAAACAACAGACAAAACCAAACAAAAATTTGGAAAGTACTGACCCATCTTTTCACTTGGGGTGTTCTATTTCATTTTTTTCTCTCTATATTTTTCTATATATTCTATATACGGTGGCAGTAGTATACTGACTTTGTTGATGTAGGCTTCAGGACAAAAGGGACAACCCTAGCCCACAGCCCAAGCAAGATCCCTTGACTTTGTAGAGGGTCTTACCACAAGGCTACCGTAGCACCTCCAACGTGGCTCAGTAGATTTGCTCTAGGTCATTTTTTCCATCGTCCATTTCTCTCCTTGTAAAGCTATGATAGATTTCCCCTTCCCCTTCTCCCCTCAATAAACTGGAAATATTTAAACTAAGAATCTTTATTTTTTTCCCTAAGACTTTTTTGTTATCCTCCCCAAATTGGTGAAGTTGTTTATATACATTTAAAATATACTGTGTATATTTCAAACCCCTTCCAATTCTTCTCCACTCCCAACAGAAAGGTTAATTAATTCAGGTTGTGTTCTTCGGCTATAATTTACTGGAATGATGTCTCTTACCCTGTCTCAGTAAAACTTTTTAATTTCTCTATCCTCTTCCTCAGCATTACTAGATGACTGAATTGCTAATCCATGATAAACTTATATGCAGAGTTCTATACCTTTAGGAGGCTGTTAGATGGTGCAGTGGATGAGAGGACTGGGTTTAGAGAGGAAGATCCGAGTTCAAAAGTGACCTCAGATACTTACTGACTTTATTACCCTAGGTAAGTCACTTAACCTCGATGTACTTCAGTTTCCTGACTGTCTACTGGGGATACTAATAGCACCTACCTCCCAGGGCTCTTGTGAGGATCAAATAAGGTAAAATGCTTATTAAATAAGCACCGCATCTGGCACATAATAGACATTTAATAAATGCTTGTTTCTTTCCTCCCTTCAGTAACAAGAGAGGGAGTTGAATATTTTTAAATCTCTGGGACCAAGGTTACTCATTATAGTGACACAGTGGTCAGTTTCAATTTTTGCTGTTGATGTACTTTCCATGCACTGCCGTATTAACAGTTGTGCTAGGAGTCCAGACATTCCGCTAGCTCTGAATCCATACTCATCTCTCTCCATCTTCTCCATAAGAACAGTTAAGATCGTTTCTCAAATGCTTTGCTAAAATATGGGTGACCAATATTTATAGCATTTCCCTGATTTACTAGTTTATTAGCCCTGTAAAATTAAAAAAAAAAAGGAAATAAGGTTAGTCTGGCATGATGTTTTTTAAAATTGACTTCTCCCCATTTTTATATCACTTTCATTTCCAAATGTCTTTCTCTTATTTCTCTTTCTCCAGTGAGTGTTCCCTTGTGACAGTTTTTTCTAATCAATAAAAAAAGCACTTTAACAAAGCTAACCAATATATTAAATCATACCATGTATTTAATGTTTTATGTCCATAGTTCCTTACTTTTGCAAAGATTGACAGGGAGAGAGTTTTTCCAACTCTTCTCCAGGCCCTAACTTGGTCATATTTATGTAGTACTTTTGTTTCATTTTTTGGGTATTTCTAGTTACATTGAGTCATTGTATTTATTTTTGTCCTGGTTCTGTTTACTTTACTTTGCATAAATTCATTTATGTCTTCCCCTATTTCTGAATTCTTAATATTCATCATTTTTTAGGGACCAGTAATTTTCCATATTAATTATGTGCCATGTGAATTTGTTTCAACATTCCCCATTATACTTTGCACCTACTTCTGAAGGAACAAAATCTCAAGAGAAAGAATTAAAAAAAAAATAAAAACTAGGAATGAAAGGGGGAATGGCACTTCCCAACCTCAAATTATATTACAAAGTAATAGCCATCAAAATATTTGTTACTGTTTAGAGACAGAAAAGATCAGTGGAACAGGCTAAATAAGGAAAAATTGGAAACAATGAACTCAATAACTCAGTGTTCAATAAACTGAAGAACATAAATTACTTGGGGAAGAATTCTTTTTATAAGAACTTCTGAGAGAACTAAAATTTGGCAGAAATTAACTTCAGAACATCTTATTCCGTATTATCACAGTAAGTTCGAAATGGATATGCAAACCAAATATTAAAGATTGCATCATAAAAAGTAGAGAACCTGATAAGGTGGGTAGTGTCATGTTCCAGGAACAGCAAGATCACCAGTGTTGCTGGAATATGGAATATGTGGAGATGAGTAAAGTATAAGAAGACTGTAAGTGCAAGAAGAAACTGTGCTGTAAAGGGTTTTCAAGACCAAAGAGAGGCTGTTATGCTTGTTCTTGGAGGCAGTAGGGGGTCCCTGGGGTATTTGAGTCGAGGAGTGACATAGTTAGACCTATGCTTTGGGAAGATCACTTTAGCAGATGAGTTCAGGATAGACTGGAGCCGAGAGAGAAACAGAGAGATCAGTCAACAGACTGTTGAAATAGTCCAGGTGTGAAGTGATGAAGGTCTGTATCAATGTGATGACCGTGTCAAGAGGAGAAAAGAGGATGTACAGGTAAAAGTGAGTGAACTTGCACATATGGGATCAGTGCGAGTGAGGAGTTGAGGATGACATTGCAGTTGTGAACCTGATGATGCCTTCAGTAGTAGTGGGGAAATTCAAAAGAGGAGAAGGGTTTTTTCTTTTTCTTTCTTTTTTTTTTTTTTAGAGAGGCAGTCGGGTTGAAGTGATTTTCTCAGGGTCACACAGCTGGTAAGTGTCTGAGGCCATATTTGAACTCAGGTCCTCCTGACTCCTTGGTTGGTGCTCTATCCACTGTGCCACTGAGCTGCCCCATGGGGAGTGTCTTGAGGGGAAAGATAATGAGTTCTGTTTTGGACATGTTGAGTTTATAGACCAACCAGTTCAAGATGTACAATAGACAGTTAATGAGGAGAGACTGGAGATTAGAAGAAATGTTAGTGCTTGATAATTATGTGTCAGTATTACATGTAGAGAGATGATAATTTAATCTGTGAAAGCTGATGACACTACCAAGTGAGATAGTAAAGAAGAAGAAGAGAAAGTAGCCAAAGATAGATGCTTGGGAGGCACCCATGGTTAGTGAGTTAAAAGAGAAGGAGAGTTACCATATTCCCTAAAATATTTCGAATAACACTTTCTTTTGGTAGCAAAGAACTAGAAACAAAATAGGTACCCATCTATTGGAGGATAGCTAAACAAAGTGTGGTACAGGGTGGAAAATTACTGCCTCTTAAAAAGTGATGAACATGAAGAATTCAGAGTAGCTTGAGAAGACATAAATGAACTCAAGCAAAGTGAAGTAAACAGAATTAAGGAAACAAATTACACAGTAACTATAACAAGAGAAATGGAAAGACCAAAAAAAAAAGAAAAAGGAGAAACTAGCTCTTTGTAATTATAATGGCCCTGGAGAAGAGATAGAAAAATGCATCTCCCTCATTTCTTTGTAAAAATTGGGACCATATACCATATGACTAGGTTGATGCTTTGATTGATTTAGTTGTCCTGTTTTGTTTTTTTTCCTTCTCTTTTAAAAAAAAACCAACCTTTTATAAGGGATGACTCCTGGAGAGGAGGGGAAGGGAGAGATATATTTAGAAATGAAGGTGACTCTTCTAAGCACTGGAGACACACAAACAAAGAGATGGACCTTGGACTCAAGGAGCTTTCAGTATCCTGGGTGTACACAACACATATTGGGGAAGGAAAGGGAATAAGGATTTATGAAATACCTGCTATATGCTAGGCTCTGTGTTAGCACTGTACAAATATTTCATTGGATTCTCGCAACAATCCTGTGAGGGTAAGTGCTATTATTATTGAGGAAACTGAAACAGAGGTTAAGTGACTTGTTTAGGGTCACATAGCCAGT
Source organism: Potorous gilbertii (assembly GCA_028658325.1). Taxonomy (NCBI): domain Eukaryota; kingdom Metazoa; phylum Chordata; class Mammalia; order Diprotodontia; family Potoroidae; genus Potorous; species Potorous gilbertii. The sequence continues at coordinate 361,682,961 of CM053770.1, read as the reverse complement.
AAGTGGCTTAGACAGAATTTGAATTCAGGTCTTTTTGACTCAAGGCCTAGCCTCCATCCTTGTCACCTCCTAGCTGCCTAATAGGGGGGAAAGGTGGTCAGGAAAGGTCATTTTGGCTTAACAAGCATAAGAGCAAGCAAAGTGGGATTTTTTGTTGTTTTTCTTTTTGGAGTTCAGTTTCCCAGGCTCAGGCTGAATTGTGAGCATCTCAAGGCTCAATCTTCTTTGAACCCTGATAGCTCACAGCTGTGCTGAGTCACTTAGGTTTGGTGCCTATTGACTCTAAGCCAATCAGGAGCTGAGTCTTCGTTATATATACTCTGAGGTGACGTTTTGCTTTGGGGCTCACTCTTTGGAAGAAGGCTCATGTGCCAGATGAGATTCTGGGTAGCCTTTAAAGAGACACCCCCACCCCCCAGAAACCCAGATGTTGGTGCTTCTCTCTTTGGAAACTATGTGTATATGTAATGGCTAAACAGTTGGATCTGTCTGTTGATCTGTGATGTATGTACTGTTTATGGTCAGACAGAATCCTGTCTTGGTCTTTATTTCTCTGCTTATATTTTCTGCGTATATTCTGGATGTAATTAAAAAGGATTGTTGACCCCTTAAAAAGCTATTTTTCCTAGCAAAACAGATCTAAGAACCTATGCTAGCAGCCATCCTGGGTATGCCAGTGTGGTTGCCTTTACAGCAAGTCACAAGACAAGAAGTCACTTGACACTTGCTTTTTCCAGAATTAGTTGTAGTATTGGCTTGAATACAGTTTCCAGAGCAAGGATTGAGAGTGGGTTGTGGTTGTTCAGTTGTTTCAGTGGTATCCGGCTCTACATGACCCAATTCGGGGTTTCCTTGGCAAAGATACTGGAGTGGTTTGCTTTTTCTGTCTCCATTTCCTTTTACAGATGAGGAAACTACAACAAACAAGGCTAAGTGACTTGTCACACAGATAGTAAGTGTCTGAGGACAGATTTGAATTTAGGTCTTCTGACTCCAGATCTGATGCTCTATCCACTGTGCCACCTAGCTGCCTTGAATAGTGGATAATGGGTTATGAAAATGACTGCCAATGAGCAGAAGAGCATGCTCAGATCTGGGACTGGCTAAATAGAGTGATGCCTCATGTTCCAGGAAAGCTAGGAAGAAGGTGATGTGTTCTTTGTGCTCTCACCTAGTCACACCACAGCTGGAGGACTGTGTTGAGTTCTGATTGCTACAGTTTAGGAAAGACATTGATTGATAAGCTATCAAACAGCCAGAGGAGGGTGGCCACTTGAATTTGTGCCACATGAATATTGATTGAAGGAACCCATGTTTGGTATACAAAAGAGAAGATTTGGAGGGTGCATAATAGCTTCAGTTGAGTGTTTCAAAGGTTGTCTTTTGGAAGAGGGATTAGATTTGACCTCAGAAGGAAGAAAAATTTAAGCTTAATATTAAGGGAAACACCACCAACTTCCTTACAGAACTGTCCAAAGGTGGAATCGACATCTTCAAGAGGTGGTGGATTCCCCCTTCTACGGGGCCTTCAAACAGAGCAACTGTATCTTGGATGTGTTGGTGAGAATTTTCACTGGGTATGGTTTGGACTAGATGACTACTGAGTTCTCTCCCACCTCTCTGATTCTGTGGTTATGTGATTGAATTGCCAATCCCTGATAAACTAATTCATGCTGCTCTGTTAATGAAGCCCCAGGTAAAATCTCATCTTGTCCAAGAAACTTTCCAGACCTACTTTAATGTTAGTACCTTCCCTCCATGGATTACCCTGTATTTACATCATTTTTTGAAAGTTGTATCCTCTATTAGAGTGTGGGCTCTTTAAGAACTTAAACTATATTTTGGATTTTCTTGGTAGCACTAGTCCTTAGTACACTGTCCAGCACAATGTGTCGTTGTTGCTCAGTAGTTTTCAGTCCTGTCCAGCTCTTTGCTGAACCCATTTGGGGTTTTCTAAGCAGGAATACTGGAGTGGGTTGCCATTTCCTTCTCCAGCTCATTTTACAGATGAGGAAACTGAGGCAAGCAGGATTAAGTGGCTTGCCCAGGGTGTCACAACTGTGACAGTGTCTGATAGCAGATTTGACCTCAGAAAGATGAGTTTTCCTGACTTTAGACCTAGCACTCTATCTATTGCATCACCTAGCCACTTGATAAGTGATTATTAACTTATCTTGGATAGAGCTTAAGTATGCTAGCTTATTCTTATTTTTTTTTTTAAAGGATATTCCTAAAGAACTACTGTAACCCAAGAGAATGAATTTCATATACACCGACAATCATGTGAGAGAAAGACTGGTGGTGGGGAGGAATAGGGAGGGATGCAGATCAGGCTTAGTGATATCCTTTGAAATGATACCATAGAAGCAGCCACCTGCCTTCCCGATGTAAAAAGACTCTTCCTATTAATGTGTAGTGCCAGGGAGCTTAATAGCAGAGTATGAATGATGTTCTGGGTAGCTTCAATTCCTTTTGGGGAAGAGCCAGGTCTAACCAGGGGCTTCCCTTGAGAGTCAGAGGCCAGTAGTTTATAGCACAGATTGCTGGCCTTGATCAGCTCTGTCATTTCCCAGGAAAATTTAATTGGACACAGGTCATCTGCAACTACTTCATGCCCCAGTCACTGGAAGAATTCACAGTACAATAGTCTAATGACTATGAATTTATAATTATAAACCTTGTTTATGTCCAATTCCACTCTTTTCCAGTGTTCTGGATACTTAATTCACAAGACTGTTATCTAGTTGGTATTTTGATGTGTGTTTGGTTTAGTTGGGGAGGGGATAATTTTTGCATGAAATTTACAAAAAGGATTTATAGTAAAGGCAAAAAAGCCCACAATTCTTACTGTCATGAAACTTATATACTGTTGGGTTAGAACAGCATGTTACATATATAAGCATGTAGAGAATAAACATTTACTCATAAATATTTGTTACAAATAAATACAAACTAGTTAAATATAGGACAGAAAATGAAGGCACTCGCAGCTGGGGAAAATTGACAAGCATGTATTAAAGGCCTGGTATGTGCCTGACAAGGGTAAAGTGGATAGAGTGCTGGGCCTGGAGGCTAGAAGACCTGAGTTCAAATTTGGCCTCAGACATTTACTAGCTGTTTCAGTTTCCTCATCTATAAAGTGAGCTAGAGAAAGAAATGACAAACCACTCCAGTTGCCAAGAAAACCCCAAAGGGGTCACTAAGAGTTGGAAACAACTGAATGACAAATTGTGCCTAACATTGTGCTAGGTGCAAAGAACAAGAAGGTGACAGAGTTCCTGCTCTCAAAGGGTTTACTTTCTAATTTAATGTTTTGCATAATCCCCTAGTTTCCAATCTTACAATACTGTGTGTACCCTAATTTTAAACCTTATTCTATATTTATAGTATATTTTTCTTGTATGGAGCAGCTGAAACTTCATATGCTGAATTATTTGGCCCTGGAGAAGATACTTAATCACTCTGTCTCAGTTTTCTCATCTGGACTTGATCACTTCTGAGATCTCTTTCTGCTCTAAATTTGTGTTCCTTAGACCTTGTTAGAAGCCCACTTACAGAGCTGGATGGGACCTGAGATGGCATCTAGGAATTCCTACAGCATATCCAGTGAGTGGTCATCCTGCCTTTCTTAGAAGACCTCTCTCTAGTGAGGAGGAACCACTAGGAAGCCCATTCTCCTTGGGCCAGCTCAGATTGTTAGGAAGCTGTCCTACAGTAGAGTCGGATGCTTCAGGAGGGTAGGGAGTTCCCCCTTGGAAGGAAGGCTGACCAATCTCTTGATGAATTGGTTGGTTGGTTGCCCTTCATTTTTGAAGAGGATCGATGACATCATGACGTTGGGGTAAATTAGTGGGTGATGGATGATGTCTTGACTTGTGAAATGGATGCACAAAGTTGTTAGCCTCACTCTATTTCTTCCTGTGGCAGGAAGTCTAGTGGCAGGACAGAAGTCAAGGTGACTGGTGATGGCTTTAGATGACCTTGGTCTCTGATGTCTGACCAAACTCTAGCATTCCTTTCAGAACCCATTGGAATATCCCATTGTGACCTTGCCCAAGGCCTCCCAGGATCTCAGAATTCACTAGAGCCGGCTTCCTTTGTCTTTGCACTCTCCCAATCTTCTGGGCCTGAGGACAGGTCCTGCCCTTGCTCCATAGTGTCCCAGAATTCCTCCCCTCCTTCCCTAATGAGTAGGTTGTAGAAGGAATACTTTTTCAGATATGGATTGGACTGAATGTCCCTTCCAACTCTGATCTCCTGTTGTCAAGTTTCAGGGGTGCTGGGGACCCCAAAATACTGACCTGCCGGGTTCTGCTCAAATGAATTCAACTCAAGCTTTCTTAAAGCCAAAGAAAACATTTTATTAAAGATTCACCACCTTGGGTTGACTCTTAAGGAGCCTAAGCATTTGTAACGCTTGTATTCACTAGTAGGCCAGATAGAATCTCAGCTAGACAGAGTCTGAGCTGGATTGAATCTGAGCACCTTCAAGGAGGCTAGATGGAATTTATATACAGAAAGTCAGTGGGAAAGATCTAGAGGTGGTCTGGTGGTCTGAGAGGAGAGTCTAAGGAGGATCTTGATGGGATTGGGGTAACTAGTGATGTAATCCAGGGTGGGAAACAGCTGGAGGCGATCAGGGGATATCAGATAAGGGAGGGTTTGGGTGGAAAGCAGGTGGGACAATCCAGAGGTAACACACTATTAAAGGCCAGGCTAGGCCAAGGGGAACAGATTTCAATATGAAAGGCCAGATTAAGTGGGAAGATTCAGGGGGAGTTCAGGGAGGTTCCCAGAGTCTGAACCACATCACTGTGATCCTGCAATTTTTAAAATAAGGATTTTTTTTCATTATATCAATGCAAAATATACCTCTCTTCATCTTCTACCTATCTTCTACTTGGTCTCTTGCCTGACCATGCATGCAGAGTGAATTGAGAGCAGCTAGGTTGTTCCGTAGATTGAGCCTGGTGGAGTCAGAAAGACAGGAATTCAAATCTTGATGCAGATACTTGTTAGCTGTGTGATCCTGTGCAAGTCAACCTAACCTCTCTGTGCCTGTTTCCTTATCTGTGAAATGAGGATAGTTATATCACTTGAGTCACTGAGTTGTTGGGATCGACAGAATTAATACATGTAAAGCCTTTTTGCAAACCTTGAAGCTGTGTAAATGCTTGCTACTGGTATTATGTCCTTTTTTTACCCCATTCTTTAGATATTTGGAGAATGCTGTTGTGTCTTTCCTCTCCCTCCTATCTCCCACCCACCCCTTTTCCCTAATCTCTTTTCCGAATTAAAAATATCCCCAATGACTTCAACTGTGCTTCTAATGGTTTGATAACAAGACCCCTAAACAGGCTGCTTGCCCGCCTGTGGACACTATAAAGTGCTACAATGTCCTTGACATAGAATAGCCAAACCTATCGTGGTCAGACCCAGAATAAAGTACATCAGCACTGTCATGTCAGCTCCCTAATTCCGGGCACCTTTCTTTCGGCTGCCTCTCAGCAACCTGTGTATCAGAACTGGATGAATGAGGAGGCAGAGGACACATTTACTGCATCTGAATTTGCCTGGGTGAAATATCATGCAGTCAGCTTTGTAAGTTAGCCACTGTTGCAATCAAGGCTATTGAATTCCCCACAAGTGTTTTTTTGCTTGTGATTAGAGTAAACTGTCATTAGGTGGGAATGGTGACTTGGTCATATCGCATGGCCACTGAACTATTATTTCACTGAAATAGGTTGAATGTGTAAGACACAGGGTGGTTATTTCCTCTTGAGATCCTATGACTGTTGACTGGAAGCTGCTTCCAGGCAATAATTATATCTAGCATTTTATGTAGCACTTCAAAGGTTACCAAGGATTTCGCATATATTCGATTACTGCAATAGCCCCTGTGGTTTGTGGGTGTTATTATTAACCCAATTTTATGGAGAGCAAAGACTATATGACTTGCCTTGAGTCACAAAGCAAGTGTCTGAAGCAGGATTCAAATTCAGATCTTTCTGTCTTCCTGACTCCAAGTTTAGCTCTCTGTCCACCATACCAAGTAGCTGACAGGTGACACCACGGTGCAGAGGAGAAGAGAAGCCCTACATTTTAGTTTTTGCTTTATCATGAATCGATCGTGGAGATAATCACTTAAATTCTCAGTTTTCTCATCTATAAAAGAAATGACTTGGACGAAAAACCTTTTTTCCCCTTAGGAAGAAAAATATAATGAAGGGAGAAGCCTTTTTCCTGAGTTTAATATTAAGATGACAGAGAAGACACAGAGAACTACTCAGATGTTACTTTATTAGTTTGAACATAGCCCCAGTGCTTCCCCTTCCCCACTCTACCACTATTTGACTCATATTAAACATGAGGATGGGCTGTTGTCATTCCCTTAGGGTCTTTCACTATGCTTTACCCTTTGTCTCCGTTTCTGACATATCGATAGGTAAACCCCCAAGCTGCTTCTGTAGGCCACAGACACAGTTTTCATCACTGTGCACAAAAGTGAGGGAGTTCATTACAATGCTTGTTCCTTGGAGTCGGGGAATGGTTTTATTTTCTTCTCTTTTTTCCTTTTCCCTTTCCCCCTGTCCTCTCCCCTTCTCCTTTTTTCACTCTACCCTCCTTACCTTCTCCTTTCTTCCTTCTGCTCTCCCCTCCTTTCCTTTTTCCTTCCTTCCCCTCTCTTCTTCTTTCTTCTCTTGGTATATCCCCAGTGCTTAGGACAGTTCCTGGCACACAGTAAGTGCCGAATTGATACTTGTTGACTAACTGAACCTGTGAATCCTTCAGAGTTGTGGAAATTTCTAGGCTTTGCAACTGAGGGGAATGGTTGCCCTAGAAAGTTAGGCAGAGAGTGGGAGAAAGCAAGGGAGAATGACTCACATCCATTGAACAGCCCAGAGTCTAACTACTTTCTGTGTCCAAAATTGTGTGAGGGGGAAGGTAGAAATCTTTAATCAGCCTGAGGCCAGAAGTAAGCTGGCACCCTTAGCCTGGTTCCTTAGAGTCTGAATCGAAGCCTAAGCTGAAGGTGGAGGATTATTGAAAAAGACAATGAGAAAAAAAGCCTAGGAAAGAAACATTTCACCTCCCTCTGATGATACCCTTAGCACAGGAAACAAGTTCCTACTTTCCCATGGCCACTTGCCTCTGCATTCATCTCATGATTATAGATCAAGAAGTCAATATATGGTTTTTCACAAGACGTGTCATGACATTGGATCCTAAATTTAGAGGCAGAAGGGTCCTTGTTGCTCAGTTGTGTCTGACTCTTCATAACCTCATGGACCATACTGTCCATGGAGTTTTCTTGGCAAAGATACTGGAGTGGTCTGCTATTTCTTTCTCTAGATAAGGCACACAGAGGTTAAATGACTTGCCTAGGGTCACACAGTTAATAAGTATTTGTGGTTTAATTTGAACTCAGGTCTTTCTGACTCCAGATCAAGTACTCTATCCACCAAGTAACCTAATTAATCCTAAAAGGTCCCTTAGAGATCATCTAAGTTGGCCCCCATTTTTTTCAGATTAGGAAACTGAGACTCAAGCAATCACAGAATTCAATAATTGAAATGGAGCATGGCAGCCATCTTGTCCAACCCATAGCCAGTGGATATCACCACTTGACAAGTGGTTGTCCAGTGTCTGCTTGAAGCCTTCTAAGGAGGTTACCTCTCTGGGCAGCCCGTTCCTCCTTTGGACAGCTTTAATTGTTAAGAGCTTTTCTTTCTGCCCCTCCTCCTCCCTGACCTGATATTAGGAGTCTAAATGTTCCTCTTTCCCTCTTTTACCCATTCCTCTTGGTTCTATAGTCATACAGAACCTCTCCCACATGATAGTGCTTTAAATATTTGAATGTAGTTGCATGTTCACTTTGAGTCTTTTCTTCTGGGTAAAACATGCCTAGTTTACTCAGCCAGTCATCATATGGCATAACTCAATCAAGGCCCTTCCCTAGTTGTTCCACTCTTTGACATTCTAAATGCCAGATTCTCCATGTCCTTTGTAAACTGTGATACTTAGAGAAATGGATGCAATACTCCAGAGGAGGTCCGATCAAAGCAGAGTATAATTTACTGTCACATCCTTATTTTGGAAGTCCTACCTCTTAATGCCTCGCAAGATCTCAGGATTTTGTTTTGTGTTTTGGCAGCCATATCACACTGCTGACCACTCTTTAAACTTTAAGTCCATCAAGACTTCCCTCCCCCATCTTCTTCAGCTTAGCCATACCTCCTCTATTTTGTCTTGTTGAGCTTTTGGTTTCCAAGTATAAGATTTCACATCCATCCAGTCTTCTTTAGGATCCTAACTCTATTGTCTAGTTTCCAGGCTTCTTGTCACCTGAAATTTTGAGGTATATGATATCTCTGCCTTTATTGAAGTTATTGATTAAAAAAATGATAAAAAGGTTAAGTGGCTTGTTCAGGCTCATGCAGGTAATACATGACAGGGTCATAATTAGAACCCAGATTGCCTCTGACTGCAAACCTGGCACACTTTCCATGCACCATGCTGCTCCCTTGATTTCTTACAGTATCTTTATAGATAAAATGGAAGATTATGATCAAGATGATGGCATAGTTGGGTGACTTCAACACTGACTGAGTAGCTATTCAGAGTTGGTTAATGGATTCTGAGAGCTCCCTAATTCTCACAGGTTTCTGCACTTATCCTTGGCCCCATCAGTATTTTTTTTTTCACTAATGTTTTTGTTTCTGATCTCCCCCCTTTTTAAAAGAGTGTAGCTGTCGAAAACCATTAGCTTTGCAGTTAAGTGACTTGCCCAGGGTCACACAGCTAGTAAATATCAAGTGTATGAAGCTGAATTTGAACTCAGGTCTTCCTGACTTCAGGGATGGTGCTGTATTCATTATGCCATCTAGCTACCTCTATTTGGGCTTTGCTTGGCAAAGATACTGGAGAGGTTTGCCATTTTATTTTCCAGCTCATTTTACAGTTGAGGAAACTGAGGCAGAAAGGGTCAAGTGACTTGCCCAAGGTCACACAGATAGTAAATCGCTGAGGGTGGGTTTGAACCCAGGAAGATGAGTCTTCCAGACCCCAGGCTTTTCATCTATCCACTGTGCTACCTAGCAGTTATTTACCAAGTATTTAATCTGTGTTGGCTAGCTGTACAAAGGAAGGCAAAAATAGTCCCTTTATCTGAAGGAACATTAATGGGGGCATTAACGCCAGTTAAAGTTTTGCAAAACACTTCACACTTCTTATCTCATTTGACCTTCATAACCCTGTGAGCTGGGTACTGTTGTTATTCTCTTTTTGTAGATTGGGGAAACTGAGGTTGAGATGTTAAATGACTTGTGCCAGGTCACAAAACTAGTAAGTATCTAAGACAGGATCCACGTTAGGTCTTCCTGATTCCAAAACCAGCAGTTGATGCTACCTCCCTGCTGCTGTCTTCTGTAAATAAAAAGGAGACTATGGTCTTGAATACTTAAAATAAATATTGGAAGCATCAATGGAAAAACCCTTTATGCAATTACAGGATTATACTGTAAAATAGGATAGAGAATGTGTAGTCACTGCTCATAGCCTTCGTGTAGCTCGTATAAAGAGTATAATTTCAGTTGCAGGGAGACATATTTGGCATTGTAAGTGTTCTTCCACCCTGAACTCAAAGATCAGTCTTGGGAAAGAAAGGCAGATACCTGCCCTTCATACTCCCAACACTTGAAAAATGTGTTGTCCTCTGGGAGTACAATATTTTAAAAGTCCCCTGACAGATATTAGAATTAGAAGATTCAATTTCATTGTCCATTTACCTTTGTGATGTCTGACTTCTTTTTGGGGGGATATCTACTCCTATAACTGGGGCTTAGTTTTCCCTGGGTCATATTTTATATTGGAAGTGGGAGTTTTACTTGGCTAAGATTCCAACTAGAATGTATTAAAGTTAGTCAGCTTGTGTTTTAGGTAACACTAGATCTCCAGGCTCCTACCCTCTCTTGACCTAACTTCCCTGCTTTCCTTAGGGTGGGAGTGAGGGATAGTTGAAAAGTTAGTCTGATACTTTTCAGTAGGCAATAAAATTCATTATTTCTGTAGTTTCAAGGATTACGTTAAAAAAAACCCACAAAACTTAGCTGGCTGGACATCTACCAGCAAAAGTGAGGCAACTAGCATCTAAGATAAATTTATCCAGTTTAGATTTTTGAAGACAGCTGTGACCTTCCCTGGATTTCTTCCTGAAAGAGGGTGGTGAGTCACCTTGGCTGTATGCCCTGTGTCATTCTTCCTACTTCAAAGAGTTCTGTTCTTACTTGGCTAAATTGCAGTGGCCTCTGAATCACTAGAGTTAGCATGCTATTATGTACTTAACATTTTCGGAGAGCTCTGCCAGCCTTTACAGAAGCTGAGTTGGCAAGACCTTTGTGCCCATCTTGTCTAATTTCTACCTGGATAGGAATCTTCTCTACTTTATTCCTGGAAATTGTTTATATGGTCTCTTCTTGGACGATCTCTTGTGGCTGACCACTCACCAACTCCAGAAGAAGCACATTTCACATTTGGACACTTCAGGCTATGACCAGATTTTTTTCTTTATTATGCTGTGCTGAAATGTACCTCCCTGTAATCTACCCTCTCCTCCCCCAGCCATCATTTATACTAGATCACATTGACTTTCACAGAATAGATATTGGAGAAATGTCGAATACATTGAATTAAAATTCTGGGTCCTAGAAAAACACATTCCATCTTTCTTTAATATTATAGCTTTCAGATAATAAGGTCATAGATTTAGTGCTGGAAGGGACCTTAGAGGTCATTAAATCTAACCCTATAATTTTACACATGAGAAACCTGAGGTGTAAAGAGTTTAAGGGAGTTACTGCCAGGGTCACATGGTTACCGTCTGAGGTAAGATTTGAACCCAGATCTTCCCGAGATCAATCTGGGGCATTATCTGTCTGAAGCTTTTCGCTATATGTCCTCTTTTCTCCAGACTAACCTCCTACACCTTTCAACTGCTTTAAAATTTAATGTTGTGGTTGCCAAGCCTTACATCATTTAATCAATCTATCAGTGATCAGTGAACATTTATCAAGTGCTTCCCTGTGTGACCCAGTTCTATGCTAGGTACTCACTCAGTTCAAAGAAAAACCCTCTTTTCTGCTTTCAACAGAGAAAATACCAGCAGACATACAAATAGATGAAGTACCCTATCCATACCATATCCTGTCATGGTGTGCCAGATTTGTGATGTGTTTCTTTAGTTTATCATCCATTTCTTTCTTTTGGCCTATAGTATACTTCACTTACAGTGTCACTTTTCTTTCTCCATTTATTCTCATCCAAATACCGTTCCCTGTGTATCTTTCTTCAAGTGCAGGGCAGCTCGTTGGTGCAGTGGATAGAGCACCAGTGCAGGAGTCAGGAGGACCTGAGTACGAATCTCACCTCAGACACTTGACACTCACCAACTGTATGACCTTGGGCAAGTCACTTAACCCCAATTGCCTCATCCTGGGTCATCTCCAGTCATCCTGATGAATATCTGGTCACTGGATTCAGATGACTCTGGAGGAGAAGTGAGGCTGGTGACCTGCACAATCCTCCCTCACGAAAAACAAAGTCAAGTGCAAGTCATGTCATCATTTCTCTGATAGCATGGTCTTCTTTGGCAACGAAGGACAAACACATACTTCTTCAAGTGCAAGGATTTTTTCTCTGCTTTTTATATATGATTGTAATATAAACACCCCTCACTTTTTTTTTTGTTAGTGAATTTATTCCTTTTGAATAAGATATGCCCTTTCCTAGTCTTGTTTCTGTCATGAGTTATATCCCATCAGGTCTTGATGAATACCTTTGTGGTTAAATTTACTTCCTTGTATAAGATTTCTAGTTTACCCACTCTGTTTGCTTATAAACATAGGAGGTCACAAGTTATATCACTACCTCTCTTCTCAGATACTATCTCACATGAACTGCCAGTTCTTTTCATGGATGCTCTTCTTTCTATGTTTTATGTGCTACTGTCCTGATATTCTGGCATCAGACTTGGTAAATATGTAGGGGAAGTTTTCTCCTTTTTTCTCCATTTTTATTTTAAAACTCCCATAACTAGATCTTTAAAATTTCAGGCAAATGTATATTTCACTAGTCCTCATTAGGTCTGCTCTCTTAAGGATTGATCTAGAAATATGAGCACTATCTTAACCAGCATTATACTTCCAAAACCAGCTGTTCCCTTTCTTTTTGAGTACATATCCTCAGCTTCTCCTCTGAAAACTACCATTCTATTTTATAACACATTTTTCAGAAACTATTTTACCTAATTGAAGCAGATTTTGCTTTTGGTTGCTTTTCTGATGCGCAAACAAAATTAGAAAGAGCTTGAGAATGAGGCTATCAGTAAGAAGAATCAACGGAAATATCAGAATTCCATTATATCTATTGCAGAAAGCTGCCTTATGCCCTAGTGGGGCTCATAGCACTTGCAATATTCCATTGACCCTAGAATTTATAACTCTGCCCAAGTCTTTAAAAAGTAACATCTGAATTTTGATTTTTTTTCTCTATGTGTGCTCCTGAGTTAAAGACAAGTAAAAACAGAGCTATATAAAACTGCATCAAGTGCTAAATGCTTTCTCAAAACCATTCATTATTTATTAAAACTTTTTCTATGCTAAATGCACATCTTTCCAAAGAGATAGAAAGATTTCATTTATCTGATGTTGCAGCTAACTTGTCAGTACATTTCTCTCCTCATCCGTTATTGGCTGTCTTAAGGATTTTCTTTTAAACTTTGCTTAGGCAGAAGCATACTACTAGTATATAGAAGCAAAGTAGCCACTTTAGAAATAATATCCAAGATAATCCAAGAGGGGAGAGATATATCTCTTTTGTATGTTTACTTCTGTTCTATCTTAAGCAAAAGCTCCACATATTTCTTGAAAATACTAAATTAAAAGTATCTGTTTAGCCACAAGTGATAACATAGTCTTTGTTCCTGGAATATATTAAATCTTACACTGTAACTCTTACCATCCATGCTGGGTTTGTAAGAATATTCCCATACAAGCAGGTTTTATCAAAAGGCAATAGTTTTGAGTAATACCCTCCCACCGCCATACTTACCACTATGTAAATCTTTGATCTTATGAGTTTGAAAGCTTGGAAAATTTAATTTAAAAACTTGTTTGCTTTGCATTATAATAACACCACCTATGCTTTTATCACCGTCCACTTAGCTGGGAAAAGGTGAATGTGAGAATACGTTCAAGGCTTCCTTCTATTCATGTCTGTGAACCTACTTTATGTATATGATCTCTCTTCCTCCTCAGGCTGTCAGAAGATACTTAGTTTCATTGTATTTTTCCCATCTCCCTTAGCATCATATGTATCTCAACATGCAGTGAGTGACATACCTAGCTTGGCCATCGCAGCTTCATTTACCTGGACTATTTTCTAGGGAGAAGACAAAAAAGTATGGTTTTATGAGGATTAGCATGCATATTAGGGCAACTAGGTATATGGGAGATAGAGTGCTGGGCTCAGGAAGACTCATCTTCCTGAGTTCAGATCTGACTTCAGACATTTACTAACTGGGTGGCCATCCTTAACAAAATCAACTTAGCCCTGTTTTCCTCAGTTTCCTCATCTGTAAAAGAAGTTGGAGAAGGAAGTGGCAAACTACTCCAGTATCTTTGCCAAGAAAACCCCTAAACTTGGATACGATTGAAAACACCTGAGCAACAGTAACAAAAAGAATACATTACTGCTTATAGGAAATCAGGAGGACAGATTAAAATGAAATTATAATAATAGCTCATTTTAATTTACATAAAAGAACTAATTTGAGCTTCACAATAACCTCATGAAGTAAGAGGAACTACAGGTGTTATCACAGAGTCACAAAATTTCCATGTTGGAAATGACCTTACCAGTATCATACAATGTAAAGAAGGGGTGTTTGTGTTTTCACCTCTCTTTGTCTCTCTAATGGTTAGCACTGTGCCTTGGTACGTAATAAGTATTTAATAAATGCTTGTTGGACCTGAGTTCAAATATTAGTTTTTTTTTTACTTCTGACCTTATGATTGTGGGTTAGTCATTCCTTATCTCTAAGCCTCAGTTTACTCATTTGTAAAATGATAGATGTTGGATTAGATAGTCTCTAAATTCCCTTCTCTTTCTAAATCTGTAATCTTTTGATTAAGGCCCCCCCTTCTTGAAGAATAACTGACACTGGGACATACCCAACAAGTAGTCATCTAGCCTTGGCTTGAAGGCTTCCAGATGAGGAGCCAGAATTGGAGAGATGTTAGATGACTTGCCTGTATTCACTTACACAGGGTCATACAACTAATCCATATCAAAAATGGGATTTGAACCAAGGTCTTCTTCATTCAGCATCCAGCAACATTCTATTCATAGATATGATTGAATAGATCCCATTCCATCCATAAATAGGATAGCCACAGCCTTCTGTCAATAATATCTAACCTTCCTTTTCTTTCCTTCCCTTCCCTTCTCTTCCCTTTCCCCTTTCTTCTTTCCTTCTTTTTCTTTCTTTCTTTTCCTTCCTTTCCTTCCTTCCTCTCTCTTTTTCTGTCTTTCTCAGTTCCTTCCTTTCTTTATTTTCCTTGCTCCCTTTCTACTTCTTTCTTCCTCTCTTTTTCTGTCTTTCTCCTTCCTTCCTTCCTTATTTCCTTCCTTCCTCCCTTCCTCCCTCCCTCCCTGGAATTCATGGTGAAACCCTGTATTCAATTAGGCGCAAATACTCAATGTTCCTTTAAGCCAGTTTTTTTCTCAGAATTGGAGGGAGAGAGGGAGGGCTGTCAACACTCCAGAGAACTGCTACTCATTGTTATTGTGGTATTCATATGTTTTCCTACATTTTGTGGCAAAATCTCCTGCCTCAGTTGTGTCCTTTGCTCCCTTTCCTCATCTTTCCATTTTGTGGGTAGGAAATTTTCCATATACTAGCCATCTTTATTGGGTACAAACTGCATCCAGAAGGCTATAATATATTAGAGTCCATTGCTTTCCCCCTTAAATGTTATAATAAAAATATCAGAAATTACTCCTTAGCCAGTCATCTGGCAATTATTAAGTGCCGACTGTGTGCCAGTCACTCTGTTGGTCACTGGGGATATGCATAAAAGCAAGGAGCTTGTCCTCAAGAAGCTCATATTCTAACAGGAGAGACAACAATCATACAGCTAAGAACAGACAGGATATATACAGGAAAAGTTAGAGGTAATCAACAGAGGAAAGACATTAGCATTAAGGAGAATAAGAAAGGTCTTCTTGCAGAAGGTGGGATTTTGGCTAGGACTTGAAGGAAGCCACCAATGCTGGGCACATGGTCATGGCCTGGTAACCTATTTTTCCCATCCCTAACAAGAAATATTTGATCTCTTCATAACAGAATTAGAAGCCTGTGTTTTAATCATAATTCCAGTTTCTATAATGTCTTGAGTTTTGCAAAATGATTTACTTATCAACGGCCCTATGATTAAAATGAGAAACTCCAGCTTAGAGATGAGAAGTGATTGACCCAGGGCCATACAACTTGTAGGTATCAGATTTGGAATTAGAAGTCAAATCTGGCAGTCCTAGTATGTCCTAGCTCCCAAGTCCAATGTATCTGCCAGTAATGAAGATGGCAGAATGCATAAAGTGGAGGAATGTCCCTGCTTTGTGATGTAAGAGGAGAGAGTGTCAAAAAAAAAAAAGAGGTCCCTTATTAACTTTAAAATACAAACTCCTTAGTTTATGCACTCTTGATCTCATATAGATTTGAAGACTCCTTTCATTTTTATTTATGACTTTTAATTCTTTTTCACACCATCATTTCCTTATCTAAACCACCACAGACTCATAACACCATGACTGCATACATGATTAAACTCCTTTGTAGCAAAGAAACACCAAATACAACTATTGCAGCTGATAGTGTATGTCACATTATAACTTTCCCTCCCTTCCCTCCATCCACGAAAATGAGGAAAGTGTATTCTATCACCTATATTCCAAACCAAAATTGGATATTGCACTGAATCTGGCTACCTTTTTGTGATGTTTCATTTACATCATGGCCATTGTGTGAGCATGTTGTTTTCTTTTTCTGTTATTTTATTCTGTATTAGGCCTTTTTTACTTTGGAAAATTTTTTCTTTATGAACTTAAACACCAAAAAGAGTATTTTCATATGTATAGCAAAAGGAAAAAAAGAGGACTCTATATGAAATAAGGAGTTTCTATTTCATATAATTTGATTTTTTTGAATTATAATGAATGCTACATCTAAAATTAAACTTCAACCCCCCCCCCCCAAACTTTTCTATATACAGAGCAGAAAACAAAAAAGAGCATTCATTCTATGTGAAACCATGAATTTTCATTTCATACTTTTTGGTGTTTTTTTTTTTTTGAGTTATGTATTTAATTCTATATGTTACTTTCAAAACTGTCCTGTTTGTACTTTTTTCTGAACGTCCTTCTGTTCTCTTGTTCATTTTGAAAAATATTACAGTGAGTTTTTTTTACATAGCATTATTTCTTATGTACTCCTTATGAAAATGCATTTCTTTTCCTGAGTATCTGCTCTCAGTTGTTAGACTTACTTATTCTTGTCTTTAGGAGTTAATAACTTAGCACCCCCGGTCCTGGAGTGTCCTGGTCTGAGCCAGCTGGTCAACACAAATGTCTTGCTCCCTGGGGCTTCTAAGAGTCCTCACCTTTTTATTCTCTGACCACCCTGAGGAATTTTTGATCCCCCTGTAGCTTTACTGGGTAATGCCTCTAGACACAGAGCCTTGCAGGCTAAACATGTTGTTGGCCCTCTCTGTTCACTGTGGGAAGCCCTAGCATTGGTGCTAATTTTATTGGCAAATAATACCCCCATTCCTATTGATTGTAGACTTCTGGCTGACTTTTTGTGTAGTTCTGGGATGGAAGAAGTAATTTACTGTGGTTCTTCAGTGGATTTCTTGATCATTAATGGGTTTGGTCTGAATTTCAAGGTTTTACTGGAATAGGTTTATTGGAACTTGGTGGTTTTTGCCTTCCATTCAGGCAGCCTTTTTAGCCAGAAGCTTACTTCTTACATTTTAGTCTAGTTTGCACATTCTTGTTTCAGCCAAACTGTCTTACCTGCTCACCATCCCATCTTGTGTCTCTGTGCCTTTGCATTCCATGTAATGTTTAAAGTGTTAGAGGTTTTCTCGGTCACTATAATTTTCTGATATTCTTCCTTTTAGACCCTTCCAGAACCAAAACCAAATTATAATTAAGCAGAATCAACACAATATTTATGTTGTAAAAGCTCTGCTTTGTTCCATGGTTAGGCCCTGACATTTCTACCAAGAATAAGGAGATAGTCAATGCAAAAACCTGTTTGATTTTGTCTTCAAATACTAGTGCTTAGCACAGTGCCAGGCACATAGCGGTCATGTAAAAAAAAAAATGATGCTTGTTGAATTAAATTGACAATTTTTTGATAATAATAGAACAGTTACATTTTTATGGTGCCAAAGTACCTTACATAGGTTATCCCTCTTAGCCCTCACTGCTGTTCTTTAAAGTATATAGTTCTTGGGACTGGACCAAGCATGAGATTTCATTGGCAAAAAAAAAAAAGAACTCTGAATGAGGAAACTCCAATGTAGATTAGTGCCTGTTTTCCTCAGGGCAGTGAGAGTTAAGTGACTTACCCAGGTTGACAATCAGTCCCTGTCAAAGACAGGATTACTCTGAAGATGGCCCTCTGTCAACTGTGTCTTGCTTTCCTTTTCTGGAACTGGGGGAATAGAAGTTGCTATTATCTAAGTTTTATAGATGTGGAAACTGAGGCAGCAGAAGATTAAGCCACTTCCCTTGTGTCCCTGACAAAACTAAGTGTCAGGGCTGGGACCTGAACCTATTTCCCCTGTCTCCAAGCCTAACATTCTTTCTACTATGCTAAACCGTCTCTCAGTTTTATTTTTCACTCTATTCCAGTACTTTTTTATACCAGTATTGTCATAGCAGCCATTCCATAGCATATACCTACAAAGGTACTTTTAAAAAAAGACAAGACAGAGTGCACTGTTTTGGATGTAAAATCTTGGCACCCCAACTAGATTTTTAGGCAGGTGCACTGCAGTTTTTTCTTAGAAAAAGGCTATCTGATTCCAAGTTAGATCAATCTTTATATGTAATTTGGAATTGCCTTCAGTGGAAGAATATGAATATCACAATGTTTTGGATTTTTTTTAAGATTTTAAGTACACGATGCCATTATAAAGAAACCTTGCTGTCTATCTCTAAAAAGCCTTTTCCACCCACCTCTGATACTTATGAAACTCATATTTTTCAATGCATTATAATTTTATCTAGTTTGTATAGCGCATACTGAGTTTCTGTGCCTTTGCAGAAGATGCTAATGTTATCTGGTGCAGTCGACTTGGGCAGCAAAGGAGTTCTTTCCATTGAAATTTCAAAAGATTATTAAGTAGAAGTTAATCATACAAGTTTGTGACTATTGATATGAAAAGATTTTCAGGGTGTTTCAAGTGTTGAATATATATACTGCAATTTTCTAAGCATAGCTTTTAGTTTGACCATATATCAGCCTATTATTATTTGTCAAGTGAAAGTTAAAAAAGAAAACATTTTGCAGAATTTTAGGCACGAATATATCAACTTTATCACCACCATCATTGTGATTGTCATTTTTATATGCTGTGATGGAAGAGGGTTGCTTTTAATGATGACTTAAACTGTAGACTTTATTTTTAGTCAACTTTGGGGCAGTGTGAAAAGCACTGGACTTAGAGTCACTTAAGATTTGACTACCTTCAAGACTTCCTAAAGTCATTTAACTTCTCTCATTCTCAGTTTCCTCATGTATAAAATGGGAATACCAAAGAGCACCTCTGTCATAAAGTTCTTGTGGAGATCAAATGAAACACACACTTTGCAGAACTTTAAAACACCACGTAAATACTATTATTTTATTAGTAGTAGTATTATTAATATTATTAGTAACTCTTTTATTGGACCACAAAAAGGAGTTATTTTCTTCATCCATGCAAATTGTCTGTTGTTTTTCAGTCATGTCCAACTCTCTGTGATCCCATTTGGGGTTTTCTTGGCAGAAGTACTGGAATGGTTTGTTTGCCATTCCCTTCTTCAGTTGATTTTACAGAAGAAGAAACTGAGACAAACAGGGTCAAGTGACTTAGCCAGGGTCACACAGCTACTAAGTGTCTGAGGTCAAATTTGATGACTCTTCCTGACTTAGGCCCAGCACTCTATCTACTGCATCCCCTAGCTGCCCCAAGATACTCCATAGAACATTAAAAATGTTGGACAGAAACTAACCAGTCCCAGGTCTGTTCCTATCTCAATCCCATTAAAGTGATAAGAATGATATGATGCCAATGCTAATAGTTATAATAAATGTTTAATAAAAACATCTGGATTATGCAGAAATGAAAAGCTCTCAAAATGTAGACACCTAGCTTAAGGAATCAAGACCATGGGGGAACAAGATGGCACTCGTTCTGTACTTAGCCTTTCTGTCTCCTTGTCTGCTTTTGCATTTATCCTGAAGATGCTTTCAACATTTCCATTCAGTTATAAAAAGCAGTCACGTTATCTACCTGCACCTCAATCCAGACGGTTTCTATCCGAACTCACCTGATTATTAGATTGGAAGAAACAAAAATACTCCTAAGAACAGCAGCTCATGTTTATATAATGCTTTAAGGTTTGCCAAGCATTTAACATATACTTTGTCTTATCTGAGCCTCACGAACAGCAATGCTCCCAGGTAGATGGTGCTATTATTTCTGTTAGACAGATGAAGAAACTGAGGCACAGAGTCTGAATGAATGACTTACCCAAGGTCACTTGGTGTGTGAGGTAGAATTGGAATCCCGACATTTCCGACTTTTCACTTTGTCACTCCAGTGGCCATGGCAGGTTGCTTCATGTGGCATCTCTGCAAATCTTGGTGATAATATATTTCAGCAGCAACACAGCCTAAAAATCTACAGCCATATTCTTACATTTTCAAGTGCCTTGAAACATTTACTTTTGAGGGTAAAACTGGAAAGATGAAATGCAGAGATTTTTCTCAGTGCAGTGGAAGAAAATCAAATTATCTTCTTTTAAAATAAATGGCAGTCAGGGCAGGCAATTTTCCCTGTCATGGATAAGAGCTAGGGAATACAAAAATCAGCATTTAAAATGTTAACTCACAGTATTTTAAATAAAAGAAGCCCAAATGCAATGGATGGTTACCTGTTCTCAGGTTTCTTGTTATTACATCCTAAAAAAACATACACATACATACAATGTACTGGGATTGCTGAATCATAGAAATCAGAAGTGAGAAAAGACTTGTTGGACCAACTTTGCAAAGAGTTCTTTCTGGAGCCTGCATTTTTTTTCTTATTCATAATTATGTAATTAAACCACAGCCAACCTCTGCAGCTTTGGAATGGAGACTGTTTGGCTGTTTTCACCTCTAGGGTCGAGCTCACAGCAAGGTTTGTTCAAAAGAATCAAAAATTTCTCATGGTAGGTCACCAACCAAGACCAAAGATTCCTCAGCTTCTAGAACATTATGGGGTTTTTTTCTAACTTTTCTCTTAGAAATAGAAATTCTATAATATCCCTCTTGGCACCTTTCCCTTTTCAGCTTCCCTTTGAGCTTTGCCTTCGCCTAAAAGAATGTTAGCAACTTGAGTGCAGAAGTTGTCTTTCTTTTGTTTGTTTTTCCACAGTGTTTGGCACTTAGTAAGTACTTATTAATCCCCCCCCCCTCCTTTTCTCTGTTCCTCTATCCTTTCTTCCCTTTCTCCCTCCTTTCCTTCCTCCCTTCTTTCGTTTCCTTCCCTTTCCTCCCTCCCTTCCTCCCTCCCTTTCTCCCTCCTTTCCTTCCTCCCTTCCTCCCTCCCTTCCTTCCTCCCTCCTTTCCTCCCTCCTTTCCTCCCTCCTTTCCTCCCTCCCTTCCTCCCTCCCTTCCTTCCTCCCTTCTTCCCCTCCCTCCCTGTGGCTGTGAGACTCAAATTAAATAGGTAAGAAATACTCTGGAAGATGTAAAGCATGGTATCATTGTAAGATGCTGTTATTCTTCTGTAATGTAATAATTTTCAGCATGCTTTGGGAGCAGTGAACCCCATGCTTGAAATGCCCTCCTTCCTGCCTCACCTAGGTCTCCTGAATCTCTGGCTTCTCTTGAGGCTCAGTTCTAGTGCTGCCTGCTACAGAAAGCTTGTCTTGAGCCTTTTCTTCTCCCAACTTGTGCATATATCCTTCCACCTCCTCCAGAATTCCATCCCAGAATTATAGACCTTCCCAAATGGAGAATGGTTTGTAGTACTGCTGTAACAATACTAAAATCTTGATCATAACAGCAACACTAAGAGCTCACATTTATATAGCCTTTTTCAGTTTAAAAGAGACTGTCTTTCACACAAATCTCATGAAGTGGGTATCATAGGTATTCTTGTTCCCCTTTTGAAGCTGAAGGATCTCAGGTATTTGATACATCCTGCAGTCATTTTCAGTGGAATTTTTCTCTCTCTTCCTGCAGAGTTTTATTGGCATTATTCGGAAATGCTGATCATTTATTTTATATCCTGAAGTTTTGCTAAAGTTATTGTTTCAATTAAATTGTTAGTTGACTCTTTACTCATGGTTATTCCTTCAATTTCTTTTTCTTGTTTTATTGCTATAGCCATCATTTCTAGTACTATGGTAAATAGAAGTGGTGATAATGCATATCTTGGTTCACTTTTCAATTCATTAGAAATGATTCTAGTTTATTTCCCTTACAAGTAATAATAGCTCATGGTTTTATATCTATCTATCTATCTATATATCTCTCTATATGTATATGAGTGTGCGTGTGCATGTGTGTTTACATACACTATCATTTTAAGGAAATGCCTATTTATTCCTATGTTTTCTAGGGTTTTTAACTTCACAACCATCACTGTGGAAAAATTACAAAAAAAGGAAAGTAATCAATGACAAGGGAGACTGTAAGGAAAACAGGCTCATTGATGCATTTTAGGTCAGCCTGTCAATGGTTCAACAACTATTCTGGAAAACAATTTGAAATTATGCATGAAAAACTATTAACAGTGTGTGTGTGCCTTTTGACCCAGCTATGTCCCTGGTAGGCCTCTGTACAAAAGAGTGCAAAGAAAGAGGAAAAGGTCCTTTATATATATAGATATTTATAGCAGCTCTTTTCGTGGTAGCAGAAAAGCTGGAAACTAACAAGGAGTCCATAAATTGAAGAGTAGATAAATTATATAGCACATAATTATATAGTATATAATATAGTATATACTACAGGTGATAAATTACTATTATATAGAAAAAAATGAAGAAATAGATGGTTTTATAAAGACATTAAAAGACTTATTTGAACTGATGGAGCATGGAATAGACAGAACCAAAAGAACAGTTTATAACATGAGTTATAAAAATGAACAATTTTGAGGACTTTTATAAATGGATAAATTAAATGAATGGACAGAACCAGGAGAACAATTTATCTAATAACACTGAAAAACAAACAACTTTTAAAAGTGTAAGAACCCTGATCAGTATGATTCCCATTCATGATTTTAGACAACCAGTGATGAAACATGCTATTCATGTTAATGATAGATTTAGGATGCGGATTGAGGGATACATCATTTTTTATACAGCCATAGAGGATTTGTTTTTACTCAGTTATACATATTCGTTACAAGAAATTTTGTTTTTTCTTTTCCATTTTTTTATGAGGTTGGAGATAGAGAAAGTTGATTTCTGTTCATTTAAATTCTAGTAGAGTGCAACTCCAATGGCCTGGCCACGTTGTTTGACTACAAGAGCCTTAGAGTTAAGAAGACCTAGATTTAAGTCCTGTATCTCAATCCATCTTGACTGTGTTACCATGGGCAAGTAACTTAACCTCTCAGTGTTCTAAGCAACTTCCTAGGCAACTCTCTAAGACTGCGTTTTGTTCTAGACAACTCTCTTAAGTCAGTGTGTTATTCTGGACAGCTCTCTTAAGGCTGTGTCTTGTTCTAGGCAACTCTCTAAGGCTGTGTTTTGCAAAGAAGACACCAACCTGTATTCGCAAAGGTAGTTTCCTCACTGGAAGCTTACTGTAGCAATGAAATCATAGTTCTAGGTTCTATCCCTTATCTGAATTTATAGCCTAATTCATGATTTCACATAAATCTCTGCGTCTGAATGGATTATGTTTACAATTCTCTTTCTGTGCTACAGCAGGTTGTTAACACCATTAGAAATTCAGAAAGTGTCCTACCTGATCCTCGTTGAATACCTTGAAAATGGCCCTGTGTAGAGGCCTTAAATGAAATAAAAATTTAATAAACACTTGATTTTAAGATGTTCTTGTTGACAAGCACAATAAACATGATTAAAAACATTAGGGTGACCTGAGTAAGGTGGATGTAATTTAATGGTGAGGAGGACTAGAAATTGCTTCGTGCATTTCTACAGCTACAGATATTTACAAAAGATTCAGAAGAATCATATGAGTCAGTAGAAAAACTTGATTTGGTAGGAGCACAATTTTAAAGTCAATAAAAACTCCATCTCTTCTTTAAAGGATATGTTAATCATTTTTAATTACTTTGTGGTTCATTAATTAAGTTCTATCTAATTGGTAGAAAGCTACTGTACAACTGTACTATTTAGCTGATCTGAAAGTGTAGGATTGTTTTCTTTTTCCATCTTTAGATTAGTGTGGACCCTTCCTGACCAGATGGAGTTGACTTTGAATGTTCATTCAAACATTATCAAATTTATAAGTAAAAAATTGTGGTTTGTTTCTGTCTTTTACAGGTGGCTTTTTTGAAGATGTGATTGTTGGAGACTGGGCATTCCCCTCTCTGCAAAACAACTTTCCAGCATAATGCCTTTCAAAGGGGCCAGGTGTCTCTGTGGCAGGCAGCTATTTGGAATAAAGAGGTTAAGTTATAAAAGGAGAGCATCTCATCTAATTCTTCCTGTGTATTTGTTTGCATTTGGCAATATACCCCCCATGGGAATAGTTCTCGGTTGGGCCCTTTGAAAAGCCAAGGCTCAGAAGAAACTCACAGTTGTGGGTTGTCAAAAGTTGGAGATGGATACAGAAGTGACCTCCCTAACCCCTGCAGAGAAGGACATTCAGCTCAGTGCTGCGTCAGCACCACCTGGAAGGAACAGGGCTGGTTGCTGGGATATCAGCTAATGGGAACCCATCTGTCCTGTATGGAAGCTTAAGAGACAGTCAGTGAGGACATCAATCAAGGGGTGTTGAGTGTCGAGTGCCACAAATTCTGAGAAGCAGACTTTTAAAGAGCATCATAGATATAGATTTGTTTTGAAAGAAGAAAAGAAAATAGGTTATTTCTAGCTATTGCCATCAGATTAAAAAGTAAACTGAATGTTTTATTAAACCATTTTTCATGATGCCTAATCTGTTTCCTTCTCATATTACTTTTTTTTGTACTGTTGCAGTAATCTTTATAACGTTGCCCCTACTCTCATAACTTTAAAATATATTGTTTTTAAAATTATGATTTAAACATTTTGACATGTGATAAAGAATTAAAAA
This sequence comes from Potorous gilbertii, assembly GCA_028658325.1. NCBI lineage: Eukaryota > Metazoa > Chordata > Mammalia > Diprotodontia > Potoroidae > Potorous > Potorous gilbertii. The sequence continues at coordinate 361,658,366 of CM053770.1, read as the reverse complement.
GAAGGATCATACAGGAAACGGTTAACTTCTGTGGTGTACAATTTGTTTTTTAAAGTGAATTTTCAATTTAACACAGGAATGAAGTAGAAAAAAAATTACCCTCTTTTGTGTTTCTTTCTGAATTGTTCTTTTTCTTCTGTATTTTTTAAAAGGTTTATTGCCCACTTTTTTATTTTTACTTCTCTATTACTGCCCACTAACTTGCCCCCACATTGAAACTTTCTGCTCTTAGCATAACTGAACTATAATTATGTTTTATGCAATAGTTATAAATATATAAGAATGACTGAGCAATAACTATACTCAAGTAATTGAGTCATAAGTATATTTGAGCAAAACAAATCAACATATTCATCCCTTGGTAATTTCACAGTAATCTTGTAGACTAAAGTCTACAAAAAGCCCTAGCAATATTGTGACCAGAGAGAACAGGCCATTGATTTCTTTCTACATCATTTCTTTCTACAAACAATTAATGACATTAGACTCTAGCAACAGCATGGTCCAGATGACCCAAGATATTCGTACATGTGTAGCTCATCCTTCTTCCTATATAAAAATAATTGTTATTCATGTGTTCCAGGGCAAGTGACAGGATCTTATTTCAGTTCTCTAAGATGCATAATTTCATCCATATGGATCCTAGATCTAGAATTTGCCACAATATGGCAAGGCAGTCCTTTTCCATCTCCCTAATTAACTCACTATCCCACTCACCACTCTTGCAGTGATTTCCACACTTTTTCATCCCTCTTCAAACCTCCTGTGGCTGCCTTGCCCCTGCGCTCTCTCCTTGGAACTTTACCTTATATTTTATTCAAAAAATGGAGGCCATTTGCCAAAAATTCTCTTTCTGCTTCATCACATATCTCCCAGATGCCTTGTGTCACTTTCTTTCCCCTTTGTCTCTCGTGATGGGGTGGCTCTTCTTGCCAATTTGAACTCCTCTAAATGTATAAGTCATCCCATCCCATCCCATCCTATCCCATCTTCTCTAGCAGATTGGCTTCTCGATTACTTCTGATCTCTCACTTAGCTTCAGTCTCTCCTTGTCTGCTGGCTGATTCCCTACTGCCTTGAGAGGTAGCTAGGTGGGTTAGTGGATAGAGCACTGGCTGGAGTCAGGAAGAGATGAGTTTAAATCTGACCTAAAACCCTTACCAGCTGTGTGATTGTGGGCAAGTCATTTAACTTCTGTCTCAGTTTCTTCAGCTATGAAACAGGGATAGTAAAATAGTACCCATCTCTCAGGGCTGTTGTAAGGACCAGATGAAATAATAATTGTAAAGCACTTAGCACAGTGCCTGCCATAGGGGTGCTATGTAAATGCTAGCTGTTCCTATTAATCACCCACACACTCATCCTCAAAAACTCTCAGTTGATCCATCCCTCTTCACCAGCTATGGTCTTATATCTCTTTTCTCATGACTAAAATCCTTGAGAAGACCACTTATAATCAATGCCTCTACTTCCTTTCCTTTTTTGTTGTTACTCAGTCATTTCATGTGAGTCCTCCTCTTTGTGACCCTATGTGGGCGTTTCTGTTTTTTGGGGAGGCACTTGGGGTTAAGTGACTTGCCCAGGGTCATACAGCTAGTATCGTGTCTGATCTGAGGCTGGATTTGAACTCAGGTCCTCCTGACTTCAAGGTTGGTGTTCTAGTCATTGTACCATCTAGCTGCCCCTATTTGGGCTTTTCTTGGCAAAGATACTGGAGTGGTTTTCCATTTCCTTCTCCAGCTCAATTTATAGATGAGGAGCCAAGGCAGACAGGGTTTAAGTGACTTTCCCAGGGTTACACAGCTAGTAAATATCTGAGACTGGATTTGAACTCAGAAATATGGGTCTTCCTGATTCTAGACCTCATTCTCTATCCACTGAGCCACCAAGGTGCCCTATTCTCTATTCAACTCTACAAGCTGACTCATGATTTGTCATTCAGCCAAAATGGCTCTTTCCAAAGTAACCTGCTGGTCTATTAGTTGCCAAATCTGGTAATCTTTTTCAATTCTTATCCTTCTTGACTTTTGCAGCCTTGACCACTTGATTACCTTCTCTTTAAGTTTCCATGACATTACTCTGATTCTTTTCCAGTCTGTCTGACTGACCACTCCTCAGTCTCCTTTTCTGTATCTTTATCCAGGTCACATCCAGTAAAGGTGGATGTCTCTCCAAGACTCTGTACTGAACCTTTTTCCTCCATCTATACTGTTTCACTAGGTGGTCTCATCACCTGTCCTGGATTCAGTGATCATCTATGCTGATGATTCTCAGATTGACTCATCCAGCCTTAACCTTCTTTCTGGTTTCCAATCTTTCATCTCCAGCTGTTTATTGGACATCTCAAACTGGATATCCCATCTTAAACTCAACATGTCCAAATCTGAATTCATTCTCTTACCCCCTAAACCTTCCCCTCTTCCAAACTTCCCTATTACTGTTAAGCACACACCATCATCTTTGCAGTTACCTAGGCTCACAAACTAAGTGGCCCTCAACTCCTTACTCATTGTCACTCCCCATGGCCAATCTGTTGTCAAGTTCTGTCTATTTTACCTTTGTAAAATTTCTTGCATATGCCCCCTTACCTCATCTGACACTATCACCACCCCAGTGCAGGCTCTCATCATCTCATGCCTGAGCTATTTATTGCAATAGCCTTTTTGTTGGTGTCTTTGTCTCAAGTATCTTTTTATTCCACTCAGCTGTCAAATTACTCTTATTAAAGTACAGTTCTGATCAGGTCACCATCAATCCCTCCCATTCAATAAATACATATCTAAGTATATCATGTCTAAGATCAAATATAAAATTCTCTTTAGCATTCAAAGACCTTCATAACTTGGCTCCTTCCTGTCTTTCCAGTCTTCTTACACCTTATCCTGCCTTCCCCTTATTAGTCCTGTGTTCTCTGTAATACTGACCTTCTTAGTGGTTCCACATAAGATACTCCATCTCCAGACTTAGTATTTGCCCTCCATGCCCAGAATTCTCTCCCTCCTCATTTCCTAGCTCTCCTGGCTTCTTTCAAATCTCAGTTGAAACCCACATTTCCCATCTCCCTTAATTCTAATGACTCCCCCTTAGTGATTGTCTTCAGGTTATCTTGTACATTTCCTTTTTATACAGTTTTTGGCCCACTAGGTGGTGAGCTTCTAGAGAGTGGGGATTCTCTTGTACCTTTATTTACTACCAGTACGTGGCCAAGCGCTCAGCACATAGTAAGTGCTTAGTAATTGCTCATTGACTGACTTAATAGGCCATCTAGTCCAACCCCCTTGTTTCATAAAGAACCTGATACCCAGATAGGTTATATAAATTATCCAAGGTAATACAGGTATTAAGTATCAGAGGCAAGATTTTGACCCATGTCTTGGACTGAGAACCAGTGCTCTCTCCACTGTAACCACAGGTCTTCTTCTACTGACATGACTTGTATTCCCCCTCTATGCCAAGTACAATGTTATATAAGTTGTGGTGGCTAAAAAAAAGTTCATCATCTGGTGATGACCTACACTCAATACCTTTTTAAACTTAAGTTGGCTGGTTTTCAGGCAATAGTTTGTCATCCAGCCACATCTCAAAAATTAGAATGGGGTATAAGTGGAGAAGACCATGAATGATTCATCACAATATTCTTGAACTTTGGTCTTTGCATGGTATGGGGGATAGGTGCTAGATTTCGAGTCAGAGGTCTTAGCTATGGGAACCATGGTCAAAACACATCACCCCTGTGTACCCCGGTTTCCTCATCTGTAGAATGAAGGGGGGAGGTTGACTACTTGACTTCTAAGGGCTTTTCCAGCTCTTAATCTATAAGCCCATGGCTGATGAATCTGAAGATTGTAGATTTAGAAAGGGATCATTCAGCTGGGCCCCTTCATTTTACAGATGAAGAAACTAGAGTTCAGAATGGCTAAGTGATTTGTCTAAACTCATATTAGTGATAGAGCCAGACTAGATACATGGTTTTCGGATTCCTAGTTTTTCAATCCTGGAAAATGAGGTTAGTGGCAAATACAGAGTCCACATAAATGGATGGAAGTGAAGAGAGGACGGGGCTTCTCTCCTTTCTTCAGCATTCCTTGCCCCTTTTCCATTGAGGCAGCATGATACAGTGGAAAGAATCCTACCACTAGTCAGGTTCACAGCCCTGGACAAATCACTCTACCAGGCTGGACCTCAGTTTCCTTGCCTATCAAATGTTTTGTAAAGTCCATTCCACCTCCATGGTTCTGTGATAGGTCCTATCTAAGCTTCTTTCTGTCTTTCTTCTCCTAATGTTTAATTTCCGGTGTTGCTTTGAGATAGGGTTTCTGAAGAAGCAGAGGGAAATTTGCTGGTGAGTATATGGGATGCAAATTGGGCTTAAAATTGGATTCAGATTATCTGTGATTTCTAACAGTTTCTGTTTTCCCAGACTGTAGATTAATCCATTCAAAGTCTTTCCTTTTTGGCCCCTTTGAACTATTGCTTATTTACATGTTTTCTCATGGAGAATGAGTAGCCATTACAAACATCCATTAAGGATGGGAGGGAAAAGTCAAACTTCTTAGTTAGTTAGTTTATTAGGAAATCTCTCCATACGAGAGAATTTAATTTTCCAAATGTTGTAAATCCTTGTTTCTTTTTCGTTGTTACCGACTCTCCGGAAAGCAGAATTTGTTCATTGAATTTGATTCTGATTCTGTGCTTAAATTTCTTATTCATTGGTTCTCAAGTGGCCCATATCTATTGCTTTCTGTTCCTACCCCTACTTCTCTAATACTTAAATTTTTTAAAAATAAATTTTAAATTTTTAAATAAAATTTTAACACAAATCTCCCCTTGTTTTCCTTCCTCTTAACTTTCCTTGAGAGGCATCCCCTATAAAAGAAAAAAAGAAACTAACATATTGAAAAAAAATCTGACAGTATATGCCCAAACCATTTATTTCACACCACAGCAAAGGTGTGTGTGTGTGTGTGTGTGTATACTGAATATCCTAGTTGCCCCTGTAACATCTACTTTCAATTGTTTTGTGGTGACTTTCCATTTACATTGTTATGATCATTGTTTTCTTGGTTCTATTTACTTCACTTTGTATCAGTTCATATAAGTCTTTCCGTACTTCTCTATATTCATCCATTACTTGTCTTTCTGAACTCCATTTTCCTTAAAAATGAAGAAAGCAGTACTTCTACCCCCAAAGTGAAATACTTAAAGAATCTGTAATTTTATCAATGTATAAACTTATCAAGAGTTGTTGTGAACCACAAGCTTTCCTTATGACCAACCTAATAATTAACTTCTGTGAATTTAACTAAGCTCATCCTCAGACAGCAGACTTACAATGTGTCCCAGATTCCAAGCTTTCCCAGCTTAGAAGGACTTGCAGAGATTTTGCCTTGCTGGCATAACCTTTAAGAACCCAGGGTAACTTAAGTACCTTAAAGAAGCATCAAATAAAGATTTGGGTGAAATGAAGAATGCTCATTGGGATCTGACCTTATGTATTTGAGTGTTCCTTCCAATGGTGCAGATTGTATCCCATGTCTGCCAACTTATCCTGTGTAACACTTGTGTAAGTCCACCCATAGATTTCAGAAAGAGGGTGCTCCATTCATCTGGGGTCCTTCATTTTCTTCTGATATCACAGGTATACCAGTGGAGTACTCGAACTGTCCACCTATTACCATGTGACTAGCCCAAGTCCAAAAGTTAAGTTAAATATTTAACTCTTCATGATTTAATTCCATATAATCCAACTCGTTAGAATGAATCAACAGTCATTAACAACCAAGAGTTGCTATGCTAAAATTTTAGATCTCTCTCCTCAAAGAATTTTGTTGTTCAGTCCTTTTTCAGTGATGTCCAACTCTTTGTGACCCCATTTGGGGTTTTTTTTGGCAGAGATACTAGAGTGGTTTACCATTTCCTTTTCCAGTTCTTTTTACAGATAAGTAAACTGAGCAAACATGGTTAAGTGACTTGCCCAGGGTCACATAAGTAGTAAGTGTCTGAGGCTAGATTTGAACTCAGGAAGATGGGTCATCCTGGCGTCAGGTCTGATATTCTAGTCACTGTTCCCCTAGCTGCCCCAAAAGAATAAGTGAAGGAATTTGAAGATCACTTCTCCACACTCCAGGGTTGCTTTTTGTTTTTAAATAAATTGTATTGATATTTTTTTTACACCACCTACATTTCCTAATGGTTCTTCACCCCTGCCTCCCACTCTGAGTACCATCGCTTATAACAAAGAATTAAAAGGGGGAAAATTAAACAGTTCAGGGAGAGTAATCAAGCATTAAAAAACAAAACTGACATTCTGTGTAGTTCTACACCATAATTCTATATCATTGCAAAGAAGTGGGGGAAGGTACTTTGTCATATCTCTTCCTTGATGCTGAGTTTGGCCATTATAATTTCACAGGACTCATTTTCCATTCACATTCTTTGCAATCACTCTTTCGTTTTTTGGATGTTCACTAACTACTTTAATAATTTATTCCAGCATTCTCCCAGGATCCAAAGTCAGGTTTACTGGCCTATAACTTACAGTTCCTATTCTCATCTCTTTTTTGAAAATTGGGAGACATTGCCTTCTCCAAATCTCATGATATTGCTCTCATTCAAATATCACCTTCAGTGAAGCAGCAGCCACACCTACCAGTTCTTCTATTACTCTAGGATATAGTTCATCTGAGTCAAGAAGATATCCATATTTTTCATTTTTGTTCTGTACCTTTTTTACTGATTAATTTCTTTTTAATTTTCAATATTCCCTTCAATAAGATTTTGAGTTCCAAATTTTCTTTCCCTCTCACTCTCCTCCCTCTACCCCAAGACATGTTTTGTACTTTCTGTTCTGAAGGCTACACTTCTTAGCAATGAAAATAAAAGCAAAATAAAAATTGGCAGCTCTTCCTTCTGTCTGTTGTCATTATCCCCGTCAGTAAATCAGAAAACTTTTATTAAGCACCATGCTGAATGGAGGTCCTATGCCTTCTGTGAGCCTCCTCTTTCCCAATATAGCTAAAAATCTCTTCTGTTTGTTCTTAGTTTTCCTCATTAACTTCAACCCATATTGAAATTATCATTGATTTTTCTTGGGGATGATGGCATTTATCTTCTTTACCTGTGTTTATTTCCATCTTCTGTACTGTATATGTCTTTTAAAAGTCCAAATAGTTGGTGAATTCTCTGTGCTAGATACTGGTCTCTCCAAACAACTCCTTTCCTAATAATTGGAATTTTTTTCCCTTTATTTCTTCAGAATTTTATTATTGAGAGTTTCCCATCCTTCCTGGCCTGAGTCCCTCTGTAGGTTTTTATTCCATGAGATTCTAACTATCCTTCCTCTTAACCCTTCAAAATCCCTTTTAAAATCACAGTGCCCATGACAATGCCCACTTTTCCTTTATATCCCCTTTATACTTAAAGGAAATTGTTACTTCCGTTAATGAGGAACAGATTAGAATTGAATTTTCCCTTATTCATTCTTTTACCTTTCAAAAGGAAGTTATAGCTGTCAGGTCAAGAGTAATTAGTTGTTTTGGCTTTTGGCAGGAAGTTCCAATAGATGTCTGGATAATTGAAGCGTGCCCCACCTGCCATCCTGGCTATGTCATGCTTGTGTGTCACTTGTTTCATCTATTGCTGTTCAGCAAATCTAATGACAAAATGGCTTCTATTTGTCTTTACTCAAATGTTGTTCACTGTGCTTCCTGTCTCCTGGATTTCTTCATGAGTATATCTTCTTAATTTCATTGAAAGACCATATTTTCCCCTGAAGTATTATACTCAGTTTTGCTGGGTAGGTGATTCTTGGTTTTAGTCCTAGTTCCTTTGACTTCTGGAAGATCATATTCCACGCCCTTCGATCCCTTAATGTAGAAGCTGCTAGATCTTGTGTTATCCT
>CM053770.1:361605788-361649966 GCA_028658325.1 Potorous gilbertii | reverse complement strand
CCTCTGCCGCTGCCTCTGCTGTTGTTGCTGCTGGCTCCCGAGGGGGCTGAGTCCTGGAGACACCCCGCTCCCCTCTCAGCCCGTCTCTCTCACTGACCTGTGCGTCTGTAGGTGGAGGGACCTTCGTGGCCGCTGGAGATTCTGTCCCTGAAGCCTGCTCGGATCTGCTCCTCTCAGTGCCGTGCGTCCGGGGCAGGGCAGGGGAGGGCTCTGCTCCTGTCCGGGGTGCGATGGACTTTTGGGATCAGTTTTTCAGGGCTCTCTGGAATGGAAATCTCCTTCACTGTGTTGCTGCGCGGCTTCCACTATTCCAGAATTTGTTGGGAGTTCTTTTTAGAGGAAATCCATGGGCTGTGGGTTTAGAGCTAGCATAGGTGAGTCTTTCTACTCTGCCATCTTGGCTCCACCCCCAGATGGTGATCTATATCTTCTTAATATACAATAAAAGACAATGTGTTATGGTAAGTAGAAAGCTGGCTCTGAAGTCAGGAAGACAGACCTTCATTCAACTTCACAGTTACTGTCTGTATGACCCTGGATAAGTCACTTCATCTGTCAATACACCAGGCAACTCTAAAACTGCAAATTTCAGAGTAGGTGCTGATCTGCATTGATGATGGAGTTCCTAACCAGGAGTTCCCTACACCAAGGAAATCTTAAGTCAGTTCATACACACACACACACACACACACACACACACACACACACACATACACACACACACACATACACACACACACACACACAATGCTATCCCATTCCCCACTATTTTTTAAAAATGCATCATAAATGTTTATTTTTTATTTCAGTGAAAACTCTAACAAGATGAAATTTTGTGAGGACTGACCTATGTACATTTTGTTAGTAGGAGAATCATGATGTACTTAATGCTCATTCTTACACTTGCATTTCACATGTGAATTGTTTAATACCTGTAAAATATCACAAATGAAAATTTTTCAAGAACTTTTAGGTCTTTTTTTAAATTATATTCCTTTCAACAAATAAATAAGATATACTAATCCAGAGCAACATTCTAGTCATTAATCTCATCCCATCAAATTTTAGTGATAATTTAGTTCAAAGAGTTCAAATTTATCTCCTTGTTTGGGATGAATAATTAGTTCATTCATCTTGTTTTTTGTCTATACATTTGATACCATTTTTGCTCCTGGTTTTTTTCTAACATTTTTCTTCTGGGTAGAACTTTGGGTATTTTAACTGATATTTTTATTGTATCCTTGTAGCTCTCTCTTTGGTATCTAGTTTGGTGGATATATATTGGTAACCCTCTCCTCCTGTCGTGCTCTTTAGCATAAATGCATTTTGATTAGATTTATAAACTACTAGGTTAAGTGTATTCTTACCAGCCTTTGTTAGGTACACTCCTTCCTTGGACAGTAGCTTGTCATTCCTATATTTTATACCATGGTCCCCAAATCCCAACCCCAATCTTAGATTGCCATCTTCTCAGCGAGATGTTCACTTTCCAAATATAATTTTTTTCTTTTGCATCCACTGTGTTCAAAGGGGAGCAGTGAGAAAAACACTATCCATGCCCCATTGGTCTCTAATTTTTTTATCCAAGACTTCATAATCTCTGGCAATATTTTTAGGATCTTTATTGAAATGTCATTTGTTCCTTTATAAATCACCAAAAGTAGGTAGTAATTATCCATTGTGACAAGTTTTGAGAGGCTCACTGTTATATCTTGGACACATGATTTGAGAAGACAGCTTTCTCTAATGCATTATCAAGTTGACAAAGAGCTACTCTGCTATCTCTGAACAGGGAGGGAATTGCTAACCACCACTACTTTTCACTTCTTGCTCTGATACTGACTGGATGACCTCTCACTTGACATCACCTGTAGATCTACATTATCATTCCTTAAAGGACAAGCAGCTTTTTCATTCCTTAGACAATCCAGCTCCCTCTTCAGCAAAGTCTCAAATTTATTTTTAGCTCCAAATGTGCAACTTTTTACATTTCCTTTTTCTTCTGTGTGACAGTCTTCTACTCTCTAAGCTTCTGACAGGTCAACTCTTTTCTGTCCTTTCATATTTTTCTCCTTCGTCTTTTAAAGGCTCATTTCTATGTCTGTGTGTGTGTGTGTGTGTGTGTGTGTTTTAACATTTCTTTGTTCCTATTAATTTTGGCTTCATCAAGAATATTATCATGCAAGACTAATCTTTCTGGTTTTTGAGGGAGCCTAAACTAGTGAACCAGGGGAATCCTGTAGGTTGTTTACCTACATTTTAGAAAAGCATGTCATAAAAATTTATATGCTTTTCTTCTGGAAAAGTTAGCATAATGTCACCTAGATAATGGTATAATCAGGTACATTTGAGAATAGTTGAAAGACAATATTCAGAGTAGCTGTTAATAGTTAATGGTCCAATGACAACTTAGCAGGAATTCGTCAAGAGAAATGTCCCGGGCATCTCTGTGTGTTGATCCTCTGCTATTTTATGATGTAACCAGCAGGTGCCAATGTACAGCAAAGTTTGGCAGATGTTTACATTTTTTTCTTCTTCTTCTTCTTATACTTCCCTCCTCCCAACAAATAATTTGAAGAATTGGTTTTCAGGTCATGTTTCTCTCCTTCCACAGATGACCCTACTTCTAAACCTTCCCTTGGTCCATGTCTCTGTCCTTCTCTTTGTTTTGAGCCTGGATTCCCCAACCCTCCCCTCTGGGAAACTATGTTCTAGCAACCTGAATCTGGTTCAGACCATGATTCCATTAATCTAGGGATGAATTGTGTTAGTCAACTCTCACTTCCTCTGTGACTTTGAAGTTAATGAAATTATTAATAAAATCATAGCCATCAGAATCCTCTTCTAATAGACTCAGTCCTGAGGTAAGGCTAAACTCCTCACTATCAGACCAAGTTTCAAATCTCCATCATATTTTAATCCTGTAAATACCAGGTTAGTTTCTGGCAACCCTTATTTGCAATTTTCCCTGGTGTGTGTATGCACAAACGCACGTTTACATATAGGCACAAACATGTACCATAAAGCTATAATGGTCAGTTTCAGATTTGTATATGAAACAAAAATCAGGAAGTAGAAATAGCTTAATGAAAAAGAAAATCATATGCAAATATCTATCAGCAAATAGGCACTAGGGAGGGGAACTGAAGGGAAGCAACCTTTTTTTTTCAGTCACTCAAAAGGATAGGACACTGGAACCAATTTTTAATCTCTGAATTTGTGTTACAAACATTCAGAGGCTCTTATGTCTCTGATCCCCCATTGTGGTTGCCCTTGGCTGCCATCCTCTACTCTCTCTCACTCCTTCCACTAATTTGTTCAAACTCCCTTCCCCACTCAAGTCTACTTTTCAGTTTAGAGCACAGGATAATCCTAATCTCTTTCAGGGAAGTGTGAAACAGTCTCAATAACAAATCCTAGAATTTATAGTTAAATGGTGAATTTTCCCTGCTTTCTCATAGAGAATTCAGTCCAATGATTTCCAAGTAGAATCAGTAGTAACAAGTTCAAATGGACAGTTTACAATATTTTTTAACCAAGTGACTTAGATAAAGACATAGATAGTGTGTCTCTCAGATTTGCAGATGACAAAGCTAGGAGAGATAGCTGACACATGGGATGAGTCATGATCCAACAAAATCCTGACAAGCTAGAACATCAGCCTGAATTTTGTAAGATGACTTCTAATAGGGATAAATATAAATTCTTACACTTGGGATGAGTTTGCTGGAAAAAAGATCTGTGAATTTTAGTGGGCTGCAACTTCAATCCTAGTGGGATCAGTGTGATGTGGCAGCAAAAAAAGCCATTATGAACTTAGGTGGCATAAAGAGAAGCCTGCAATAGCTTCAAGGATCAAGGTGATGATAGTCTCACTATACTTTATCCTGATCAGATCTTATTGGCAGTTTTAAATTCTGTTTTGGGAACCATACTTTAAGAAGGACAATGACTGGATGGAGAGTGTAGAGGAAGATAAGCAGCATGGTTAAGGACCTTGAATTCTTATCATATAGAATTGTTTCAAAGAACTGGGATTGTTCAGCCTGAAGTAAAGAAGACTTGGGGAACATTATGACTGTCATCCCATATTTGAAGGACTTTCATGTGAAATAGGGATTAGATTTATTCTATTTAGTCCCAGAGGACAAAACTAGGAACAATAGGTAGAAGTTGAAAAGAGACAATTTAAGTTTGATGTCAAGAAATGTTTCTCAAAAGTGGAGCTGTCCAAATATGAAATGACTGTCTTAGTAGAAAGAAAACTTCCCCTCATTACAAGGCTCAAGAAAGAACTTGGATAACTGTTTGCCAGGAATATGATAAAAAATTCTAGCCCTAGGTGGGAACCTCAGTGACCATCACATGCAACTCCCTTATTTTACATGTGGGAAAAGAGGCCCTGAGAGGTTAAATCTCTTGCCTAAGGTCAATGATAGCAAGCCTCAAAGGTGAATTTGGAACCCAGGTCCTCTGACTCCCAAGCCATTGCTTTTTCTACCATACTTCACTGTCTCCCTGTTGCCTGTGATATTGTATGGTTTGGACTAGATGCTCATAGAACCCCTTTCCTACTCTAAATTTGCGTGATTCTGAGATTTTAGGGTGTTGCCTATCTTCAAAGAGCTTTCCTTATTATTGTGGTAGTTTTTTTTAAAGATTTGGCCATGAACATGGGGCTTGTTCCTGATCTGCCTTAATGTTCATGGATAGCAAGGAAGAGGAGACAAGAAAGGTAAGTATTGGGAACTTAATTCTGGCATTTAGCTGATAATTAAATACACTAAAAGCCCACCTCCACCTTGAACAAATATATAAAAGGTCAAGTTTAATGCCAAATGGCTCACAATGGGTTTTGAATTGGCCAAATTGATGAGATTCTGGGGGAGAAGTTAGATTCAATTTTCACTCATTTTGGGGAAGGGATTAATATTAGTACCAGATATCTCAGTTATCATGGGATCAGTCTTTTCCTTGTGAGATGGTTGTCCTAGTATTGGCCTAAACTCTAATTACCGATCAAACTTCAGGAAAATAAGTTATGTCTGGACATGGATGATGATCACTCAGCCAGATAGTACTTACAAGTCAACAAGTTTTGATTAAATGCCTACTATGTACCAAGCTCTATACTAAGAATATTAGTGATGCAAAGAAAGGTAAAAACAGTTCCTGTCCTTAAGGAATTTATAATCTATTTTTTGAGAGTCAATACATTTTATTTAATAGGGAAAGGGAGGAGGGAAGTGGAGTAATAATTCTGTTATAGGCTGGCTTCTCCTAAAGTCATTGCAACTTGGTACATCTACTCAGCCTAGCTCTTAGCCTTATATCGTTAAGTTGGGAATAAAGTCATTTGATGTCATTTGATAAAAATTATGTACTTCAGGATTTTTAAGATGTGCAATGGTCATGCCTGATTAAATCATCTTAGCATATGAGTTAAACCAAGTTGAGGGTAACCAGTAGATGTCAAGCCAGTTGGTGAGGTAGGGGGATGTCTACCCCAAACACATGAAGAACTCCTCCCTTGGAATGATGAGAACAATTTGTTCCAATGGCCATGAAAGCGTTGAAGCAGGTGTTGTGGAGTGTTTAGACCTTGGTCAGACATGGAAAATGCCAAGATCATCTACTGTATCCCAGGCCATCGCTAGTGGTTCTGACTTCCATCTTGCACTGGACTTTGATGACTGGAAGGGACTGAGACTGATGACTGCAACTCTGCCTCACTTAAATCCAATTCATACACAAATCAAGACATCTCCCATGATGTCACTGATTCTCTTCAAAAACAAAGGACAAACAATATCAGTTCTTCTGGGAGAAAGATAACTTAACTTTGAACCTATTCTAAGAGGACTAGACTTAATATGTATCCCATTCACCTTTACTGTTAAATTGGGAATCATAAGTAAGGTTATGTAGAAATGCTTGACTAATACTGGAAGTTTCTGATTTGAGTTTGGGTGAAAGTTACTTTGGATTCTGTTGGCCTTTTCAAATCTATTCAGTAATGGAAAGGGTGTCTCCATCCATCTTTGCTTAATCAATGGGATCTGATTTCACCGATGATATTGCTGTGAGGCAAACTTTTTTTTATGGAAAACTTGCTATTTAAAAGGTCTGTTCCCTTTCATTTCGAGATCAATTTTATAATGATTTAGTTGATTTATTTTTCACGATGAACATCAGTTTCATATTTAGTTGTTCTACTGGTACAAAAATGTGGTCCTAAAACTTGAATATTAAAAGAGTGCAAGTCATCAGGGCAATGTGATGAGAAGACCTTAGTTTTAACCCAATTCTGCCTTGACCTCATTGAATGACTAGTTTCTTCAACTGAAAAATTAGAAAAGGAAATTAGATCAATTCAATTCAATAAGCATTTATCAAATTTTGTTTTCTAGGTACTTTGGTAGGCACTGAGAATACAAAAGCAGAAGCAAACTATAGTCACTGTCCTCAAGGACAATTCTCCCAGAACCATTCTAGTTCCTCTTCCCCAAACCGCAACATTTTACTTTATCTTTTGCATATTGTATCTCATAGTATATTGCGGCACAGGAACTAGAAAGCTGGACCCAGATTCATGAAAACCTGGATTCAAATCCCATCCTTAACACTTTCTAACTGTGTGGACAAGGGCAAATGGCTCTCCGAGCCTTGGTTTCACCCTTTGTAAAATGGGGCCAATGATGACTATACAGACTCTTTGTAAATGAGAGAATGTCAATAAGTTGATTTGCAAATGATTAAGTAACATATATGTATATATAAGTAACATATATAAAAAGTGTAATGTGGAAGTATAATGTAATATATATTAAGTAACATGCACAGACATATACGTACATAATTTATCTGTATACATACACATATGGTGACTGTTAGGATTGTAGTTATCTGTGTTGAAATCTTTTCCTTCATCTAGACCATAAACTCTGTGAGTGGAAGAGGCAGGAGCATACTGGAGTCACCTTTAACTGGCTTGGAGAACCAGTTATGAAATTCCAGGGTGAGTATGTCTCAGAAATGGCAAGCCATATTAATGAAGACTTAATTTATTGTTTCGTTGATTGTTTAGACTTAAGAAAGTGTTAATAATGGAGATTAAACTGCATACATTCTCTATCCCCTTCCCCCTTGTAGTTTAACATGATGCCCCTGTATTAGTCTATAAATATTGCTTAAACTCAGTAGAAATGCAGGAGAAGGCTCAGGGAATGAAGTCTTCACTAACCTGGAGGCCTGGTGATTATAGTCTAATTAGCAATCATAACTACCATTATATAGTACTATAAAGTTTGCAAAGTGCTTGATATCCATTATCTCATTTAAGTCCCTGCAACACCTTGGGAGGAATTATGCCCCACCCAGACTTTGTGTCTTCTCTAGTAGTTAGCCCCGTGCCCTGAATGTAGCAGTCACTTAATAAAGGTTTGAGATAAACTACTACTAGCTAACATTTGTATGGTGCTTCTATGTGCTAAGCACTTTACAGCTATTATCTCATTTGATCTTTACAACAACCCTGGGACATATGTGCTATAATTACTTTCCTCATTTTACAGATGAGGAAACTGAGGCAAAAAGGTGTTGTGTAACTTGTCCAGGGTCACACAGCTATTGTCTGAGGCCAGATTTGAACTCAAGTCTATTTGACTCCAGGTCTGGTGCTCTATCCTTTTTGCCACCTATAATGTCTATGAGTTTATATATGTGATTGACTTTATTGTCATAACTGTAGACCATACAGAAGAAATTGCTTTTAAATTCAACTTCATTGTCAAGCCCTCTCTTTAAAACTTTCCTATATAAGAGTTATTTTAAAATCCAGCCAAAGGTTATAATGCATCATTAGGAGTCAGTGTGGTATACTGGAAAGAAGAATGGATTTGGAGTCAGAAGAGCTGAGTTAGAATTTTGGCTTATTTTTTTTTTACTACTACCTGTAAGATCTTGGTCAAATTGCTTAATCTCTGGGCCTCAGTTTCTAAACCTGTAAAATAAGGAGGGAGAGAGGAATGGTAGATTAGACGGATTCAGGTCCCTTGCTGCTCTCTAGATCTATGCTCTTATAAATATGCTGAGAATGTTGGTCTTCTCCCTCCCTGCTTGGAGCCAAGTAGAAAAAAACGTTCAAGATCTCTGTTCCCCTTTGGAATTTCTTTTAAAAGCATTTTAACTGTAACTGTGAAAGTGAAGGAAAGAATATAATTTTTATCCGACAACATAGCAGCGGATGAGTAGGATGAGCCAGTTTATAAGTCTGCTCTCTGTCATGACTCTTTCCTGACCTGCTTGGGTACTTCCTGTAAAGTGGCACTTTATCTGTCCCTAATATGGAAAATGACAAGCGAAAGGACCTCATTGTCTTGTTAGTGGAGGCTGCGTTCTCCGATTAGCAGCTTTGCCCTTTGCCGGGCTTTGATTTATTTAGGCAGAGCATGCACTGGCTTTTGTGTGCACAGAAAGGAAACCAGGGCAGGGAATAATTTACACTTCTCTCTGCTTGCCGGAAAAGCAACACTAATTTCATTAAATCGCTGGAGCAAATGTACCAAGACAGGAGGAACAGCTGAAAACAAAGCCTGTCTCTAATAAGTGAAAAGCGAAAGAAGGCTATGAAGCTTATTGTTTCTGGTAACTTAGAGTAATGGTTAACATCATTTTAAGAGCCGGTGCTGGGCAAACAGGGGCTGCCTCTTCTAAACTCTTTTATCTCCATTTAACAAAGAGCAATGTGTCTTTCTGGCAAACACATCTGGGTGAGAGCAGCATTTCAACAGTTTCTGGCAAAGCTCTGTTGCCAAAACAAGGTGGCAGGAGTGGACAGAGGAGGATGGACCAGTAGCCTTTTTTACCTGGAAAACAGCAACAAAAGCATAGAAACAAAGGAAAAAAAATACATTACTAACCATTAAGAAAAAGAAACAGAAATTGTGAGACATTTCCATATCCTTTCTAGGTTTCCTGAAATTCTCTCTCTCTCCTCTTCCTACTTCCCTCCTCTCCCTCTTCCTGTCTCCCTCTCTGTCTCTCTGTGTGTCTCTGTCTCTATGTCTCTGTCATTGTCTCTCCCTCCTCCCCACCCTCCTCCCTGGGTCTGTCCTTATTTCCCTCTCTCTTTTTACTTCTCCCTATCCTTCTCTCTCTCTTCTCTTTCTCCCTTCCTCCCTCTCTTCCTTTCTCTCTCCTCTCTCCTTCTCTCTCTCTCCTCTTTTTCCCCTCCCTCTATCCTTCTCTCTTTCTTCCTCCTTCCCTCCCTCTCCTCCTCCTTTCCTTTCTCTTCCTCCTCCTCCTCTTCTTCTTCTTCTTCTTCTTCTTCTTCTTCTTCTTCTTCTTCTTCTTCTTCTTCTTCTTCTTCTCTCTCTCTCTCTCTCTCTCTCTCTCTCTCTCTCTCTCTCTCCTCCCTCCCCCCTCCCATGATGTTAAGGTTAATACTCTAAGGTCAATACACTGAGCCAAACAAAGTGTCCTGGTTTGTGATTGCTATCTTTAAAACCAATGGAAAAACTCACAAGCTCCAAGTTTTCCATAAAAGGATGTTATTTCTGGATTTCCCCTTATTGTTTGGGTCTATGTTAGCTGGCTCATCTTCATAGTGAAAGTGAGTGAAAATGTACCCTGGCCTGAAATTAATATAGGTATGACCAAGTGCTAGCTCATTACCCTGGATGAATCAAGATTTCCTTGTTATTCCAGGATATACTTATAATACATTTAGATTCAGAAGGAATATTTGAGATTTTCTATCCATGCCCTTCGTTTTATAGATGAGTCATTTAATAGCATTCTAGATCTAGAGGAGTCTTTGGAGTTTGCCTGGTTCTTCCCCTCAGAGACAGTAGAACTATATTCTATGTGCATCTACCTCCCAGGGTTGTTTCCAGGAACAAATGAAATAAAAATTGTAAAACACTTAGCACAATGCCTTAGCCCAATTTTTCAAATGTGTCTGACTCTTTGGGACTCTGTTGTGGGGTTTTCTTGGCAGAGATACTGGAGTGGTTTGCCATTTTTTTTATCTAGCTCATTTTACAGATGAGGAAACTGAGACAAAGTTAAGTGACTTGCCCAGGGTCATACAGCTAGAAAATGTCAGAGGTCAGATCGAAACGCAGGAAGATGGGCCTTTCTGATTCCAGGTCCAGCCCTCCATCCATTGTGCCACCAAGCTGTTGCCTAGCATATAGTAAACACTATATAAATATTATTATTAACTACCTAAATTCAAATCCCCTCAGATACTTACTAGTTCTGTTACCCTGGGCAAGTCACTTACTCCCAGTTTGCTTCAGTAAAACTATTTTTATCAACTGCAAAATGGAGTTAATAATACCTACTTCCTGAGATTGTCGTAAGGCTCAGATGAAATAGTATCTGTAAAGTACTTAACACAGTGCCTAACACATAGTGTGTGCTTAATAAATGATTGTTTTCTCTGCTTTTCCTTCCTTCCCCAAGATAATTCCTAGGGCACTGTTTGCTTGAAGCAAATAGATGTTAAGTGGCTTGCCCAGGATCACAGTGTTTTCCTTAATCCAATCCCAGTTACACATTCGTTAGATTTTGTTGCCTTTACAGATATGGGGCCTACAAAGATGAAGAACGAAGAGTCTCTACCTCCTAGGAGTTTATAATTAGGCTTAGGATCCAGGTCTCTAGCCTGATATACTTTCATCTATGCCCCACTATTTAAAAACTCAGCTATTCTCCTACCTATAACTATTTCATTTTTTTGTCACTCCCAAAAGAGCTACTATAAATATTTTTGTACTTATGAGTCCTTTCCCTTTCTTTGTTCTCTTTATGGTAATAGCTCACTAGTGGTATCTCTGGGTCATAGTATCAAATTGCTTTCCAGAATGGCTCCACCAATAGTACATAAACGTGCTTTTTTTTCCACACCCTTTCCACCATTTTCCATTATCCTGTTTTTTTGGGGGGGAAGTGTCACTTTTTCCAAACTGATGAGTGAGAGGTGGAACCTCAGGGTTTTCTTAATCTGCATTTCTATAATTGTTACTGCATGAGAGCATTCTTTTCATGTGGTGCTTGGTAGCTTGGGTTTCTTCCTTTGAAAACTGCCTTTTTCTATCCTTTGACTTATCAGTTGGACAATTGCTCTTATTTTCATAAATTTTAATCAATTCCTTATATATTTTGGAAATGAAACATTTATTAGAAATTTGGTGCAATTAATTTCCCCCAGTTACCTCCTTTCCTTCTCAATAAGTTGCCCTAGTTTGTTGTTTTCCCGGATCTGTGACTCTATATGGGGTTTTCTTGGCAGAGATACTGGAGTGGTTTCTCATTTCTTTCTGCAGATCATTTTACAATTGGGGTTAAGTGACTTGCCCAAGGTCTCACAGCTAGTGAGTGTCAAGTGTCTGAGGTGAGATTTGAACTCAGGTCTCCTGACTCCTGCTCTAATCACTGCACCACCTAGCTGCCCTAGGTAGTACAGGTGGTGCAGGTAGAAGGTAGAAGGTGGTAGAAAGTAGAAGATGGAAGGTGAGAGAAAGTAGAAGGTGGTAAAAGAAAGAAGATAGAAAGGAGAATATGATATAGGAGACAGCAAGTAAAGATGCTATGGATTGGTAGATGAAGAATCTCATTGTTTTGTATGAGATATTCTAAATTTAATTTTTGCCAGACTCCTTTCTGGTTTTTCTAGAAGTTTCTGTTAACTTGGGAGTCCTTACAGCAGTAGTTGGTATCTTTTGATCACTAGATTACTAAGATTGTTTCCTTTTTTTAACCAGTACCAAATTGCTTCAATGAATCACTGTTTGAAATTTGCTATTACTAGGCCCTCTTCATTCCTTTTTTCATCATCTTCCCTGAAATTCTTGATCTTTTGTTTCTCTAGATGAATTTTGTTATATTTTCTAGCCCTATGAAATAATCTTGTGGTAACTTCGTTGGTATGGCACTGAATCAATAAAATTTAAGTAGTATTGACATTTTTATTGTATTGGGTTGGCCTACTGATGAGCAATTAATATTTCTCTAATCATTTTGGTTTGTCTTTATTTCAGTAAATAGCATTTCATATTTGTATTCATATAGTTCTTATGTTTATCTTGGTAGGTAGACTCCCAAATATTTTATATATTCTCTAGTTATTTTTAATGGAATTCTTCTTCTTATCTCTTCCTGCTGGGTTTTGTTGGTAATTACAGAAATGCTGATAATTTATTTAGATTCATTTTCTATTCTGCAACTTTGCAGTTATTTTTTTCAATTAAATTTTATTTGACTCTTTAAGGGTCTCTAAGTAAGCTATCATTTCATGCAAAAAGCATACTCT
Organism: Potorous gilbertii; assembly: GCA_028658325.1. Lineage (NCBI taxonomy): Eukaryota > Metazoa > Chordata > Mammalia > Diprotodontia > Potoroidae > Potorous > Potorous gilbertii. Next base: position 361,637,647 of record CM053770.1, on the reverse strand, counting down.
TGTTTCTTCTTTGTCTAAGCTTATTAACCTCAATTTCTTTTTCTTGTTTTATTACTATAGCTAGAATTACTTGTTCTATATACCATATAGTAGTGGTGATAGTGGTAATGATAATATTTTTCCCTGATCTTATTGAAAAAGACTTTAGTTTATCCCTATTAAATATAATATTGGTCCTTGGTTTTAGAAAGATACTACTCATATTAAGGAAAAATTCATTTATTCTCATATTTCAAAGTGATTTTCCTAAAGCACAAGTTTGAGCATGTCACTCCTCTACTCAATAAGCTCCAGTGGCTTCATATTGACTCTATGATTAAGCATGATTTCATATTTAGCTCATTATTTTAAAATTCTTTATTGGTCAAGTTATTAATCTAATTGATATACTATGTAATTTTAAAATAAACAAATACACACACATTAGAGTTCATGATCAATTTACCAATAGGAGTGTTCTATCAAAAAGTCTAAAAAGCACTGCTTTAAGGCCCTAAGTTCTGATCTGTATCAGTGGAGGAAATTTCCATATCGGGAGAGCCTTACTCCCATGGAAATCAAAGGTCTAGAATATACGTTTTGAAAATAAGTAGTTCTACTATTTTGACAAACCTGATTAGTCCAGTTTACTCAAAATATTAGTCATATGCTTTCTAAATAGTTGAACCAGTTGCTTGTGTAAACAACTGTTCAAAGATAAGAAAATGTCACATTTCTTTGCAGTATAACTCTTCATTCACGATCTATAGCAAGGTTTCTGGCAAAGTTTTCAGGTCTTGGAACAAGTATGAATAACTGTGTTTGTGAAAGATGAGTTCTCACTGGGTTCTTCCTTTTTTAGGGTCAAGCTCTTTGAGATTAGTAAGATTTTGTTCCCTTTTCTTCTGCTTGTTTTAGTGAAGGAGTCATTCCCATGAGTGCAGTGAACTGGTTTTTTTTTCTTAGCCAGGCAAATACCAGAAGCTATGTCCTTCAGGAAGTGTTTGTTGATCAGTATGTGAGCAAAGATGGTTGAGGCAACAATAAAGGTCAAAAGTAGTTTCTTCTGTGTCTTTGAATATGGGGATGTAGAATTTACATTTCTGACTTAGTGCCATTTTAAAAAGGATAAATAAAGATGTACCTCACAAAAACCTATATTCTTCCCTTTTTACTTGAGATAGATGATAGATAGATATATAGATAGATGTATAGACAGATAGATGGAGGGTTGGAGGGATACATAGTTTTATAGATGAATGGATGGATGATGTATAGATAGATGGATGGATGGATATATGATAGATAGATAGAATTATTAAATACCAGGTACTGTACTAAGCTTTGGAGATACAAATACAAGAAAACAAGACAGATTCCTTCAAGGAAACTACTTTTTAATAGACTTAAAAGGGAGCTTGAAAGTATGGGTGAAAATAGGGATAGAAATATGAGAAAATGAGATGGCCCCTATTCTCAAGGAACTTATATTCTAATGGGGAAAGACATAACATAAAAGGGAACTGAAAATATAATCTAGGTTGGGGAGAGGATGCTGATGAGGAGAGTGAATTGAGTCAGAAATAAAGTGAGCATGGTGACTTCTCTTTAAAATATTTGTTGATGCATCTCAAGCATAGCTTTCCAATTAATCAACTTTTTCAGCTCCTGTGACCTATGTCTTCGCTACTTATCAGCCCCTGTAAATTTGGTCATGCCTTAATTCTCACCATCATTCCCAGTACCACCATCTCCATGACATTGGGCTCTGAAACTTCCCAGTGCTTATCTTTGTCTCCATTTGCCCCACTCCTTCTAACCTTATTCTTCATCCTTACTGTGACTTCCAGTTATTCCGTCTATCTCTGTTTTTACCATTCATCACCCTTACCCTGGCCTGTAAGAGCAAACAAAGTGGGATTTTTGTTGTTTTCTTTTTGGAGTTCAGTGTTCCAGGCTCATTGAAAACATCTGAAGGATTGATCTCCTTTGAACCCTGATGATTCAGAATTGTGCTGAGTCACACAGGTTTTGTGCTTACTGGCTTTGAGTCAATCAAGAGCCTCATCATTGTTATATATAGTTGGAGGTTGGTATTTTACTTTGGGGGTTTGCTTATGAGAAGGATCTTTTGATTCCCTGGACAGGACTCTGAGTAGCCATTTGTTAAGACTAATTGGAGGTTTGTTCTCTCCTGATAGTGTATGTAGGTGGTTGTATTACTTTGTTCAGACGGTAAGAGCCCTGTCTGTTGAGTCTTTGTGCTAATTTCTCTGCTGGTATTATTTTCTGTTTGTATTTTCTCCATGCTCAGGATGTTAACCTATCCCTTGAACTAGTGAATGACATATATGTTTAGTTAAAGAAGGATTGTTAACTCCTTTGAAGCTGTCTTTTCTTTATAAAGCAGATCAAAGAACCCGTGCTGGCAGCCCACCCTGTACACTAGGGTGCTTGCTAATACATGGCCTCATTTTCCTAAATGTATAGGCTTAACCCTATAGTTAACCAGATCAACTGTTAGCTGTCCTACCCTTGAAGCCCTCTTCTCTGTGTCCTACTACCATTTGTGCCTTCCTTATCCTAACCATGTATCAGTCTCACCATCAGTCTTTCAAATTCTAACTCCTCAAACATCATGCCTTGGTTTCTCTCTGACATTACAATTTTCTTCCTGTTATTTAATCTCAACTGGTCTACCATTGCCTCACAGCAATCATTTTATTCCACCCTGATTGACTCTTTAGCATTCTATTCATAGTATTTGTTTCATATGTTCACCTCCTTCCTCAGACCTCCAACATCATCTCCAATTCCTCTCTGAAGACAACATTGCCTCCTACTTTGGAGAAATACATCCTGAGATCTCTCTCCCTTGTGTAACACCTCAAAACACCTCTGTATTGTCACTTGCTCTCTCTGTCTTTACTCTGGGGAGTCTCTGAGGGAGAGGTGGGCCTTCTCCATAAGGCGGAAAATCCTTCTTCATGTGTCCTGGATCCCATTCCCTCCTGTTTTCTCCACAGACCCTTGCCCCAAAGATCATTCCCTTCTTCCATCTTTAATATTCAGTTTGTCATCTGTTCCTGTTTCCTTCCCTACTAATTACAAATGTGTCTAGGTATGACCATGCCACTCCCATGCTCAAAAGCCTGAAAAAACTTGCTGCTGCCTTTAGGATAGGGTAAGATATGCACTCCTCAGAATGATTTTTAAGGTCCTCTACAATATAATACCAATCTATCTTTATAGGTTTATTTCACATTCCTCCCCTTCATGCCTTTTATACTCTAGTCAAACTTGAATTATTCCCTTCAACTAGTCATTTCATCCAGTGCAGCTGCATTTCCACAAGCTGTTCTCCAAGTCTGGAATGCACTGCCTCCTTCCTCACCTTTATCCGTTTCAAGATTTGGCTGAAGTACCTCTTCTAGCTCAATACCTTCTCTTCCCAGTTGTTAATACTGTTTCTCTCCTTGTCATTCAGTTGTTTCAGTCATGTCTGATTCTTCAGGACTTCATTTTAGGGTTTTCTTGACAAAGAAACTGGAGGGGTTTGCCATTTCCTTCTCCAACTCATTTGACAGATTAGGAAATTGAGGCAAACAATAAGTGACTTGCCTGGAATCACACAGCTAGTAAATATCTCAGACTGGATTTGAACTCAGGAAGATGTCTTTCTAATTCCAAGTGTTCTATCTACTATGCCACCTAAAATGTGTCAAATGATCAATTGAGATAATATTTGTAAAGTTTTTAGCATAATGCCAAGTAAGTGCTTAATCAATGCTTGTTCTCTCCCTCCACTTCTGCCCCTTCCACCATTTGCTTAAATATACCTGTATGTAGTCTCTCCCTCAAATGCAGTGCAAGATCTTTGAGTAAAGGGGCTATTTAATTTTTATCTTCTTATCCTCAATACCCAGCATAGCACTTTGTGTATAGCTAGTGCCTAATAAATGTTGGAAAAAATATGGAGTGGCAATTAGGTGGTAGAGTGGGCACTGGCTCTGGAATCAGGAGGTCCTGAGTTCAAATCCAGCTTTAGACACTTGAAATTTACTAGCTGTGTGACCCTAGGCAAGTCACTTAACCCTGATTACCTCAAAAAAAAAAGAATATGGAAATCCTAATTTAAAAAAAGGATAAGTTTACAGGATGATTATTCACTTTACAAAATGATGAATTAGAATTGTTTTTTAATGTAGTGAGTTCTTTCAGTTTTAAGAGTATTAATGAGACAACCTTTTCATCCTTATTAAGAAATATATATCAGTGCAGTCCAGATTCAGATCATGGTTATATTATTCTACCTTAAAAACTGTCTGGTCAGTCAATAAGCATTTATTAAGTACAGTTGTGTGACAGGCACTGTGGTATGTGCCAGAGATAAAAAAGCAAAAGACAGTGCTTGTTTTCAAGGAGTTTACAATCTAATGGGGGTAGAGAAATAAATATATACAAACAAACTATAGATAGGATAAATAGGATTAAGAGAGATTGACAAAGGCTTCCTGTAAAAGGTAAGATTTTAGGTGGGATCTGAAGGAAGCCAAGAGGAAGAGATGAGGAGTGAAAGCATTCCAGGTATGGGTGACAACCAGAGCAAATGCCCAGAGCTGAGATGGAGTATCTTGTTCATGGAATAGTAAGGAGATCAGTGCCCAGGAAGAAGACCCAACTTGGATTATAAGGGAGGGTGCAAGAATTAGAGTTAGAAGACCTGCATTTGAATATTGAATCTGATTTAACTTGCGATTTAACTATGGGAAGGTCACTTGATCTTTCTGAACCTTAGTTTCCTTATCTATAAAATGGGACTAAAACATAGTAATACTTATGCTCTCAACCTCCCTGGATTGTCATGAGTTAAATACTTTGCAAACCATAAAACTCTCCAAGTTGAATTATTATTGTTTCAGTTCAAGCCCTTTCCCTTTCCCCCACTTCTTCCTCCTCTCTAAATATTTATCAATCACCTTTTTGTGTCCATCGGGTCCTCAGTAACACTGAAAACAGCTGGTTACCCTTTTCCTATGTAACACCTCTTCAAATATACAAAACCTATTATTACATTATCTGTCCTCTCATTCTTTTCCAAGTTAAATAAATCAACATCATTAAACTTTTCTCTGAGGCTGTTTTCCAAACTTTGGTTCTCCTTCAGTTGTTAAGTCTCAAATCGGAAAATGGATTAGAAAGTTCTGACTAAAGTTAATATAGAGGATTGCTTTGTGGTTGTTGCTTATGCACAAGAGTTTCCTGCCCTTTTCTTAAAAAAATCTTGTTATATTGTGGATACGTATTCAATTTGTTGAACCCTTAAAGCCCCTAGACCAGAGGTTTTGAACCTGATGTCCACAGACCTCTAGGGGATCCATGGATAGATTTCAAAAGGTTTGTGAAATTTCTTTTTAACGTGGAATACTGTATTTCAGTCTAATCTTACACATTTTATTCATTTAAAATATAATTCTATCCTTTGGCTTCACTAGATTGCCAAAGGGGTCCATGATAACAAAAAAAGTTAAGATCCCCTTCTCTAGACTCTCTTTGTCAGATTTACACATTTACTCTTTGCCTTTCAATTTTATTTTTTCTTCATTGCACTATTCTGTATCAGTTGTCCTGCATGTCTTTTTCTGTACTCTTCCTTAAGTTGTCGAGGTTATGCTTGATTCCAAAACTTTCCTTCTGGCCTTGGGAGGAGATGAAGCTTCTCCCAGTTTGATTCCATCTGCAAACTTAATGAACACTCTCTCTAGGTATTGATGTGGTTAGTAGCAACAAGAGGAGGGAAGTATGCTGAATTGAATATTATATTACCATTGGGTCTGTTCAGTCTTACCAATATGGGAGGGAGGTAAAAGTTCAGTCTTGAATAAGATATGATGCATCATGGGGGAACCAGAAAGAATACTGGCTCAGAAGTTTAGAAATGGGATGGGGTTGGGGTGAGAAGGGTACTAGCTCAAGACCTGCTGCTGATTAACGGATCAAGTAATTTGCTTTTCTGGTACTCACTTTTCTCAACTGAAAAATGAAGGCCTTGGAAAGATCTCTACATATCCTTCCAACTCTATCAATTTGAAAAAATTTAGCATTTTTCAACGTTAATAGTAAGGCAGTCAACATGCATTTATTAAGTACTATTTGCTAGTTACTGTGCTAAACATTAGGGATACAAAGAAAAGAAGAAATTAACATTTATTAAGTGCTTACTGTATGACAGGCACTGTACTAAATGCTTTACAAACATTATCAAGTATCTGCTTTACAAATATATTATAAATATTATTGTAAAATGCTTTACAAATATTATTTGCTCTCAAGGAGTTCACATTCTCATCAGAGGAGACAGCACATAAACAACTATGTGTGTGTATACGTACACACATATGTACACATACATATGCACATATTATATTGTTATATAACATTAATAATTTATTATATTATATATAAATATTTTATATATATATATATATATAATAGCTAACATTTGTATGGGCAACTAGGTCGCGCAGGGAGTAAAGTGCTGGGCCTGGATTCAGGAAGACATCTTCCTGAATTGAAATCTGGCCTCTGACATCACCTGTGTAGCCCTGAGCAAGTCACTTAACTCTGCTTGCCTCAGTTTCCTCATCTGCAAAAGGAGCTGGAGAAGGAAATGACAAACCACTCCAGTATCTTTGCCAAGAAAACCTCCAAATGGGGTCACAAAAAGTCAGACACAACTGAACAATATCTGGATGAGAAAGGAATGACGAGGAATAAAATGGTAGAAACCTGGAAAGGCAGGAAGGATTCAGGCTATGAAGAGCTTTAAATGCTGAATTTTATATTTGATTTTGGAGGAAATAGGGAGCCAGTGAAGTTTCATGAGTAGGGAGCTGACACAGTCAGATCTGAACTTTAGAAAACTGGTAGTTAAATAGAGGATGGATAGGAGTGGGGAGAGATGAGGCAAAGACACCAGGCAGAAGGTTATTGCAAGAGTCCAAGTGGAAAATGATCAGGGTCTGAAATAGGCCAGTGACTGTATGAGTAGAGAGAAGGAGATGTTGGGCTATGATATGACGACATACATACACATGTGCATATATTCTATAGGCATGTATATGTATATGTGTGTATAAGATGTGATAAAAGTTATCATTTAGGAGACGTATGATTGCTAAAGAAAGTGGTCTGATCACACCTTGGCTCCAACCTACCTACCTTTTCATACTTATATTAATCCTCTTTAAGTACTTGGTGGTTCAGTCAAAGTAACCATCCTGCTGTTCCTCACATAGAGCATTTTCTTTCTTTTCTCTGTAGCTTTGTACAGGCTTGGAAAGCGCTTCCTCTTCACTTCTGCCTCTTGGAAGGCCTTAATTTTCATAGAAGTCCATTCTACATGTTGCATCCTACAGGAGACCTTTCTTGATCTCCTCAATGTCTAGTAGAGCTTCTCCACCTTGAGAATTACCTTGTATTTACTTTACATATATTTTGTATATACTTATGCAAAATGATTTTTTGAATTAATTTAAGAATTTATGATTCCCCTAATAGATTGTAATTCTCTCCTTGAGGAGGAAATGTGCATTTATATGACACTACATGTCTGTCTATCTGTGTTGGTCCTTTGTTTTCAAAGCAGACCATGACATCAGAGAAATGATGACACGACTTTCACTTGACTTTGTTTTGAGTGAGGGAGAGCTGTGCAGGTCACCAGCCTCACTTCTCCTCCAGAGCCATCTGAATCCAGAGACCTGATATTCGTCAGGATGACTAGAGATGACCCAGGATGCACTGGGAGACTTTGGCCTATTCAGGTACTCACTTAGAATTAGGGAATGCCCATCCCTTTTTTACAAATATTATCTCATTGGATCCTCACAACAACCTTGCGAGAAAAACGCTATTATTTTTCACATTTTGCAGTTGAGGAAACTCTGGCACACAGAAGTTAAGAGACTTGTCTATGGTCATTCAGCTAAGAAATGTCTAAAGCTAGATTTGAACTCTTGTCTTCCTCACTCCTGGATTCATACTTTCTTTTTGTTGTTTTTTCATTCCCAGTTCTAGCACAGTGCTTGCCATATGGCAGGTACTTGATGAATGCTCTTTGATAGATGGATTAAGAGAAAGGCAGCCTGAGCTCTATCCCATCCTCTGAATATTAAAAAACTTAGAGGAAGATCTGGAGTATTTTGGGTAGGTCTTCTATGGAGGACAAGGACAAAATGCTTTCATGAAGGATTTATGTGAAGGATGTTCATGAGAGTGGCAGAGTATGACAAAGCATAGGTAGGTTGTCATGGGCACCACTGAGGGGAGTACCCACAGAGACCAGATCACTGATCCATAGCAGTAGTAGAATGTTGGGGTAGCTTAAAGAGTCCTTTCAACCAAAATAGAAATGAGGAGGTGATGAGATGCAATGGAAAGAGCATTTGCATTTGGAGTCATTGGACCTGGGTTCAGATTATAGCTTTATTATTGACCACCTCTGATTCCCTTAAACTCTCTAGGACTCTGTTTCCTCACTTATAAAATAGGAAGTTAGATAAGATGTTTTCCAAAGTTCCTTCTAGCTCTAAAACTCAAGATCATCAGTTTTGGTATTTAGTGGATATTACTTTAGGTATGATGAAGCTGAATGAAAGTTTAGTTTCATTCAGTTTATTAGTTTAGATTTCTAATGAACTAGATTAGTTTATTAGTTTAGATTCCTAGAAGACTCTTTTGCAAAAAAAAATCAAAATTTATTAGGTTTATGAAGTTATGGGCAATTGCTAAAATTTCCCTGTGGGGTAAAAAAAAAACAAAACCCAAACCTATCCTACTCACAGTAAATGCCTTTGAGTGTAATGGGGCATAGTGAGACAAAAGAAAAAAAAAAAGATCCCCACGCAGTTTTGATGAAGCTACAACCCTGCCCTCTCTGCAGATACTGAAAATTAGAAGCAGGTTCTTCCACTTTACCTATGGCTTTGCCTTTCTCTCCAATGTGCCTACTCCTGGGTGAAATCCGCCAGCTGTTGTACAATGTAAGTAACACTACAAAGAGGTGAGAACTGCTTGGGGAGTTTAGGTAGGCAGAAAAGAAATTACCCCAGGTGGTGTTTAGAGATAAGTGACTAGCCCAGAGCTTAAGCCCACTTTGGTAAAGTGCCACCAGTCTCTTGATGGAGTGGGTCACGCCTCCAGCGGTGGGCTGCAAAGCAATCCCCGTTACAATGGTAAAAATCTCATCCTGACAACATCCTCAAGCCCTGTTTTTGAACTGAAGAAGAGATCCTGAGCTACTGCAATCGTTAGTTATGTTTGAACTTATTCACCTTGGCTCCAGTGTGGGATGTAGCCAGATCATTCCTTTTCTTTCTCCTTGTCCTTCTCATTGAGATAAAGGACTTGGTTATCTCCTCCAAGACATTTAGGATTGAAGAAGAAGGGAACTTTGGGGTCTTCTAGCCCAACTGTTTCCTTCTTGTCTCATTTTACAGATGAGTAAACTGAAGCCCAGAGAGTTTAATTGACATGCCAAGGGCCACACAGGTAATAAGTGATAGAACTTCTTCTATATGGTAATTTAGGGATGAGGACTAGAGATCTCTGATTTCATGAATATAGAGAACTTCCAGATGAGCAAAGTCCCTCTACTAGTAGTACAAGTAGCACTCTATAACTTAGGGTATTAGAGACTCAGAGACTGGAGAGGTAAAATGATTTGCTCATTTAGTCAGTGTCAGAGGCAGGGTTTGCATCCAGTTTTCCTACTCAGAGGCCAATTTTCTAATTACTATGCTATCCTGCTTCTCCCCATAAAATGTGCTTATGCTATTGCTGCCACCACTACTACAATGTCTACTACTCCTCTTCCTCCTCATTCTGGACCTATTATTTCAGAGGTGTGGGGAACTCTTGAACTGGTTGCCATTTATATTAGAGTGCAGAGGTTTAGTAACTTGGCATGATTACAAAGTTAATATGTGTCAGAGTCAGAATTTGAACCAGAGACTCCTTGAGTCAGTCAAGAAACATTTTTTAAAAAAATTCTCTAAGGGGCAACTAGGTGGCAGAGTAGATAGAGTGCTGGGCCTGGAGTTAGGAAGATGAGTCTTCTTGAGTTTGAATCAGACACTTACTAACAGTGTGACCCTGTTTGTGTCAGGAAATGGCAAGCCACTCTCTTTGCTAAGTGAACCTCAAATGGTGTTATGGAGAGTTGGACACAACTGAAATGACTGTACAGCAACAATAAAACATAGAGAATAAGTGGCAGAGCCAGTCTTTGAACTCTGGTCCTGTGACTCACCCCTCTGAGTACATCATGCTTTCCACTGCACTATACGGATGCTAACATGTATGTCCTAAAGCCGGGATGATTTACTCTTTCCTTTCATTCCTTCAGAAACAATTGACCAACCACTACCACCACCTATTCTCTCTAAAACAGACTGTGGTCTCCTAACCCCACCACCCCGTAAGCTGGCAGGGTTATAGCTCTCCATGATCTGCTGCTATCCTGGCCTGTCTATGAAGTCAGTTTGTGAAAGGGCTGATCTCCCACCCATCATTGATAGTTTGGAGAAAACTCTCTTGGAAAGCTTTCCAGGAGAGCAGCTGGAAGCTTTTGCTAAATGAATTATGTTATTTCTGTTTGGGAGTGAGAGTGAGAGGGTGGGAATGGGTTTTGGATGAAACCCAAGTAAGACAGGTGTTTATTATGTATTAAACCAGGATAATTTATTTGGAGTGGTCCTGGAATACAATGAAATGACCTTGAATTAGCTGGAAAATCAAATATTTGTGATTTGAAATAATTGGTAAAGAAAATAATAACATCTGGTGCTTTCCTGGATACATTTTCCTTTTCTTCACTGTCTTGGTGGAGGTGTGTGAGGTTGGTTGAAAGGAGCAGTAGTCTTTCCCACATGGTAAAAGGGTAAATTAAGTTTGAAAGAGACTACTACTTGAATTTCCTTTTAGTTCCTTGACTAACATCAGTGCCTTAGGTGGGAGGTAGGGTGAGAATTAGAGGATCAGTCTCTTCACTTTGTCTAAGGAGGTCTCATTAATATCTAATTCACCCACCATGTGGTTGAAGTTACATTGCAAATGATAACCACATTTGTAAATTAGCTTATTCTATCATGTGAAGGACAAATGAGATAGTATTTGTAAAGCACTTAGCATGGTATGTTGACCAGAGTAGATGTTTAATAAATGTTTCTTTCTCTTTCCCCTGTCACCTCCCTCCTTCCCTCCCTCTCTCCCTCTGTCCTCCCTCCCTCCCTCTCTTTCCTTCTCAGAATGTTTTTAAATGCGTAAAATACATAGGATTTCAAAATAAAACAATTATGTTGAAATATTTAAAAACAAAACAAGTCCATGGGCCTCAGTTTAAGAGCCCCTAGATTGTGACTTGTTCAAGGTCACACAGCCAGTCTATGTCAGAGGTGGGACTCAGTTGAACCCAGGTTATCTTCACATCAAGGCACACATATACAGGTGTGCATATAGGTGTATATACACATATGTATACATACATAATACAGATATATATGTGTGCTTGTACATACAGGTAGCCATTAAGCCTCACTACTTCTCTGGGGTATGTAATGAGTATAAACCATTTTTTGGGGTAGAATTTTGGCATATGTAATGACACAGGAATAAAGTGCATTATGATGAACAGGACCAGGGAGCCCTGTAAACTTGTACTGAAAGTGGCTTATGGCAAGACCACAGAGACTTTTGAATGCACCTCTAATATACCATGAAGCCTTCTAATACACAAGAGGAGAATTAATGATTCTAACTAGGAAAGTTGCAAGATAGAAGCACTTATGAAGAGAGTTGATTTTTCCTTTGGAAAGGGGAGGGGTAACAGGGGGAATTGATTTTGGGGGATTGAAGGATGCCAGAGAGATGTGAGTATGTGGGCAATCTTCATCCTAAAATGTTTCCCTGAGTTTTTTACAACGTGGGGACCTCACTTCCTTTCCTTATCTATTTCCTAAAGTAAAGCTGCGTACTTTTCCACACTCATTGGTAATTCCATTCTAACTGCAACACATAAAGAAAATTGTTGGCAAAACACCACACTGAGGTGTTTTGTTAGAAGAATGCGGGCCATCTGCGCTGGATTTTCTAGGTAGCCTCCCTCGTTTCTCTTGCCTTTGTTCTGCAGAATTGTATTGCTTTTGTGCTCTTTTAACATCAGCCAAAAGCAATTTCATAAATGGCATACTCAAATGCTCTGACGAAGTTAGAAGTGTTTGATAAAGGCTTGGAGACGGAGATGCTGCAATGAAAAATGGGGCATGTCAAAGAGAACTGATTTGTAATCATAAAATGCTGACAAAAGTGGCAGGTTTCCGGGTGCCCACTTCCAGGTATAGGCATGGGACTGAGGGAGCTAGAACTTGTCAGATGCGTTTTAGATTCTGAGCTCTCTCTACTTGCTCAATGTCACTTGTACCCTGTGTTTTGTCTCCTCTTGGACCTCAGTAGCTCCTTCTCCCAAAGGTTCTATCTCCTTTAGCTATATATGTATATGTACATACATATGCAGGTGTACATGTAGATGTATACACACACATGTATATGTATGCAATACAGGTACATGCATCCATGTACATGTATATGCATACCTGTATATATGTGCATATGCCTGTATATATGTACTGTAAGTACATATATATATTTGTGTATATAATAGGCATCTATATATATCTACATTTAAATTATTCTTTTATTTTAAACATTTAAACATTAAACATTATTTTCTTCTCTTCCTCCTTCTCACTCCTCCCCATCCACTGAGAAAGCAAGCAAATGATATCAGTTAATTATCTATGTGAAATCATGCAAAACATATTTCCATATTAGCCATATCACAAAAAAGCGAGAAAATTATACATTGATTTGCACTCAGAGGTCATAGTGGTAGATAGCATTTTTTTTCATCATGAGTCCTTTGGAATTGTCACAATGATGAAGAATTCATGAGGAGAGGAAAGTGCTTTATTGAAACAGCTGAAGGCTATAAATCAAGGCGTGATAAATTGTGAGGATGAGGAAGGCTTAAGGAGCTTCTGAAGGTTGCTATAAGAATGAAAAAAAAATCAAGATCGAGAGAGGGAAGAGTGTTGCAAAGGTGGAAGGACTGAAGATTGTGGTCAGAGAGGTGAATTTCAAAATATGGGACCTTGAAGGAGGAGCAGTTATGACTGATGGAGAAGTCTTAGGTGTGACCATGACTTGGGCAGGTGAGGTAGAGTAGATGAAGGTCAAGGTTCTTGAGCAGGTTTAAGAATTGAGGAAACCAGAGGTTAGAAGGATAATTGGCATGAAGACTGAAGTCTCCAAGAAGGTGGCTAGAGTTGAGGTAAGAAAGTAGGCTGGGAGCCAAGCACTGAAGTAATTGAGGAACCTTGGAGTGTACCCTAGGGATAAGTGAGTTACAACCACAAGCATAGGGAAGCGGAGAGGGGATAGGCGTTTACATAGCACCTACTATGTAGGGTACTGTGCTAAATCCTTTACAAAAAGTATCTCATTTAATTTCATTGGATAGAGAGAGTGTAACATTATAATTGTGAAAGACTGAGAGCAATGGTAACATAGCAAGGGCTTGAAACTGGCAGGGAAGATTAAAGGCAAATTCTTATTTCCCTGAGTCCTCAACCATTTCCCCTTACTGGGTCGCTGACCTGGGAGTTGGATGCATGGTTATTTTGGAGCCAAGATTCTAGACAGGATATTGCAGTTGGTTAGCCTGGGAAGGTAGCTCTCTGAAGAGAGGCACTCAAGTCCCAAGGGAAGGGTTTTGGACTTGGGACTGGAACTGAAATAATTCATTTCAATTATAAATTTCATTTATTGATTGACATACTTTTTGTAGTATTGAATTCTGTATATTAAGTATTGATTCACTGATACATTCTGTATTTCAGTACTATACAAGTGCTAGAAGAACTTTTAATGTGAGAAATTTGGCATCATCAGATTGCTACTATCTAGTAGACATGTTCGGATTGTTCTTTGGTATTCAGACCAACCCAGACTGCTTGCCTTTAGGAACTGGACTAAAATGTTTATATATTTACTTCATACCTTTGGAGTAAATATTTCTTTGCCAAGCTAGAATAAATGAATGAATGATTAAATAAATATTTATACATTTACTTTATGGAGTAAATATTTCTTTTTCAAAGTTAGAATAAATGCATGAATGAATAAATAAATAAAGAAGGGCAAACTAAATTGTCCTCTTTGCCTAATGGCTCATTTATTACTTAGCCTTAATCACTGAATGGGTGTTGCCTCAGTCTATCTGAGACCTGTTAAAGACTTTAGCTTAAAAAGGCCAGGGTCTCTCACCATGTCCAGGGCCATCTCCAGTCATCCTGATCTATATCTTGCCATTGGATCCAGATGGCTCTGGAGGAGAAAAATGAGGCTGGTGACTTTGCAGAGCCCTCCCTCACTTAAATCCAATTCATTTGCATGTCATGGCATCACCTCCCTGAGGACATGATCCTCCTCCAGAACAAAGGATGAACAAACCAGAGCAATGCGGCAGGGAGAACTGAATAACAGCATAGTTTCCTCAGAAGAAAGCCAGGTTTCAGTTAGTCCCCAGCAGATGAGAAGAAATCAAGGTGTAACGGAGAAGAAACTTGACTTGGAAGTGAATCCCAGCTCTGCTACTTTGCTACCTATGTGACCTTAGACAAGTCTCTTAAACTTCTCTGGGCTAGTTTCTTCATCTGTAAAATGAGAGGGTTGGATTCTATGGTTCTAGTCAGTACTAAATCTGTGAACGTCTGACAAGGAGGAAGAGAGTATATTTTCAACTAGTTACCACATCTTCTACTGCCTCCTTCTATAAGATTACCTTGCATCTGTTTTGTATTTACCTTTATATAGGCATGCTGTCTTTCCTTTTAGACTATAAACTCCCTAAGGGCAGGGACTGTTTTGTTTTTTGTGTATCCCTGGTGCCTAACATAATACCTGGCACAAAGTATAGGTTTAATAAATGTTTATTAGATATATTTATTAGGTATTATTGATTGAATTTAGCAGTGGTTCCAAGGAAAGCAGTGGCAGAGGAGAAAATTGACTAGGAAGGGGTCCTGCTGAGCTGGATAGAGATGAGGGAATGGGGACTGGCATCAGGTATAAGTGTTATGTTTGGGAAAGTGGTGATTTTGGCTGACTGGGAGCAAGACATTGGGAGGTGAACTGGCAGAATTTACTAGCTACATGGCAAGGGAACATTCTGAGTCAGCATAGTGTCAGTAGATGTACACATGCCTGATGGCTGCTGTCACAAAATGAAGCCATGTCAATATTATTGCTTGCCCCAAGTAATTAGTATGTCGTCCATCATTGGCCATTCTTTTTTCAATCTCTTTCACTCTATCCTTTTCTGTCTCCCTTCTTTTAAGTGTAGACATACTAGAAAGATACTCTTCCTTCTTTCTACACTTTTTTTCCAGTTCTGTAGCTGAAGTTATTGACTCTATGCAGATTAACCTGAAATCTAAACATTTATCCTCAGTCTTTCTGTGAACCTCATTTCTATATTTCTAATTTTCAATTCCAATTTAAAAAATTGAACTCTTTGTGTTCTTCCCTAAATCTTCTCCTTCTTATAACCTCCTCATGATAGATGTTATCTACCACGTCCTGAGTCAGCCAAGCTGGAAACTGAGTAATCTCAGACTATCTCCTCTCAATCTCCTTACTCTTCGTATCTGATCAGTTGCCAAGTCTATAATTCAACTCTACAAATGTTTACTAAAAAACTGCTGTTTGCCAGACTGTGCTGGACACTAGGGTTGCAAAGACAAAAATGAGACAGTTTCTGCCTTCAATGAACTTACATTCTACACAATACCTGCAAAGTAGGGCTCACCCAATAAGTGTGAAGGGGGAAAGTGTGCATCTGTGTGCCTGCTTTAGGAAAGAAAAGTTTCAAACAGCTGTTGGGGACAGTTTGATAATCAATAAGAGGACGGAAAGATTCTTGTGCAGTAGTAAAGCCTAGTTGAAGCTTTAAATAACCCAGATTTGTAGTGGGCCTAGTTAGCATGATTTTGTGATTCCTCCAGCAATTCTCAGCACATTGGAAATAGATGAAGCAGATGGTTGGCGGAGTCAGAACAGAAATAATAGCCATAATGACAAAGCATTTATACAGTACTTTAAAGTTTGCAAAGTGCTACGTAAGATACATATATATGTGTATAATACGTAGTCTCACTTGATCTTCATAGCAATCCTGTGGAGTAGGTGTTGCTATTGCCCCCATTTTACAGATGAAGAAACTGAGGTTTAGAGGTTAAGTGAGTTGCTCTGCATCACACATCTAGTGAGTGGCGGAGGCAGGACTGTGAGCTCATCTTTCTGACTTGAAGGTAGTACTTTATTTACTGAACCACCGTGTTGCCTCAACCCTGCAATCAAGTCCAATATTGGAACGCGGATCTACTGCAAATCAAATCCCTTTATCTCTGTAGAGGATAAGCCATATTTGTAACCATCCAATAGTGACATTATTCTAGTCTCCAACTCCACTGAACCCAGTGTTTTCTATATAATCTTTACTTCCCTATCTGGGTTTTATCTGTCACTTCTCTATGAGAATATCTGTCTTACACTAAACTAAGAGGTAGAGGTACGCTGGAAAATCAGTTAGTCAGTTAAAAAACATTTAATAAGTGCCTGTTATATGGCAGAAGAGGTGAAAGATAATCCCTGTCCTCAAGGTACTCATAATCTAATGGGGAAGAAAATAATCAAACACATATGTACAAACCAAATATAGGAAAAAAAGAAAATAATCGAAAGAGGGAAGTCATTAGAATTAATAGAGGTTGGGAACGGTTTCATGTAGAAGATGGAATTTTAGTTGGATTTGAAGGAAGACAGAGAGGCCAGTAAGCAGAGATGAGGAGATAAATATTCCAAGCATGAGGACTGAGTGATAGAGTCCTGTTTAAGGAACAGCAAGGAAACCATTGTCACTGGATCAGAGAGTACCTGGTGGAGAGTAAGGTATACTTATACCTCATCAGCACATGATGCAATTTAACCCTGATTGCTGTGGTTCCTACTATATGAAGGCCCAGATGCTAGATTTCAAGTCCTCCCCCAGGGTTCTTCTGGACCTTTAAGGGAGTGGGGAATATTCAGGTTCCCCACAGATGGCTTCAAGTCCTATGGATTCCATCTTTCCAAATATAGGGGAGAGGAGTTCTCTGGATGCCAGTTCCATTTAACCACTAGTAATTAGGTCAACTTTTACATGGAACTATTTATTTCAATATGCTATCTCTTCCAACAGGAGGAAGACAAAATCCCCCTCGTTTCTTACACCTCAGTCTCTGGGAAGAGGAAGGAATCTAGGTTCACAGTTTAGTTCAGTTCCTGTAGAGTCCTAGTTCCAAGTCTAAAACCTGCCTTGGACTCCGGTTCCAGGTTCCCTGGCTTATTTAGGCTCCCTTGCTAGGCTGGCTGTCTTCATCATGCTGCATGGAATCTTGACTCCAAAGTCTCCATGACTTGAATTCCTAGGTCCAGTGAGAGTCATTCTCACTGATACCTAAAAGTGAGAAGGGCAAATGACAGAGAACACAGACAAATCCTTAGTAGGTCTAGGGTCTAGAGTCTAGGCTTATTTCTTAGAGTAAAAGAGGAGAGCAAGAGAGGGAAGTCCTTCCCCTCTCACTGGTTCAGTTTATGGTGCCTACAATGTAGAGGCAACAGGCAAACATATTAGCCAGGAAGAGTAACTGAGTCTTGCCTATCAAATGTTTAACAACCAACTCTCCAAAAAAAAAAAGTATAGTAACACATTTTTAATGTGAACAGTTTCTTAAATCTAGACAATTGAAAATATAATATAATTTCCAGTTTCCAAGTTATGAACTCATTCTGAAACTTTGACAATTGGCTCTAGTACACTCTTGCTAAGAGCAGAAAGGAGAGGTAGGTGGGACAGGTGAGTGCTACATGGAGTGCACTCTCAGTGTAAGACATCAAGTGGCGCAGTAAGCTCAAGTTTGCTGCAGGTTCCAGGTCACTTCATATTCTCTCTCTCTCTCTGTCTCTCTCTCCCCGTCTCTGTCCTCTGTCTTTGTCTCTCTGTCACTGTGTCTCTCTGTCTCTGTCTCTGTCTGTCTCTCTCTTTTTCAATGTTTGGGATTTACTTGCTCTCTTTTCAATTTTGGCAATCCAGTTAAATGACTTGCCCAGGACCATGTGGCTCAACATTCTTTTTAGTGAATGTCCAAGTTCTATTTCCTCTCCTTTAGTTGAAAGTAGACAATAGGAAAATTATGATGATTCATTTGACTTTGTTTCCATTCAGATTATCCCTTCTCTAACTTTTTTGTGTCCCTAAAAGTACTATATCCTCACACTATAGATTAGGATATTACTATTATTGTTTACCAGACCCATCATTTCATTGACATAAAGAGCTCCAATTAGGAATTTCCTGTGCTAGTGCTCCTTGAGGGCAGGAAATGACTTTCTTTTTGCTTGTATATGTATTTTCAGCATTTAGTACAGAGCTTGGCAAATAGTGTTTAGTAAATGCCTGTTAATTTGTTTATTCCATTATGTTCATATCCCATAAATTGTTCATTGATTTATTCATTTGTTCTTCTGAATATCTAAGAGCCAATATAAGACATAGTTCTCTCTTCACCCAACTTAGATCCTATTCTGTTTTTTTCTTTCTGCTTAGAAGTTTGATTGGCCTGTGACTATTCCCTTCTTGAGATTATCCTCCTTGTTAACAGTCCCTCTCTCTATTCTCATTTTTTCCCCGTAGAATTTGATATATGTCTATAATAAACTATTTCTCTGTCTCTCTTGTCTCTGTCTCTGTATCTCTGTGGCTATCTCTCTGTCTCTCTTGTCTCTGTCTCTATATCTCTGTGGCTATGTTTCTTTGTTTCTCTGTCTCTCTGTATGTAACTCTGTCTCTTTTTCTCTCTCTTCCTTCCCTTGATCCTCCCACTTTCTATGTAGATTTCATTTATTCATCTGAGATAAAAGTATGGTTTAACTGATGTCCACTTTCCCCACACCATTCTTTCATGTTAGTATGTTCTTTCGGTATATATCAATTATGGAAAAACAAGAGGTTCCTCTCCCTTTTATTCTCTCTTCTCTTCCTCATCTTAAAACAGAATCGATTCATTCCCTAGGACCTCTGTTATTATTGTTTAACTCCTTCAACATGCTTTGAAGAAATTAAGGCTCTGAAAGGACACATTTCTTCTTCCATTATTACAATGTTAACACTAAATCATCATTCAACTTCTTCCAATTGTTCAAATAAATTTACCTTTCTAGGTTTCATTGGATTCTTGTTTCTGTATTTCAAAGTTCCCCCTCAGCTCTAGTCTTTTCATCAGAAATACTTGAAAGTCCTTTTTTCCCTTTCCTCTTGTAAGATTATACTCTGCTTTGCAGGGTAAGTTATTCTTGGTTGTAAGCCTCTCTCATTTGCCTTTTGGAATATTGTATTCTAAGAGCTCTTTGATTTTTAGGAGAAGCTGCCAAGTCTAGTGTAATCCTGACTGCAGTTCTTAGTATTTGAACTACTTCTTCCTGGATGCTTGCAGTAGTATTTCTTTGATGTGGAAATTCTGGATTTTTACTATGATGTTCCTGGGACTTTTCTTTTGGGGATTCTTACAGGGGATGAGTGGCAGATTGTTTCTCTCCTCACTTTGCCCTCTGGTTCTAATAGGTCTGGCCAGTTTACATTTATAATTTTGTAAGATATTATAACCATGCATTTTTTTTAAAAAGAGAAATAATTGTTTTTAAGGACTCTGGTGATTTTTAGATCTCCATTTTTCTTTCTCATTTTGGCATTTTGTTTATTTGTTATATTCATTTATCTTACCCTCCTGTTTCTTCCCTCTCCATTTGAGCAAAAAAAAAAAAAAAAGGAAAACCTCAAAACAAATACA
The DNA here is from genome assembly GCA_028658325.1 of Potorous gilbertii. Taxonomy (NCBI): domain Eukaryota; kingdom Metazoa; phylum Chordata; class Mammalia; order Diprotodontia; family Potoroidae; genus Potorous; species Potorous gilbertii. The sequence goes on along the minus strand of CM053770.1, from coordinate 361,617,662 downwards.
GGGAAAAAATTCTACACTGATGTGTATCTTTCTAATTATTGGTGATTAGAAGCAATTTTTCATAGAGTTGGTCTTAGCTTGTATTTCTTCCTTTGAAAACTTCTTGTTCTTACCTTATAAATTTGAATAATTACCTTATATATCTTGGCTATTAGAACTTTATCAGAGAAACTTCATGCAAGGATTTTTTTTCTCCCAAGTTAAATGTTTCCCTTATCATTTTAGATGTATGTTTTGGTTGAAAAACATTTAATTTTACCTTGTAAAATCTTCTCTATTGCTTGTTTGTTCACTAACTTTCATTTTCTTTATAGATCTGAAAGGTAATTTCTTCCTTACTCTCTAATTTGCTTATGGTGTCACTTTTGATGTCTAACTTTAGTATCCATTTGGAGTTTATTTTATTATGAAGAGCCATGTATTGATCTACACCTAATTTCTTTGTAGTTTTTCCTGCAGTTTTTGTCAAATAGTGAAACCTTACTCTAATAACTGAGGTTTGGGGCTTTAGCAAACACTGTACTATTGTGTTCATTTGCTTCTCTGTGTTGTATCCTCGATCTGTTCCAGTTGTATTTCCAATCTGTTGACCTCTTTATTTCTTAATCAGAGCCAAATCATTTTAATAATTTCTACTTTGTGGTATAGTTTAAGATCTTCTACTGCTAGGCTCCCTTCTTTCTCATATAGAAATGCTATACCTACCATTTCTAGCATTATATTAAGTAAATTCGTGATAATAGGCATCTTTAATATACCCTGATCTTATTGGAAAAGTCTCTAATATTTCTTTATTAAATATAATGTTTGCTATTGGTTTTAGATAGACATTATTTATTATATTAAGGAAAGGTCCATTTATTCCTGTGCTTTCTAGTTGTTGTTTTTAAGAGAAATATGGATGTTGGATTGTGTCAACCTTTTTAGCTTCTCTCGATATAATCATGTGGTTTTTATTATTAACATGGCTATTGTGTTTATAGTATTCCTTATTTTGAACCAACCATTGATTCCTAGAATAGATCAAACCTGGTCAAAATACATAGTCTTTAAATGTATTGTTGTAATATATTTATTAAAATATTTTATTTAAAGAGTTTTCTTCAATATTCATTAGGGACATTAGTCTTTAGCTTTCTTTCTTTGCTTTGTCTTTATGTGGTTTAGGTATTAAAACCATATTTGTATCACAGAAAGAGATTGGAAGTATCTCTTTTCTATTTTTGTAAATAGTTTATGTAATACTTGATTGTTATCTGACTGTTTAAGAGTATTCACTTGTAAATTTATCTGTTCCTAGAGTTTTTTTTTCCCCTTGATCTGTTTTCTAGGTCAGTTGTTTTTAATATCAGATATTTTACATTTTCTTCTATTTTTCAATCTTTTTATTTTATTTTAATATTTCTTACTGTCATGTGGAATCATTGATTTCTTTTTTTCTATCCTAATTTTTAGGAGTCTGTTTCTTGGATAAGCTTTACCTCTTTACCATCTAAGCTATTTATTATCTCTCCAATGTTTTACTCCAGAATTTATTTATTTATCTCACTTTCTTTTAGGGATTCATATAGGTCTTGTGGAAAATCCTTTTGTTTTTTCTTTTGAATCTCTGTTTGCAGTTTTTATAGAGGTATTTATTCTTCTTTTGGGTGGGAGAATCTCTAGATTTGCAATAATTTTTGATACTAGTCTTTCTAGCTTTGATTTCTAAATTTGGTCTTTGGGCTAGAGCCAGGCTGTGCCCCCACTACATTTTTGGGTGAGGTGGCCAACCTTGTTTTGTCTTCCCATGGGTCTGTTGGGTTCTTGCTTTAACCTTCACCTCCTGGGGTTGTTCCTTCCTGGGGGTTCTCAAGGTCCCCATCCTGGGATTTCCTGACTACTCTTGTCCCTTCTCAGGGGATGCCTCTGCTCTTGTTGTCTCAGGACACAAAACCTTGCAGGCTGTATGTGTCCCATTTCTGACTTAGCTTTCCCTAACTTTCCTGGAGGGGTCCCATTGGGGATTTGACTAACTTTGTGTAGTTTTGGAGTGGAAGAAGTTAATCACTAGTTTTTCATTATGTTCGTCGGTCATTGTGTGGTCTGGTGTAAGCTTCAGGATTTTGCTGGAGTAGGAACTAGGTGTTCTGCTGCATTTTCAGGCAATTGTCCCATTAGGAAGTTTCATGCTTCCCCCTTCCCTATGTTACTTATTAAAAAATTTCCATTGCATTCATATTCGTAGTCCATTCTCTCTTTTGATTTTTTTCCCCCATAAAGGAGTTGGGTTTCTTTATTTTTAGTTGTTTGCCATTAATTTATAAATTTTGAAGAGAGAAACAAGAGATAGCTACTTTGCAGTCGATGTGCATTGTTGCCGATCTATCCAAAGGTGTGGTGGGTGGAGAGGAAAACTTTGTTTTTGCCTCCGGCTGCTTTCTTGTTTCTACAATTTTGTTCTTTCCTACATTTTCTCCTTGCTTTATGTTTGTATGGCTAAATTGCCTTCCCAGCCATCTCCCTTTGAGTCTGAATTCTGCCCCACATTACCTCTCTTTCTTCTGAACTCTGTTCAGAAACCAAAGAAAACACTATAATTCAATTAGCCATGATGAGAACCTGTCCACTTCAAAAGAGCAAAGAGGCTTTCAAATCCCAAGTACATCAAAGTCTTCAAGGAAGGTAGCTGAAGGCTTTTAAAATTTCTTTAGTACTACCAAATAGGTTAGACTCAGTTTTCCAGTGAGTTGTAGAGGTTATTGTCGGGGAGATGAGCTACATGAAAAGTTTTGACTTTGGGGAAAGAAGCACAGATCACTGGTTCTTTTAATTGGACTCCTACATAACTAGTCTAACCAAGAGTGTGTAGGCATGAACCATGAACCTTCATATTTCATAAATTTGCCTCAGAGGGAGCTTTCATACCATCTTAATTACTATGATGATACTAACACGCTTCACATTGGCTGACTTTAGTGAAGTGATTCATATATTTTAATTATTAAAAGATTATTGTAGTATTATAGATTCAGTTTCCCCCCCCCCCCTAGAAGAATGCCTTATACAGAATAAAAAGTCTAATAGAATAAAAAGTCTAATAAAATTTTTTTTTAATTAGAATCATAGGATCCGGGCAAATATGACCTTAGAAATCATTTAGGTCCTTCAATTCAAGGAGTATTTATTAAGCCCCTACTGAGTGCAAGGTACTATGCTAAGTAACTAGGTGACAGTAAGTAAAAAAAAATGTTAAGTGAAACTTCTAAGTCCAAGTCATTGTGTTAGGTATGGGGATACAGGCAGATGACAGTCTCTGATCTCAAGGAGCTCACAGTCTAATGAGGGAGGCAATATGTACACTACTATGTATAAATAAGATATATACAAGATAAATTAGAAATAATTAAAAGAAGGAAGGTAGTAGCAGTAAGGAAGATCCTGAAAGGTTTCTTGTACAAGGTGATATTTTAACTGGGGCTTGAAAGAAGCCCAAAAAGATTAATATGAAGAAGGAAAGAATTATAAGCAAGGGGAGCAGCCAGTGAAAATGCTCAGACTTGGAAGATGGCATGTCTTGTATAAGGGACAGCAATTACTGGACTGCAGAATATATGGGAATGAGAAAGGTATAACAATAATATGACACACTACTACATTGAGTTCTAGCCTTGGAATCAGGAAGACCTAAGCTCAAATTCTGTCTCAGATGTTTATTAGCTGTATGACTCAGGTAGGGTTAGTAATCCTTTCTCAGCCTAGTTTCTTCAACTAGAAAACAGGGACAATAAAGGGCACACATCTCAGAGTTATTAGGAGGATCTAATAAGTTCTTTGAAAACTTTAAAGCACTATCTATATAAATGAAAGTTTCCTAATAAATCAGCCTTCAAAGTAGCTGTAAGGAGCTCTCCTATTGTGAACCCACATGAGGGGCTTGGTGGTGTTACTTTTGGAAATGCATGATAATATTTAATTGAGGGATCTTGCCTTCATTTTTAGATCATTTGCCTCACTATATGTAGGACAATTTGGAAAGGAGTGATTAAAGGCATGAGGAAAGGAACTGTATCTTGAAGGAAGTCAAGGTTTCTAAGAGGTAGAAGGAAGGCAAGAGAGAATTCTTGGCCTAGGGGACAAAATAAAGGCACAGAAGAGGGAGACTTGGTACCTAGTTAAAGTAAGAACAAGTAGATCGATTTACATGGAATGCCTAGGGTGGAAATGAAAATAATGTACAAATGTCCTGGAAAGTTAGTCTGAATCTAGATTGTCTGTCCTTCTACCTTACTCATCATTTGAGAAGTTTGGAAACTGAGGCCCAGAGAATTTAGATGATATGTGCAGCTAACAATTAACAGTTGAAATGTGAACGTAGGTCCAATGACCTCAAATTCTGAGTTCTCTCCACTATACTATGCTGCCTTAATCATCTCTCATCCTATATTTGAATTCTTCCTTCCTGTTGCTAGTATATATGTACACTCTAGTACTTTTGTTAGTTGTTAGTTGATATAGTTGAGATCAGTGTGTTTTGAGTACATCCTTAGACTAATACGGGGTAGTTTCTCTTTCTACAGCTCATGAAATAATACTCTGGCATTAATAACATTTTTACAGGAGTGCTTACCTGGTTTGGAGAAATAATTCCAACATGAGAACAGTATTCCCTGTCCCACCCCCAGGCTATTGCCAGTAGTGTAGCCAATATATGAGAGAAGAAGTGATGGCCCAAATTCATGTTTGGTAAAGAAGTTTGCCGCCAAACCAAACCAAAACTATAAAAAAGGCATTAATAATATCAGGTTAGTTTGAATTTGTAGTCACAGAAAGGTATTATAGTTATAGTATGTATTGCTTTTCTGATTCTATTTATTTCCTACTGCATCTGTGTATACACATCTTCCCATGTTTTTCTGAATTTCTCATGTTGTTTCTTATTGTGCAATAATATTTCATTACATGCATGTACAACAATTTCTCTTGCCTTTTCACAATGAATAGGTATCCCCTTTGTTTCCAGTTCTTTGCTACCATGAAAAGTGGTGCTATCTCATAAAGATTTTACAAAGATGAGAGAAGAGGGATGTGACTCATTCATTAGGGCCTGGTATTCTCTTCTCCTTTCTTTTTTGTAATAATACAGCTTTTTCTAAGTGTTTAGTGTCTTTGTATGGCATAACTTGACAGTTTTTCTCTTAGTGCTTTAAAAGTAATATTACCTCCAGTACAGATTTCTTCTGTTTATTCTTTTTCTACTCCAAGGGTTCTACCTGACTTTCTCCTACGTTCCATTTCTACTTTCCCATTTAGCACAGCAAATACGTACAACATGTACCTTGGCATACACGGGAGGGCCTGTTGCACAGGTTCTTAGATCTGCTTTTCTAAAAGGAAAGCAACTTTTGAGGGGTCAACAATCTAATCACACACATATATCATTCACTTAGTTTAGGAGAAAAAATCAGCACCCTGAACTTCAGAGGAAATACAAACAGAAATTACAAGCAGAAATTATTAAACAGAAAGACGAACAGGCAAGGCTTCCAACTGTCTGACCATAGACAATACAAACATGGTTACCAGAGAGAGAAGCTCCAACATCTGGGTTTGCAAAGCCAGGGGGGCTCCTTAACGGCTACCCAGAGTCTCATCTGGGATAATCACACATTATTCCAATGATTTAAGCCCCCAAGCAAAACCTTACCTCAGAGTATATGTACACTTTTCAGAGCTGGAGGGCAGGACCCTCCTGACCCAGTGCCTCATTAACTATCAACAAAAGGTGTGGACCTTCATACAAAACAAATATCCCCTAATCAAGCTTCCCTTAATAGCCCTACCTGAGGCCTATTAATGGTTGGGAAAGATTTTTAACTCTCATTACAAATACTGAGGTGTTAAAGTCCCAATGTAGTGGTTCCATTATGATTGGTGATAAGAATAAATAGTATACAGAAATACTGTCAAATCAAATCCACTTTCTGTCTTTCTTCCACTTTCATCTCTGAGTGCCCTTGGGATTATTTGGCTTAATGGGGTCTCATGTCAAGATTTTTGTAAACTCATTCTATTCTCTACTGCTTTTCACCATTTCATAAGGAAATTCTGATGGTAATCTCTATCCTTTGCTTCCACAATGTTTTGTATATGTGTTTATCCTTTCTGGGCCTTCTTAAACTTTTTCCATTCATGACCCCTTTTTGTGTTTAGCCAGCATTAGTTGGTGTTGCGTGGCCTGAGGGCATGTGCAGTACAAAGTGCACATGGTTTGTGTTCACAACCAAGGCTGCCAGTGAAGTGGCCCCATGCAGACAAGGGCTGCCTGAAACACCTTGGATTCATTATATATTTGATTTTGAATCAATTTTTGGTCGTTGTGCATGTAGAGACCTTTTACTGTTGACAAATTTTTGTAACCCCATATGCGATTGAGACCCACAATTTAAGCAGCATTGCACCAGTGTTACCTTTGGCTGCCATGGTTTGCAAGAAGATCAAACGTTGGGTAAGATATTTTTTGGCAATTTTGCCCTCTTTGTTGTGGTAACTTTTGTTGAACTTCTGTAAGACATAGTAATATTTCAAGTCAATATTTATCCAATTTCTGTTTTTTTCCTTATTTGAATAGATCAGTTATTGCGATTACATGCAGCATTTTCTTATCTTTATTTTTCCATTTTGGTATTGATTTTGATCTTTGCTGTAGCTGTCTCTTCTAACTGAAGGTCTAAGTCTTCACAGGTAGCTGATCTAGAAATGACTTTGACATCTTCTTATTTCCTCCTAAGATATAGTAAATTTCCTATTTTGTGAGTTATTTTGATTGGGGTTTTATTCTTATTTATTTAGAAGTTCTGGGCATTTTTGTGCATTTTTTTTTTTTTTGCTTTCATTATAGCATTCAGAATTTTTGACTTGATGCTTAGCTGGAAGGTCTATGATCCTCACATTATCTATACATTATGTCTTTGGGATCAATGTGTTTTGCTTGTGTGGAGATGTGTTCTTGTAACATTATTGTTTTTTTCTTCTACTCGTCTTTCCAGGTTGTCCTTCACTCCTATGTACTTATATTATCAGTCTATTGCTTTCGCTTCTTTGGAGAGACTTACCACCGTGGATTCCAGTTTTGCTCTTCTGGTAATTATTTCAGTTGTGTAGGACATAGATTTTTGCTATTTGTTACCTTCTAACTTCCTCCCTCAAGTTTCTGATGTCTCTCTTGAACCATTCTCAAATAAACAGTGTTCTCTGTTTTATCAGGTTTTGGTTCAGTTTCTTTTGTCTTACAATATTTATTTAGAGATATTGTGATCTTTTAGAGGTCTTGGCACTCATCTTCCTTTCTTATTTTATTACCTTTCTTGCTAATTTATCTGTGCATGTTCTAGGTTTTTAACTGAATTTTCTTCTTTCTGAGATCTTTAGTAGTTTTTGTCACATCCCCTTTTCCCCCATCACTCACTTTCTGACTTTTCTCCCTATGCTGTTGGGTTTGTTTCCAGGGTTGGGCTTCAAAGATGTCTCAACCTTTTCCCAAGTGGGAGAATTCATTTTTCAATGGCTTTGCTTCACATTCTCAAGTATTTCTGAGGGAAAAGAATTGGCCTCGGCTGGATTCCAGATTCCCTTTCTTTAGGTCCAAGATGGTCCTATATACTGACCCTCTGTTCTTTAGTTCCCTGGCTAGGCTGAGTCTTTTCTGATGTTTTTTGGAGAGTAGGTGTTCTGGCAGAATTACTGTTGCCTTGGAGTTCTGTCTCCTGAGGGCCATCCGAGGCAAAAGGGAAATGAATTTACTCCCCCTTCTCCCTATGCCTCTCCCTCCTCTCAGTGTGTCTGGAATGAGTTGAAGTCCATTGCTTATCATAACAGGATTCTCTGGAGTCAGGGATGATGTGTGCTGGCAGAGATGATAGCAAAGGAAAATCTTTGAGTGAATCCCAAAGCACAACCTGTGGGTTGGTTTATGTGCCCTGCCAGAGCATGGAGGGTACAGGGGGGAGGGGTATTGAGTGATGGAGTTAAGGCTTATCATTATCCATTGTTAATTCATAAGGCTGTTACCTTGTTGAGCTCCTTATTTTCTTATTTTATGGAAACATGTAATTGCTTTAACTCTGTTGCATAATTCCTCTATTTTTTAAGACTTAGTGATTACTAGAGAAAATGTTTAGTCCTCCATCTTGTTTACAAGACCCCTTTCCAATATCCTTTTTGGTTATTTCATGAGGTTATGTTGTGGTTGACACACAGGTGTGAGTCTCAGTCTCTTCATGATGTTACCATGGTCCAGTTCTTTTAGAATGTCTACTACTAAGGCATTGGTTGTTGGACAAAAATGTCACATTTATAGTACCAACAGTTAAATTAATGTTTATGGATAGCCTTAGAATGGTGTGCTTCATAGTAAACCCAATTTGCGACCACTCTTCTACTATTCTATAGAAGTAGAAGGGACCCATAGAGGAGTGAGAGACATTTTCTATTTTTCTTTGTGTAATGGATTGCCTTGGACAACACATTTTATTATTTACTGACCAACACTCTTGGTCCTCAGACAATAGCTCCAGCTTTTCAAAGGGACTATATTCAAAGACTTTCTAGCATTATAGAAGTTTTCATAGCAGATGAGCTGGTGTATGTGGTTTTCACAAAACAAGGGTCATCTCTGTGTTTATTTCTCTTTAGGCTAAGATTAAATAGGATAGAGACTATAACTATTATTTTACCTACATGGGGAGCTCCCCAGGTGAGGAAATTTCCTCTACCAAAGCAATTTATTGTCTTAGAGCAGGGGTGGGGAACTTGCAACCTAGAGGCCACATGTGACCTTCTAGGTCCTTGGGTTTGGCCATTTGGCTGTCTAAATTTTATAGAACAAATCCTTTTATTAAGGGAATTTGTTGTGTGAATTTTGGATTTAGTTAAAGGGCCGTACTTGAGGACCTAAAGGGTCACATGTGGCCTTGAGATCACAGGTTCCCCACCCTGCCTTAGAGGGTTATCCAGAACAGAGAGAGGTTAAATGACTTACCTAGGACCACATAGTCTATATATGTAGGAGAAATGGCTTGAACTCTGATCTTTCTGACTTCACAGTGATACTTCTATCCATTATGCTACACTGCCTCTATTGGGTAAATACTATACTTCTAATACTCTGTATTTCTAATCGAAATCTTCCTATATGCCATACCTTCTTTCAGTAACTGATTCAGACAGTTAAGTAGAGCTAGAGTAGAGATATTTCAGCCCTTGTGAAATAGCATCAGGTTGTTAGATGGATTTGTAGCTTAGTCACAACTAAGTAGCAACTAAAATCATCTTAGGTTTGGGTCCAGAGCCATTCTGAAATAGCAATAACATAGAACTGCAGAATTGGAAAGGAGTTCTCTAACCACTGAGTTCAACCCAAACACAAAAGGAATAGTACATTTATGTAGGATATTCCCAAAGTCTTAGTGCAACTTGAAGCTATTAAAGCTTCAATTTAAGCTATTAAGAACAAAAACTGTACCAAGACTTTTGGGAATGTTTTACACATTTTATCTTTGTAAAGATAGATGGATGTTATTATTTTCCTTATTTTAAAGGTAGGGAAATGGAGGCCCAGAGAGGTTAAGTTAAAGTGAGGCTAAGAAGTGCTGCCCAAGATCATATAGCTGGTGACAGAGACAGGATTTGAACTCAGGTCTTCTTAACTCCAAACCTGAGTCACACTTTTGTTTTTAAAATAGAGATCAGCAGCTAATTAAGACTCTCCCTCTCCCTCCCTTCCTCCCTCCCTCCCTCTCTGTCTCCCTTGCTCCCTCCCTCCCTCCCTCTCTCTCTCTCTTTCTGTCTCTCTCTCTCTCTCTCCCTCCCTCCCCCATACAATGCAGAGGATTTGAAGGAAGATTGAAAAAGAGATCTTTAGACAAAAATGTGAGTATCAGGTGAAGCTTTTTGTGTTGGGAACAAAAGCACATAGATTTTACTATATCTGTGGATCTTAAGAATTCTTTCTTTTAATCTGACTTGTAATTTTATTGCTTTAGGGGATTCCTGATAAGGAAAATCTCTGTACTAATGCATATTGGTCTCTGCTGTGAAATTTATAATTTCAAAGAGCTATCTGGGAATTCTGAAAGGTTGTGACTTTCCTAAAGTCTTACAACCAGAATCTGCCATAAATGGATTTGAATCCAGGTCTTTCAGATTCTAGGGTTGCCTTATTTTGTGCTACATCTACTCAAGATCTTGTCCATAACAAATGGGGGAGGAGAGGCTGTACTTCCTTACTGGTCATCAGTATCTATATGCTTTCCCATTTCTAACCTAAATCTCTCATGCTTCAGTTTATAGTAATTTATTCTTGTTTTGTCCTTGGCAGAGATATAGAACAGCTGATCATATCCTCTGCACTAACTTTCATCAGGTTTTCCCTTGGTTCTTTCTTCTCTAACACAATCATTTTCTACTTGTGAAGGCCAAAGGGCTGTTTCTCAGCATGTGAGAACATCAGAATTCTATAGAGACTTTCTTCTTTTTCTTCACCAATCTCATCATATCCTTTGGTCACTGAGTTCTTCAAATGGCACCTTTATAATTAATGTCAATCTTCTTGGCATGCAAACATGCAAATGTATTTGGGCTTTCCTGATGGAGTGAATGACATCCCTGATATCAATTAATCTGGGAAGTAAGCTAGGAAATGAGGGAGGAAGAGAAGGATGATGAGAGTGGTTACAAATGTATCTCCTGAATTGTCTTCAGAAATCCTAATTCTGCAAATAAAAAGGAAAAGAGAACTGCCTAAGTAGAATCGGTGACCTCTGCTGATTTAGAATTTATAGAATCAGGTCCTTTCTATGTACAACCTGGTCTCTTGAGTATAGCTCTGACACGTTAGAGAAGATACTTTAGAATAATGACCTCTATAAAATGAACCAGTTCATTGTACACATAACTATAGATAGGAAACAACTATTAGCCACAATTATAGACTGCTGCTATCTTATAGTTTGAAATTCTTTGAAATAATGTCACTTTCTTATAGTTCTATAAATTTTCATATGTGTAAAGATAACAGTACCCTTTTGTAAAACTGATGTTGGGTGACAGCCTTATGGGTTGTGTCATGTCAAGTTTCTGCTGTATATAGTTTTGTTTCAGAAGACATCACCCAACCCACAAAATGCCTGAACCTATGTCCTGTAATAGCTTTCTACTCTAAATATTTAGAAACCATATTATCATTTTTCTTTGTGGAAATATGTGGTTTAATATTAACTTTTAATTGTGCTGTCATTTCTTTGGAGCAATTTTACATAGAAATTTACAGATGAAGCAAGTTATTCTGTAGAGAAATTGAACTGCATTAGATATCTATAGCCAAAAATAAAGGATGTAATATGTAGTCTATATAATGTTTATAAAGCATTTTGTGAACCTTGAAGAACTATATAAATTCCAGTCATCATCATCATCATCATCACTATCATCATCACCATCATCATCATCATCATCATCATCATCATCTTCATCATCATCATCATCGTCATCATCTTCATCGTCATCATCATCATCATCATCTTCATCGTCATCATCATCATCTTCATCATCATCATCGTCATCATCTTCATCGTCATCATCATCATCGTCATCATCTTCATCGTCATCATCATCATCTTCATCATCATCATCTTCATCATCGTCATCGTCATCATCTTTATCGTCATCATCATCATCATCATCATCATCTTCATCATCGTCATCGTCATCATCATCATCATCTTCATCGTCATCATCATCATCTTCATCGTCATCATCATCATCTTCATCGTCATCATCGTCATCGTCATCATCTTCATCGTCATCATCTTCATCGTCATCATCATCATCGTCATC
>CM053770.1:361529054-361605288 GCA_028658325.1 Potorous gilbertii | reverse complement strand
TCATCGTCATCATCTTCATCGTCATCATCTTCATCGTCATCATCATCATCATCTTCATCGTCATCATTGTTATTATTGTCAGCTTCCAGTCACCAGCCTTCCAACCTGATGCTGACTTCATTCCCTGAATCTTTTACTGAGCTCAAATAATGTTTATAGAGCAATATGGGGGTCTACTGATGAATGTTTTTCACCTGGACTCTCTGAGGTGAAAAAGGATTGATACACTTTTAAGTTTAATCTGCATTGTTATCATTTCCTTAGGTCTAGATAATCAACAATAAATCAAGTCCTGGTTTCTAGCTATTGCCAATTTCTGAGGTGTAAATGACTACGATGAAAATTTAGCAATTGTCTCCTGCAATCCTGTTCCAGCTGACTTCAACAGACTTCTGGCTAGAAGACAAATATATCCTAAGAGAAACGTATTCTAGACTGACCTATCCAATACTCTCCTTTTCTATTTTTTTCTATTCCTATCATAGCTAATTCTTTATTTCCTAGAATTGTCTCATTTATTTCTAAAGTGGTAAATAAAATAAAGAATCCAATTAGCTTCCTCAAATCATACTCTTATCCCTAAAATCAAATTCATCAGAGATTCTCATCTTGCTAACATCAGGATACACAACATTGAGTAGTTATAAGAGTTCTGTGTCTGGCAGGCCTTATATAGCCACTCTTTAAATTAAAATATAGAAGTAATTTACAATGCAATTCAAAAAATATTTGCTTAGATTTTCTCTCCTGATGGCAGGGAAATTTGCATTCGAGTAGGAGATACTTTGTGCTAAAGGGGTATGTCCTGTTTGCTTATTGCATCTTGGCTAGGAAAATATTTTATTTTGCTTTAAGTATTTTTGTTTATAGGACTTTCAGGAAATTGATATGATGCTCATTCAAGCAGTTAGAAAATATATTCAGCAATCAGCAGACTATAAAAGCTTGAAGTAACTTCCTTTCTCTCTTCCTTTTACACTCTGCCCATCCCATTTCTCATTCTGTAATCACCTTTCCCCATTTCCTTTCTCTCTTATGTTCCTTCTCCTTCCTTTTCTGTCTCATATTAGAGTTTATATTTTCCAAGGGACATGGTCATAGTCACCAGTAGAGGAAAAATGTGACTGCCAGAAAATCTACCTTTATTTTTAAAACCAAATAACCTGACAGCCCCTTTATTTACACCATTGTCAGAGATGGCACAGAACATATAAGCCTCTCTTATTTATTTCTGACATTTAATTCTGTTGAACAGAGTGCAAGATGAAAACCAGAAACTGCATGTTGCTAAAAAGACAAATTAATTTCTCTGCAGCGTATGGTCCTTTCTTCCCTACTGCTGGAACCCTTGACAATGACCTCCCCAAAATGAGTTCTTTAAAAATTGTAAAAATATGACCAGCCTATGTGAAAAATGACCTACTTTCATGTAGTTGGTCACTTACAGAAAGTTTTTCAGCTATGTTACTTATGACTGTGACCTTCAAGTCCCAATTTTTATGAATGTCTTGAGCAGTTTAGCATGATAAATGATATTATAAGAGCTAATTAAATTTGCACCATTTTTTAATAACTTGCCATTTCTGGAAGTCGGCCGCCTCTGTGGTTCATGGATCATCTTTCTTCCATGCTTGACGCAGGATAAGCATATGTTGTGGCTGATGTCCGACATTAACCTGGTGATGTTTCACATTCTCCCTGGGGACTATCTATAATAAGACAGCATACCCACTATGATGTGTAAACAGTTTAATGCAAAGTCAATGCAAAGAAAAATATAGTAGCAGGATGTGGAAGGAGTAACAACATAGTAGTTTACAGTTTCGTCATTACTTATTCTTCATGTATCTTCACAGTGAAGGTTAACCACCCCTTAGGACATTAACTAACAAATTCTGATGTTATGTGTAATAGAAACACATGATAATACACATATATCCTGTTGCTACTTAAGTTGTGAGACACTTGTTCAGGAGAGGCATTACTTAAGTAGTGCTATGAAAGTTAATGAAACACACAGATTTATTTTCCATTCACATAGTAGAGGCTCTGGAAACATATGTTGCATGAATGAATATTTTTCATGATATTATTTTTGTTAACTAAAAGTATTTTGTTTTCACTGAACCTGAGATTTCATAGGTGTCGGAAGCGTCTGGTGAGAAACCTGCAAATACTGGTTAGAACCTTGTAAAATCTCTCTTTATATCTATGTTGTGGATCCATTATGACCCTATACTGGCAAATGATGCAAGATATTGGTTTATGCCCAATTTCTACTTACTGATTTCTGGTTTTTCCAACAATTTGTTTTTTGTTTTTACCAAATAATGAATTCTTAATACTTTGTATTTAACTGACAGCTGTCTGTACTGAGTAGTTTAATCTCTTGTCCAGGAATATGTGAATAGAATGTTGGGAGAGGGGGCTTGAACCCAGCTTTCTCTCTGTCCAATATACCATATTGATTATGGGAAAAAGAAAAAAAATTGGTTGTTGTAAGGAACAATTAGGATAGAATTTGTAAATTTCTTAGCACAGTGCCTAGCACATGACAGATGTAATAAAAATATTAGCTTTTATTACCAAATGTGTATTTTACCTTTCTTCCTCCCCTTCATTCTTAAAAGGGCAATAGTAATAGTTTGATAGATACTGAATTATACATAATTGGCTATGAATGAGGATGATCAATAGTTATGTATTCCCAGATCCCCACAGTACCCTGTCACATGAAAAAAAAATGATTCCTGACCCATCAACAACCATTTATTGAGCACCAACCGCATGCTGAGGCAGCTTGGTGGCATAGAGGATAGAGTGCTAGCCCTGGAGTCAGGGAGATCTGAGTTCAAATCTGAATTTAGACACTTACTAGCTGTGTGACCCTGGGAAAGTTACTTAACCCTATTTGCCTCATCTGTAAAATGATTTAGAGAAGGAAACTGCAAATCACTCCAGTATCTTTGCCAAGAAAACCCCAAATGAGATCATGAAGAGTCAATCATAACTGAAAAAGCGACTCAACACCACCAGTAAAAACTGCATGCCAGGCACTGTACTGATCTTTGGGAAAACAAAGACAGAAGTGAAACACTCCTTGCCTTCAGGGAACTTAACATTTTATTGAAGGAGACAACATTTACACAGAAAAAAATACAAAATAAATATATGGTAATTGGGAAGAGGGCACACTAGCTCTAGATGGGGATCAGGAAAGGCTCTTGTAGAAGGTGGTGCTTGAACTGAACTTTAAAGGAAATTAAACAATCTAAGCAGAAGAGCTGAAGAGTGAGTGGCATTACAAGCCCAGGATACCACTCCATGGAGATGGGGTTGTGAGGAACATTAAAAAGCTTGGATTAATATGTATAAAGGGAGTAGTGTGTGTGTGTGTCTGTGTGTGTGCATGTTCATCCTTCATTACCAAAGAAGATCATGCCATCAGAGAAATAATGACATGACTTGCACTTGGTCACCAGCCTCACTTCTTCTCCAGAATCATCTGAATCCAGTGACCAGATATTCATCAGGTTTACTAGAGATGACCCAGGATGAGGCAACTAGGGTTAAGTGACTTGCCCAAGGTCACACAGCTAGTGAGTGTCAAGTGTCTGAGGTGAGATTTGAACTCAGGTCTTTCTGACTCCTGCACTGGTGCTCTATCTACTGCATGCCCCAAAGGGAGTAATGTATAATAAGACTGGAAAGGTATTTTAAAGCCGGATTGTGAAAGACTTTACATGTTCAACAATATTTTATATTTAATCCTAGAGGTAGAGAACCACTGTAGTTTATTGAGCAGGGAGGGGGATGGAGAGAGGGATATCAATGATGATCCATCAAAGAGAACTGACAGTCATCATCTCTGTCTGTTCAGTTTCCTCTATGCCTCTATTTGCTGTTTCCTTCTCTAAATCCTCTATGGTTTTATTAAACTAAACATATCTTAGGATGGACAGAAATATGAGTACAGATTTATCAAATATTTTGTTTTCAGCCCTCTACTGTATTTTAATACCTGAAATATGAAGGCAGTTAATTGTACATCTCTCATGTATATACATCTCTCATTCAGTAAGGAATCTACCTCACAAGGATCAAGAGATTGGAAACTGGTATTTCTGGCCAATAAGGTACCTGAATAGAAGCAGACAGCCCAGTTTCCCACATAGCTATTTCAGCAAAAATCTAAAGATGACACAAGGACAAATAACGATTATATAATCTAATGAGAAACTATAATAAATGACTTCTACTTCCATACTTCACAGAGAGTCATTCAGAAACCCACAAACAGTAGGAAGAAGCCTTTGTCAGAGGATCTAGTCCCAGCGCAGGTCAGTGATAAGACAGCAACCAGACTATGGCCAGAGATCCTTATAACTTTCAGAACTCTACATCCAAAAGTAGCTAGACTGGAAAGTTACCCTGAGAAAGCCCTAAGGTGGTCAGGAAACCTTGGTGGGGAATGACTTCTAAGTATTCAAGAGGGGTAGTGACCAATGTTGTCATGTCATTACTCACATGAGGATGCCACAAGTCTTAGGAATTCAAAAATCCTAGTACTTTTATCCTTAGGTGCCATGGATAGATCTGCAGATCTAGTTCTATGAATTTTAAAGATCTGGAGGGAGGGCTAACCCTGGGAGGTGGAGGTTAGAGTTGGACTCAGGTGATCTGAATCAAGACCAAGATAGGTTGACTGCTCTACTCAAGAGGACAGCAAAAACTGGTTCTGACACATGGTTTATGAACTGAGGGTGCAAGAAAACCTAAGGCAATATAATTTACTAAAAAGAAATATAGTAGATACAGAGATACCCTAAAATCCAACCTAGAAGAAGAGATTAACTCCATTACAACTGCAAACAGAGACTCATTGGGGGAAAAAAAGGACTTCCAATAAAAACTACATGAATACCTGAGAAATGAACTGAGACAAAAGAAAAGAAAAAAAATCTGAAGGAGAAAACTAAAATGAAAATCAGTAGTTTAGAAGAACAAGCAGTAATCCTTACCCAAATAACAGATTCACTAAAAAATCAGAGTAAACCAAACAGAAATCAATGAGATAAGAAATGTTACTTTCACTTGGGCTCTCTTTCCTGATTCTAACTTGTGTTTGTGGGTCAGTTACCCAGTAGGTTGTTGGCTATACCTCCCCATCCAGGTTTTAGGGGTTTTAATCCAGAGGCTTGGGGTATTCTTGTGCTATTGCTCATAATCCACTATCTGGTGTGTACCCCACAATATCAATCTTTAGTTAATATCTCTCTAATATTATCTATAACTAATTAACATGAATTAGCTTTTACAAAGGGATATTTTTTGAAGAGATATGATAAATGATGAGCTTGTTGATTTTAGAAAAACATGGATAGACTTGTAGGAAATAATGAAGAGTGAAATAAGTAGAACAAAGAGAACATTGTTCACAGTAACAATAATATTTTTTTTAGGAACAGCTTTGAGTGACTATTTTGACTATTATAAATACCCAAATTGACTACAAAGGACATATGAAGGAAGATGCTATCTTTATCCAGAGAAAGAACTGACAAATAGAAGTATGTATAGAATGATGTTTTTTATATGTATATATATACATACATATATATATATATATATATATACACATATGCACACCCATACTACACCCACACCCACACCCATACCTTTCCCCTCCCCCCACACATACACATACACAATTTATATCTAATAGTAGCCTTGGGGGTAAGAGGGAAGAAAATAAAGAAAAAAAATTTACATGTTAAATTTATTATATATTTAAAAGGAATAACAAGTTGTACATAATAGACTTGCACTTTCATGTGCAAACATCTATGTTCTATGTGAGGGAAATGCTTGTTTTATTTCATAAATTAAAAATAAAATAAAGATATTTTTTTTAAAAGGGAAAGGATATGATAAGAACTAGAGCACAAAAATTACCTTAACTGGAGCTCATGCTTATTGCAAGAGATTTTTACCTCTGTTTTTAATTGGGGAAGGATTTGGGAAGGAAAAGAAAGTAGCAAAGGTTAGGTCTATTAAAAAAAATAGAGTACGGACATTGAAACACTTTCAAAAGTGTACAAAGGACTCCACAGGAAAATTCAGAAGGAAGCAGAGATAAGCAGAATAGTTTTGAAGACAATGGGGTGGAATTTATTACATACCTTTAAAAATTCTGTTTAATAGAGACAGTTTCTTTTGTAATCCTGTTTTGGTTTTCTATTTTGCATGTGGAAATGATCATATTTTTAGTAGTTGTTAAGTTTGGAATGAAAACAATTTTAAAAAGTGCTTAGTATAGTGCCCAACACACAGTAGGCATTGGCAGTTATCATTTATTAAGTGGAAATGATCTTTTTGGTTGTGCAGTTTATGTCACAAGGACTATGAGGATAGATAACAATATATTCACATGGCCAAGCACTTTCCTCACAATGACTCTTACATGGAGAAAAGTGAGAAGAATCTTTTATGCAAAGATAGGTGATTCAATTATTTTTATCCCCATTTTACAGATGTTGAAACTGAGCCCCTCCAAGGTTAATTGACTTGCTCCTGACTACATAGCTAGTTGGTTTCTGAGGTAAGATTCAAATCCAGATCTTTTGACTTTCTGAGTACAGGACCTTATCTATTGTGATTCATTGTTGGTCACAAAAACCCCAGAGTAACAACTTTACAACACACAATACTAATTTCCAGCTCTGGAAATTCTTTTTTTTTTTTTAATCAAATTTAACCTAGTACTTTTTTGGGGGTGGGTAAATAGGGGAATACCTTAAATGCAGTAGTTGTGCTGAGATGTCACATTGTGCAATTGACTTTTTCTTGATACTTCATTCATGGTCTAACCCTAAAATTTTGTCCACTGTACCCAATGCTATCTTTTATTTTTAAAGTGAGAAAACTATACTTCAGCTTGCAGTCAGAGTTCATCAGTTCTTTCTCTGGAGGTGGATAGAATTTTTCATGAGTCCTTTGGAATTTTCTTGGATCATTGTATTGAGCAGAGTAGCTGTCTTTCAAAGTTGATGGACATTCCAATATTGCTGTTACAGTGTACAAAGATCTCCTGGTTCTCCAATACTGTCTTTATTGTAGAGCAAGAGTGATTCTTTTTCTGGTATGTGTCTTATGTTTCATCTCAGTTCAAGAAGGTATTCATGATTAAAACTGAAGTCCTTGGATCTCTTATGGACTGCAACCAAGGGGGACCTTTTAAACTGAATTTTGCTCAGTAGTCCTCTTCCGTCCTGCTTTTCTGTAGCTGATGGAGGTTGGAATTAACTCTGTTGGCCTCGGTGTGCTCCAGTCAGTTATTCTGCTTCTTTGGGTTTGTATTTGTAATGTGCCCTGGCTGCAAAAAAGGACCTGGCAGGAAGCTTACAAAAACAGTGTTAATATGCTCCATTCTGAGAGAGCTTCTGAGAAGCACAGCTGTAAAAGCCACTCTGGAGAGTGTGTAGCTTCATCTCCTAACAAACTGTCATTCTTAGAATCTAGGTTGCCTTCAGAAATCCAGCTCATTATCCAGAGATGTGAGAACTCTTGATTGACCTGTTCTCTTTCTGCAGCTAATAGAACTGTCAGTTCTATTGTCACTCAGCCATCACCTGGACTACCAACGTAATAAAAGCCTTAAAGGTAATATAGGAAGTGGAGCATCCCAAGGGCATAACCTTCTCAAACCCTACTTTAAAGTTGTCTGAAGCTGTAAGCAAAGGGGAGTGGATGAGATACGATCTTTTTGTTTTGTTTTGTTCCTTTCTGCGAGTACAAGGCTTTCCCTTCTCTCTGCTTGTTTACATCCTTTGATACTATGAAGGGGCAAACTCAGATTATATGAGAGGGATTCCATTGTCAGGAGAATAGAATGTGTATCCATGGTAGGTACTTCTGGGTAGTTGCAGTGAATAACTGGTCATGGAAATTATTTTTTAATAATGTTGTATGCCTGACTAGTGTATTGATAGTGCATTTTTTGCTTATTGCTAGTGGAATTTTGCTTCTTGTTGGGAAGATCTTTCCCATCCATTAATAGACCCATGTGACCTGCTTAAGTCACATGGAAGCCTGAGTTACATGAATCAAGTCACATGGAACAGAAAGAGGTGTAGCAGGAAAGGTGGAACAGGAAGACGCAGAGCTGGAACAGAACTGAGAGGAAGTTAGAGAGCAGTCAGAACGGAAGGATGCTGGCAAGCAGGCAGCTGTGGGGGAGAGAAGAGCATTTTGCTTAAGGGAGAATTTTGTGATTTGTTTAAGAGAGTTGATTTGGAGGAAGCCTAACAGAGGGAAGACTTGGGGCTGGTGTTGGCCTCAGCATTGATATTGTGTATAGCTTTCTTTGTTACTATGATGTATTTGGCTTTCTGTTGTCTGAGTAAATGTTTTGGTTATTTCTTCCATGTGGAGAGTCTGTTGTATTTCACAATTTAAAATTGTCCTGGCATATTCATGGCTGCTGTAGGCACTGTGAGTATCATGATGGCACTACAACTAGTGGGACACTGTTAGAGAACCTAGAAAAAAAGCATGAACAAACAGCTATAGAAAAAAATAATTGTCTTTTTGTGACTTGTTTTCATCTTTGTCACTTTCCTGGTCCAAGGTAGTGAATAATGAAATCACTGAACTTTTGGAGATAGAAAGCACTACAGATATCTAGTCTATTTCCCTCCTGATACCTCCACAACAAATGGTCATAAGATTTTTTTTATATACGTCTAGTGAAAATGGTACTCACTACTTCCCACAGCAGTCCTTTCCATTGTTGGAAATGTCTAATCATTAAGAAACTCTTTGCTATAATGAATCAACTTCTTCCTTCTTGTAACGACTTTTGGTTCCAATTCTGAATTACACAGATTAAGTCTAATTTCTGTCCATGAGACAATCCTTCAGATACTTAAAGATAACAAATATGATCTCTCTCTCCCAGGTTAAATATCCCCATTTCCTTCAATCATTCATCACCTCATATTTTAGAATCTTTTTACCATCCCACACTTGTATGTATAAGATGACAATTGATCTTCTGCTTTGATTAATTGGAATCTAGTCCTTAACATACCATGCATTACCATGGTAAGGTTACTCTGTTTTTATGGTAACCAATTTCCTTTTTAAGGTTAAGTAGCAATTTCTTTTCTTATCAGGGTTGGGGAAGAGAGGGTTCCAAAAAGAAAAGGACATTTAGTGATAGAAATTTATGTTAACTCAATACCGATGAAAGCATGACTGTGTCAAAGAAGTATGCTGAGATGCTGAATTCATGAGCCTTGAATCTATCACTTATGTAACACATTTATGATTTTATAAAATCTGGTTTTGTTTTAATTACACTACATTACAGTTAACTTATTGTGTCACAAATACATTATGAATATCATATCCTATGGAAATATATTCCATCTGTCATGATGCAAGTCCAAATGTAACTAATATCTATTTATGGGTAGACAATTATCAAATCATTAACTAGGGATCAGTGAACACTTCTCTTGTCAACTCTAAACATTTGTTTGAATGTCATTTGCTTTCTTTAAACTTCTAAATTCTGCTAGAGAATGAATGTGTTTACATCCCACACCTCAAATTTTACAGAAAAGCCTCAAATTCAGCTAGGATTTGTTTCCCACCTACACTTGTCATCAAGACATAAGTGCTTTCTAAAAATCAATAAGTTGTCATCTTTCCCAGCAAAACTTAAAAAAAAAACCCTAGATCCATGAAGTTTCTAATTGCTTTTCCTTCCTGCCCGGTATTTGGGACCATCATCATGAAGATAGTATAAGACTATCTCTTGATGGTTCATAAAGTGTTTTCTTCACATCAACCCTTGGAAAGAGGTGGTATATATATTACTATTTTCATTTTACAGATGAAGAAACTTAGGCTGAGAGATATTAAGGTAATCCAGAATCACATGGCAGAGACACAAAGCCAGGTGTTTTGACTTCAAGTCCATTGCCCTTTCCAGTATTTTATACTACTTCTATTATTTGGAAACCAACTTTATTTTATGTGTGTCTTGTTTCTTCTCTTTCCTTTTCTATAAGTGTAGGCTAAAACTTTGTCTTTATTAAAATTTTTTTCATTATTATTTTATTTTGTTTTACTATTACTAAGCATTTGTTCTCCCCCCACCTCAATTTCCTCTCCCTGGGGGGAAAAAGAAATGTACTTCATAAGCACAGTCTAAGAAAACATCCCATATCAGTCATGTCCAAAAATGAATTTCTTATTCTGTGTATGATTCTATCATTTCCTTTGTCAGAACGTAGGGAATCAAGGTTGATCATTTAGTTGATAAGAGTTCTTAAGTCATTCAAAATTGTTTTATAACATTGACATTATAGTATACATTGCTCTTCTGGTTCTGTTCCTTCACTATGCATCAGTTCATACAAGTCTTTCCTTGTCTTTTTGAAGATATTTTCCTCATTTCTTAAAGCAAATTTGTATTCCACTGCATTCATATTACCACAATTCGACTAGCCATTCCCTAATTGATGGGTATCCTGTAAGTTTCCAGTTTTTTGATATTACAAAGAGAGGGGCAACTAGGTGGTGCAGTGGATAGAGCACCAGTGCAGGAGTCGGGAGGACCTGAGTTCAAATCTCACCCCAGACAATTGACACTCACTAGCCATGTGACCTTGGGCAAGTCACCTAACCCCAATAGCCTTGTCTTGGGTCATCTCCAGTCATCCTGATGAATATCTGATCACTGAATTCAGATGGCTCTGGAGAAATGAGACTGGTGACCTGCACAGCCCTCCCTCACTCAAAACAAAGTCAAGTGCAAGTCATGTCATTATTTCTCTAATGGCATGGTCTCTTTGGCAATGAAGGATGAAATACACACACACACACACACACACACACACACACAGAAATATTGTAAATATCTTTGTATATCGAAGAGGACCTTTTCCTCTCTTTTTTTTTTTTTAACCTTTTGAAGGCATAGGCCCAGCCATGGTATAGCTGAGTAAAAGAACATGCACTGTTTAGTAATTTCTGTTTATAATTCCAAATTTGCTTTCCAGAATGGGTAGACCCATTCATAGCTCTACTAACAATTCATCAGTGTGCCCATTTTTCCACAACCTCTCCAACATCTGCTATTTTCCTTGGTCATCTTTTCCAATTGGATAAGTATAATATAGAACCTCAGGATTGCTTTAATTTGTGTTTTCCTAATTATTAATGATTTGGAACTTTTTTTAATAATACATAGCTATATATAACTTGGATTTTTCCCCTTGAGAACTGACAACTCAAATCCTTAGGGAATTGCTCTTATTCTTATAAATTTTAATTAGTTCTTCATATCTTAGGAATGAGACCTTTATCAGAGAAACTTGTTTCAAGGTATTTTTCTCCCCAGCTAGTTGTTTCCCTTTTAATCTTAGTTATGTTGGATTCATCTGTGCAAAAACTTTTAAATTTTATGTAATTAAAATTATCCATTTTATCTTCTATGATCCTCCCTGTCCCTTCTTTGGTCATAAACCATTCCTGCATCCATATGTCTGGTAGGTAATTTTTTTCTCTAATTTGTTCATGATATGAACTTTTATATCTAGGTCACATTTCCATTTGGAACTTTCCTTGGTATAAGGAATAAGGTGTTGGTCTAAATTGAATTTCTTCCAGCCTGCTAAAGACTTTATATTTAGAATCATACTGTGTCACACTGTGGGAGTACAGAAAAATGTAATGGTGTTGAAATGAGATACCTTTTCCTTGTAAACTCTTCATTCCTATGGAATAGGAGGTACACAATAAGAACAGTGAAGTGGGAGTCTGAAGTCTTGAATTCTAATCCTCATTTTTCCATTAGCTGATTGGGTGACCTTAGGTCTCATCATTCGGTGTCTTTGGATTTTAATTATCTTTGCAAAATGGAAGCTATAGACTGGAAGATGTCTATGATTCATCCTAGCTCTAAAATTCTTTTAGAAACGCAAGAGATATTGTCAAATGACTTTGTATTTATATTTCCCTTAGGTACAGTGGCAGGTCTGTCACTGTCTCTTTGCCATGGTAGATTCCAAAGTATGATACTAGTCTTTAGAGAAGTCATTTGGTTCCTGATCATGTAAGATGGCCATCTGCTGTAAATGTATTCACTGGAAAGTTTCAGGTTGTTCCTGTGCATCAGGGATCCTTAAGATGTACGATTGCTGACAGCAGCAGACGGGCTGCACCTGGTTGTTACATTGACAAGCCTAACGTTCCCCTCATGGGTCTTGGTTGCAAAACCTCCTTGGCTCATTACCTGACATTGTTGTGGACTATTTTAACTCATAGAATCTTCTCCCATGGGCTTCAGTTCCTCCCTTTGGGACTTGCCGTGAGAAGAAAGCATTAAAAGTGACTCTGGGACAGTGAAAAGGCAAAGTGAAGTCTTCATGTGGGGTCATAATTACACAATTACCTAAAGCCTCAAGGTAATTGTGATGGGAATATTAATTTTTAGCAGCTTACATTTTGTTTTTAGGCTTGGGGGTAATGCCACCTCCTGGTTTTCCAAGTCTGTGGTTCAGCAAATGAATGTGAGTCCTACCTACAGGTTAGGAAATAAACAAGAAAAGGGGCAAATCCATTTTCAATGATGACTCCTATTTGGCCAAACTAATTGAAATCTGTGGCCCTGAAGGGTCATTTTATGAGAAGTGCCAACTGGCATCTAATTATGGTGGCTGTGTTTTCCTTCAAAAGCATTCTGATCCATACCCCACCCCCAGCCATTCCACATGGATATAAATTAAAGGAGCAATTAAAATAAACTCCAATAGATATAATCACAGCAGAATTAAATAGAGTTAATAGGCTGGCTGAAAACTCAGAATTTGAACAAGTTGATTCTAGTTGTCCTCATGGTGGTGTGAGTAATAAGCTCAGTAGAGCCAAACCTAACTCAGGCTAAACACCTGCACACTTAAAAGGATGGACTTGATTTTCATTGTGTGGGTTCAATTTGGCTTAGTTGCTTTCAAAGGATAAATAACCTTCTGGCACATCAAGTATCAATATTCCCTTTATTAAAAATGAGGTGACTCAAGATCACATTAAGGTCTATTGAAATGCTATCTGTTCCCAAGCCAGAAAAAATAATGATGGCATTAGCACCATTTATTCAACATTTGGCACTCAAACAACAGAACACAATAGAAAGAAGTAAAATAAGGCCACTATTTTGACCTTCATTGAAGTTCTTTTCTGTGGACTCATCAAAGCATGAAAGTAACAATGAGTTCTTAAGGGTGATGACAATGGAATAACCTCTTTCAGGTCCTACCCATTTGGAAAGTCCGGCTATATGTGATAATTAGAGCGTTTAGTTGTGTCTGACTCTTTGTGACTCCATTTGGCATTTTCTTGGCAAATAGAGTGGAGTAGTTTACCATTTTCTTCTCCAGCTCGTTTTATAGGTAAGAAAACTGAGGCAAGCAGGGTTAAGTGACTTGTCCGTGATCACACAGCTAGTAAGAGTCAGGAGACATTTGAGAGGACAGTGACTCTGGGTAAGAGAGACTTCTTGAAGGATGGGTACAACACTGTCATGTCTTAGGATCATTACCTTCTTTAGGTTGGCTTTTTGTGCCTTATAACATCTGAAGCAACCAAACTCTGAGAACCATCCTCTTAAAGGGAAACTATTCCAGACTATGTAAAATAGATACTATTTCTACCATACTATTCTAGTCATGTAACTATGTACCTGCATATACCGTGGGCTTTGTGGTAGGACCCAGAGAAACTGAAGTAAGGCTGAAAGTAATGAATAGGACATAGGTACAAAAATCTATATTTTTAAATCTATATTTATTATATTTAATGTATATAATAATTTGATATATATTTATATATATATTTTCAGATCTAAGGAAATACTGAGGAACTAATGGTCAGTGTTGTTACCACGACTGGAAGGAAGGAAGGAAAAAAGAGAGGAAGGAAGAAAGAAGGAAGGAGATATGAAGAGATAGAGGAGGAAGGGAGGAAAGCAAGGAATGAAGGAGGGAGGAAAAGAAAGAAAAAAGGGAAGAAGGAAAGAAACGTTTATTAAGTGCCTACAATGTACCAGGCACTGTGCTAAGTGCTTTACTAGTATTATCTCATTTGAGTCTCAAAACATCCCTGAGAAGTAAGTGCTATTATCGCTCTCATTTTACAGTTGAGGCAACTGAGGCAGGCAAAGGTTAACTGATTTTCCCAGATTCAAGCTAGTAAGTGTTGAAGCCAGATTTGGACTCTGGTTTTCCTGACCCCAGGTTTAGCACTCTATCCCATTGTACTAGGTAGTAGTGGAAGAACTGAGCTAGCAGATTAAAGAGTAGCATATAATATAATCCTAACAGGCCCAATGAGACACGGGGTTCTTTTCCACGTCTTTCCATAGGTTGGTCCATTATTTTGTGGAAAAAGAAGAACTTTTTGCCTCTGAAGAGAAGTAGTTGAAACATCTTTGTGACAGAACAGGACAACTCCTTGGGGTGGCATTTGTGTTCCTAGATGCAGTGTCAATGTTTCATCATCTGTGTGAGTTCATGTTTCTCCATGCTGTATACATCCTTGTAGAGTTCGTGTGTACTAGGCTGGACTGAAAGATGCTCAGGGGCCAGGGGCATACTCAACAATGTTCTCAACAAACACATCCTTAATGAAACCTTCAGTTGCACTTTTCTGAGAAGTAGTGGTATTCTGGCCCTTAGAGGTCATACAACTATGATGGAAGTAGATCTAGAAGTTGGAAGCCAGGTACAAGTAGAGGATACAAATACTGATGGCTGGATAAAAGAGTTATTTAAGAACTTGGGTATGCACTGGGGTTTAAGGTAAAGCAGCATTCCAGCCCAAACAGAGACTGGTGATTCTTAGTCTACTTCACTGATCCGTCCTCTTCCTTTCACATCCCAAACATGGGTGTCTCCCAGTGCTCTGCCTTGGCCCTTTTCTCTTTCTTCTCTATTTCCTTCTGTTATCTCTTTGTTTTCCATGACTTCCGTGATCACTTCAATGCAATCTTTTCTAGATCTGCATCTCTAGTCTCAACTTCTCCACTCAACTATGAGTCATCTGCCTGCTTGGAATCTCTTTTTCAATCAAGTCTTAGCTATTTTTCTATCCTGGAACTTTCTTCCAATATACCAATTGTAATGATAATTTACATCTTTCATATTCATTAATAGGCCCAGGTGACCTACCTGGGTCACATGGAAGCCTGAGTCACAGGAGTCTGAATCACATGGAACCTGTGGTGGGAGGAGTTAGCTGAATGCGTGGAACAGGAAGAGGTGGAGTTAGAGCAGAGCATGAGTCTAGTCAGAGCTAGGAAGGATGCAGGCAGCTGGCTAGTGTGAGTGAAAAAGCTTGCTGGTGATTTGTGTTTTTTTGGAGATGGATAGTATGCTTAATCTTTAGTCCTTTGGGATTGTATGAGATCATTGTACTGCTGAGAATAGCTAAGTCATTCAGAGTTCTTCATTGAACAATATTGCTATTACTGTGTTCTGTTCACTTTATTTTGCATCAGTTCATATAAATCTTTCCAGGTGTTTCTGAAATCATCTTACTTGTCATTTCTTTTAGCACAATAATATTCTATTATAATCATATACCACAACTTGTTTAGCCATTCCTTAATTGATTTTCAATTCTTAATCACCACAAAAAAGAGCTCTATAAATATTTTTGTACATGAAAGTCCTTTCCTCTGTTTTTTTAGATATCTTTGGGATATAGACCTAGCAGTGGCATTGCTGGATCAAAGGGTATGCACAGTTTTATAGCCTTTTGCGCATAGTTCCAAATTACTCTCTAGAGTAGTTGGATCAGTTCACAACTCCACCAAAAGTGCATTAATGTCCCAGTTTTCCCACATCCCCTCCAACATCTAAAATTTTCCTTTTTTGTCATATTAGCCACTCTGATAGGTGTGAAGTTGTACCTCAGAGTTGTTTTAATTTACATTTCTCTGATCAATAGTGATTTGGAACATATTTTTTTTCATATGATTATAGGTACAGTCTCTATCATTAAGATAAATCTTTAGTCATGTTTCTTTTATGTACATTCCTTTCTTAAATACCAGAACTACTTTTCTGAGCTGATTTGAGTAAGGTTTTAAAAATAATAAGAAAATACATCTTAAGATAATTCTTGATGACATATTTTCTCAAAATTTGTCTATGTAATTTTGGGAATCAAATGGAAGAATGCAAGTTTTTAATTGAAATATTACCTGCTTGAATTGAAAACATCCTAAGTCCATTTAAATCTTAGTGTCTTAGAACTAGAAGAGATTAATCATCAATGGCATCCAGTGTAACTTCCTTTCCAGTATTATAAAAATAATATTGGAGAGAGTCAATGTGTCATAGTAAATAGAGACCTGGTCCTGGATTCAGGAAGATCTAGATTTATATCTTGCTTCTGATACTCCTGAACTCTGTGATCCCGAGCAAATCCTTTAACCTATCAGACCTGAACAATTCTCTAGGATCATAAATTGCAGAAAAAGTGTTGATCTGCTTTGATGGAGGGAATTTCTCATCAGATGTTCTCTATGTATGGGAAATCACAGGTTGGAAAAAAATGAAAGGATGGGAGAAAGAAAGAAAGGAAGAGAGGAAGGGGAGAAAAGATGGAAAGTAAAAAAGAAGGAAAGTAGAGAGAAAGGAGAGGAGAAAGGAAGCAAGGAAGAAAGGAAGGGAGAAAAGATGGAAAGGGGAAAGAGAGAGGAAATAAGGAAAGAAGGGAATAAGGAAGGAAGAGAAAAAAGAAGGAAGGAGGGAGGAGGTAGGAAAGCAAGGAAAGAGGAAGGAAAGGAGTGAGATGTGAAGGGATGGAGGGAGAAAGGAAGAATGGAAGGTAACTGGGTAACCCTGGGCAAATAATATAACTCTTTTGAGCCTTAGTTTCATCATCTGTAAAATAAGGAATATGGAAGAGATGATCTTTATGTCCCCTCCAAGCTTTAAGGATTTGGCTTTATGTCAGAGAATCACCAGCATCTCAGAGTTGCAAGGATCCTAAGAGTTAATGTTGTTGTCCAGCACTTACCTAAAGCATGAATCCCATCTACACTATCCTCAACCAGTTGTCATCTAGCCCCTTTTTGGTAGCTTACAGGGGTGAGAAAATAACTACATTTCAAAAGATTCTATGACAGTTTCAGACAGCTCTAATGGTTAGGAAGTATTTCCTTCCATCAAGCTAACAGCTGTCTTGCTGTAGCTTCCACCCACTGCTTCTAGTTCTGCTCACTGAAGCCAAGGAGAAAGCACATCAGATAACTTTTCCATTTAACAATTCTTCACAGACTTGAAGAAAGAGAATCACTTTACTTCTCTGGACTAAAATGTTTTAAGTTTCTTTAATCTCACTTAACCTTGAAATCTCTCTTCATTCTCTTCTCTAGCTTATCAGAGTCTTTTGAAAAATGTGGAATCCAGAACCGGAAATTATCCCAGATATAGTCTGTCCCAAGAGACAGGAAAAAGCATTTATTAAGCAGTTACCAGGGATCATTCACTAGACTAAGCAAAAACAAAGCCCTTACCCCCAAGGAACTTACATTCTAATGGAGGAAGATGACATGTCAAAGGGACATGAGAAAGGGATGTGGAGATGGTAGAGAAACAGTCTCAGGAGTCAAGGATTAAATTGCATTTGCGATGAGAATGGCTGACATGGGTACTTCCTCAAATGGAGATTGTGGGAATGAACTCTCTAGTTAGAAGAGGCTGGAAAGGGTGGATGCATTGCAAACATGAGAAGGTCACTGGGGTAGAGGTTGAGAAATCCAGAGAATCATGACATGTTTGGCCAGGGTAAGGTATTGTGGATCTACAACTGTCTTCATTCTAAATGTTATATTTCTATTAGTCAGTCAGTTCGCAAGTATTTATTAAGTGCTTCGTATGTGCCAGGTACTGTGCTAAGTTCTGAGAATATGGAAAAAAGTCAAAAACACTATCCCTGCCTTCAAGGAACTTACATTCTGATGGAGAAGACAACATGTAAATAATTACATGGATATGCGTGGAGTAGATGGAAGGTTGTCTGAAAGGGGAAGGCACTGATGAATCTCTAGATCGGAGTAGATTTCTTGGCAGTCACATTTCACTACAGACTCATATTAAATTTATAGTCCACAAAAATCTCCATGTATGTGGGTTTTTTATATGAATTATTTCTCCTACTATGCCTCTTTAATCTTAAACTTTTACTGGTGATCTTGATCTTTAATACAGTTTTCTTTCTACGTGATATTCCTTAATCATCTTTTATACAAGCTCAACATCTCTAGTTCCTTACGATTTTTTTTTTACGTGTTCATCCTTCGTTGCCGAAGAAGACCTTGCCATTAGAGAAATAATGACATGACTTGCACTTGACTTTGTTTTGAGTGAGAGAGGGCTGGGAAGTTCACCAGCTTCACTTCTTCTCCAGAGCCATCTGAATCCAATGACCAGATGTTCATCAGGATGACTGGAGATGACCCAGGATGAGGCAATTGAGGTTAAGTGACTTGCCCAAGGTCACACAGCTAGGGAGTGTCAAGTGTCTGAGGTGAGATTTGAATTCAGGTCCCCTGCACTGGTGATTTCCAAGCCACTTACCATTCAGCTCAACAGATAACAAACACCTATTGTGTGCTAGGTACCATGTTAGGAATTTGCGATAGATAGTAAAAAAAAAAAAAGAAAATGTTTTTTCCTTAAGAAACTTAACAGTTTATCAGAGGGACACCAGGTATGGACAAGTAGGGATAGCACAAGAAAAATTGAGGAGGGTGAGAGTAGTACCAAGTAGTAATAATCAGGTCACCTTTATCATCATTCTCCTGAGGATGAACTGGAGTTTGTCAATGACTTGGTATTAAGCATGGAAATTAAACTAATCCATTCAGCTGATATACTCCCTCCAAGCACAGCCTGCAACTACATGTCTCTATGGATTCTCCTTCTTTAACTTTACAAATGATGAAATTCTTGTGATTGGATTGTATGACTTGACTGCAGAGATTGCCTGAAACTCTCTGCTTTTAGGAGAAGAACTAAAGGTGTGGAGCCATTACACTAAATATGAGAATTCTATGATAAATGTTTTAAAATTATATACATACATACACGTTAGCTATATATCTTCTAGGTCAACCTCATTATCAATGTGTACATTCTTGAAAAGTATACTACCAAGGTAAATGAACTTATCCACAGCATTCAAAACTTCTCCATTTGTTGTAAGTGATGAATCCACATATGGGTGGTGTAGTGGTACCTTATAGAGCACCTCTGTTTTCTTGGTATGAATTGTTAGGCCAAAATCAGAGAATGTGCAGTGCTCTATGAGCAAAGCAGAATTGTGATGGTTCAAAGGAAATTCAGGATATACAAATTTGGAGTATCTGCTCCAAGTATTCTTATGGACTATTTGCGTCCAACCTGTGGTAGAGCATTCCGAGTTTGTATTGGTCTTATCAACCACAGTTGGACACGTTGAAACTTCACTCTAGCATAGTGATGTCATTTTGGTCTTATATCTTCTAGGTGGGTTAATAGGTGGGCAATAACATCATTTACACATGATTGCTAAGTGTCTATGAAAGAGAATACAAGAAATGATATATTTATATATAGTGCTTTTAAGATTTGCAAAGTGCTTTGTATACATAATTCCATGAGATTCTCACAACCCTAACAAAAAGAAGCCACATTTTTTTTTACTTGATCTGTGACTTCATTGTTTTTTAGGATTTTCATTCTAGGACCAACAAAAACCAGCACAGTAAGTTATAATCTTAGACAATAAGAAGGCACTACATTGGTTTGTGCTTGTTTCTACCCATTGACTCTTTCTCTTTTCTGTTTTTTGTATGTCTGACAGTTTCATCTCAAAGCTGTGAATTCCAACTTTGCAATCAGGTTATGGCTATTAAAACAACTGAGGACCCTTCCTTTGATGTTATCACCATTCCATTTGCTAAGGAGAAGCCACTGTCTTATGAGAAGGAAAGTAGCTATTGAACAGACACTGAGGATACAGATATCTTTCCACTAACTCTACTTTTTCAAAGTTTTCTCTGTTAGATGATTGTTAGCTTTTTCAGGGCAAGCTGTATGTGCTTTCAAATCCCAGAATCAAATGGCAAGGAAGGAAACACCAGAGGTCAAATTCAAAGCCCTTCTGCTAAGTTTCTTTTATTAGTAATATGGAAATAAACACCTGCCCTCAATTTTCTGGTTCAATTGAACTAAGAACTTTCTGTTTCATTTTTTCTCCCCATGTTACCTTGAAAGGTATTTCTTTGGTGGTGTATCTCTGGGGATAAACAGGTGATGGAGAATAAAAAAACTGGGGAGGAGATCTGGACCTGTGATTTCCTCCACATAAGAATTTCTTAGTTTGGAAACACTCCTCTATTAATATAAATATATATTTATATATACATATATGTATATATATACACATATATACAGGTATACACACTTTTATATATATATATATATATATATATATATATGTATATAAAACAGCTCAGCTCATCTAAGACTTAGAGTTTCTTGGAGCTACGAAGAGGTTAAGAGGTTAAGTGATTTATGTGTAGTTTCACAGCGAGTCTTGTTGGACATAGGACCTGAGTTGTGGGTCTTTCTGATTTCAAGGTCAACTCTTCTGTAATATTTTCAAACTTGCATTACTAAAATAGTTTTATTTTCCCTTAAGTATTAAACAGTAATTTCATGAAATTCTTAACTATGTTAATAAAATAATAAATTACCATGTGGATGAAGTCTGTTATAGTGACTTCCTTACCAGAAATTAACTATAATAGGAATTGAAAAGTAAGAAATAAATCCAATCTACCTTCCCCAGAGTTTTTCATTAATGGAATTATGCCAGCACACAACTGGCTTCTGGGAAGTACACCAAATGAGTTCCCCAGCTGTTTACATCTGGCCACTGGATGGATATGATGCCAAGAACTGGCAAATATACTTTTGCAACTCTAGTTTTTCTTTGAACATATAAATGAGGGGAGGTACCTCTCTCTCTTTCTTTGTCTTGGGCTATAAATTGGCACAGCACTGGAATAGTAAAAGGTAGAGGAGTAGGGAAATTAATTAACAGGGATTAATCACAAGATTGTAGTTCTATCTAGTAAATTGACAAGCATTTATTAAGCACCTACTATGTGCAGGATGCTAGGCTAACTATTAGCACTACAAAAACAAAATTGAAATGGTTTCTGCCTAACTTGCTTACATTCTAACTGGGGAGTCAACACAAACATACAAATATAGATATAATACATGCAAAATGAATACAAAGTACTTTTGGGAAAGAGAGCACTAGCTGCTGGTAGGGACGGTAGGGGATCAGGAACCCAAACCACTGCTTAGTGAATGTGGGAAAGCCAAGTGAGGAAGGCAGTTGCCACCTTGGTGAATTGCTCCTGTCCTCTACAAGGCTCTATGCCAAGCTGACTGGACTAGCCAGTAAGAGAAAAACCTTATTTCATCTCTTCCTCTCCCTAGATTCTTGTTTTCTTACTTGAATATATTCTTCAGATCTTCTGATTATATCAATGCCCATTTCACATGTCAAGAAGCTGTTTTTGATTGCTTCAGAGAATGCCTCTCTGGTGGCTAGCAGGTTCTAATTTTCCTATAAACATCTATTTTTCTCTCAAGGAGGGTGTGTGTTATATGACCTCTACATTGTCACCTTTTCCTAATGTCTATTTTTTTAGGCAAACATCACTGAAATTGTCATTGAAGTGGGTGGAAAAATACCCACTTGTCAGTTAACTCTTCAGAAATGCAGTTATTCCTTGGAGCAAGGTATCTTGGTCTTATGGAAAGAGTTGGATTTGGAGCCAGAGGACCTGAATCCAAATTCTGACTCTTCCATTTACTTGTATGACCTTCCCTGAGTCTCAGGGTCCTCATCTGTATATTGGTAATAAGAATTTCTGTAGCTCTTCATAGGATCCAATGAAATAATGGATGTAAAATGCCTTATAATCATAGTTAAATGATAGCTGACATTTACATAACATTTTAAGATTTGAACAGCATTTTGCAAATATCTCATTTCATCCTCACAAACACTCCAAGAGAAAGATATTCTTATTAACCCCATTTTATAAATGAGGAAACTGAGGTAGAAAGTTTTTTAGTGATTTGCTTAGGGTTGCATAACTGGTAAATAAATATGCTATATAAAATTAGTTATTGTTACTATTATGTTTTTAGTGAGGCCTTTTGGTTTTATATAATTTATTTCATACCAGCTTCCTTTTTGGACATATCAAACTGGATTCCCAAGAGCATCTCAAATTAAACATGTCCAAAGTAGAAGTCAGTATCTTTTCCCCAAAACTCACCCCCTCCTCTTTATATCTTTCCTATTACTGTCAAGGGTACCACTATCCTCTCCATCACTCAGGGTCACAAATTTTAATGTCATCTTTGATGCCTTAATTTTACTCAAGCCACATATCCAATCCATCCATCACCAAATCTTGTCATTTCTACTATTATACCTTCTCTCATCTAATTCCCCGTCTTTGCATTCACAAAAGCCGCAGTCCTAGTACAGGTCATTACCGCCTCTTAGGTGTACTAAGGCAATAATAGCCTTTTAAACAGGTTTCTCTGCCTCAAGCTTCTCCCTTCTCTAACCCATCCTCCAATCAGCCGCCAAGGTAATTTTTCTTGAGTCTTGTTCTGACCAAGTCACTCTGCCCAATCCCTTGTTCACTGAGCATCAGTGGCTCTCATCATCCTTTCTTTGGCACTTGAGACCCTTTATAACCCAGACTCTTCCTATCTTACCAGTCTTTTTAAGCTTTACTCTCCTCTATACACTTGCTGATCCAGCTACATCAGTCCACTTTCTGTTCTGTGAACAAGATACTCCATCTCGTCACTTTGTTCCTTGGAATCGCTGTCCCCTGGGCCTGGAATGCCCAAAGGTGTCTGGTGTCCCAGACTTCCTTCACGATTCAGCTTAAATTTCACCTTCTTCAGAAGGCCTTTCCTGTCCTTCTCTTCTACCTACCTTCCCATTTTAGATGAATTTCCATATACCCTGTATATATCTTGTATCTGGCTAGTTGTGTATCTTGTGTCTGCCTAAGATAGGTTGTCTTCCCCATTCTTGAGATCAGGGGCATATTTTTTGCCTTTCTTTATATCCCACAGTATCTGGTGTAGAGTAATTGCTGAATAAACACCTGCTGAGTGATTGAAATATCCCTCCTCCTTCCTCTACTCATGGTAATGAAGATTAAAGAAGGAAAAAGTTAAGTACAACCAATCAATAGATTAATCTCACCTAGCAGTACATGCAGTATTCCATATTTGTAGTCTCCTATTTCTGTAATGAAAGGAGGTGCATTTTCTCAAATCTTCTCTAGGATGGAGCTGTGTCATTATTTATTGCAGTGGGTACAGGTCCATCATCCATGAGAAATGTTGTATTCCACAACTGCTCCATAGGCTTTCAGGTTATGTTGGCCAGACGCTAATTGAGAGAGAGAGAATAGGAGAGAGAAAGCTATCGGTTCAAACAAAATGGTATCCAACAATTTCCTTCTAGAGTTGGAAATTAAGTATTCTTTGTTTAGGTATTTTTGTGAATGGGGTATCTGTGTACGTATGTCCTCTGCTAATGCCCTATTTTGAAGTTTCATCCTGGTATGGACATGACTCTGGCTTTAGGAAGATGAAAGGATATGTTCTACCAGGCTGCAAAGGCCTTTCAACCATGGGCTTAATAATAGATAGTATGTCTGTCTAGACAGGTTCAGAGAGTTCCATAAGCAGAAATTAGTCCTTAAGTGATTTTTAAAAATAGTCAAGCAACTCTTAACAGCTCTTACAAAGGCCCACAGGGATTGTGAACTGCATTGGTGAAGGGGACCTCACTCTGACTTCCTTCAAGATTGAATTGAAACAAGAATGCCTGGCAAAGC
This sequence comes from Potorous gilbertii, assembly GCA_028658325.1. Classification (NCBI taxonomy): domain Eukaryota; kingdom Metazoa; phylum Chordata; class Mammalia; order Diprotodontia; family Potoroidae; genus Potorous; species Potorous gilbertii. Next base: position 361,581,266 of record CM053770.1, on the reverse strand, counting down.
CTTTTTACATTCTTCCCAGCTGCTCCCTCCTTCCAATTGCCTTATATTTACTTCTCTACCTACCTACCTACCTATCTATCCATCTATCCATCTGTCCATCCATCCATCCATCCATCCATCTATCTATCATCTATCTACTATATTCTCTCAGTAGAATAGAAGGTCCTTATAGACAGGGAATGTTTCCTGCACAAAGGAGACACTTAATAAGTATTAAATTGAATTGAACCATTGAAGTACATATCTGAAGAATAGTGGATGGAACATCTCCTAAGGCAAGAATTCTTAACTTTTTGTCATTGTTCATCCTTTGTTTAAAAGAGAACCAGTGACCTCATGGGGTGATGTCCTGACTTGTACGTGTGAATTGGATTTAAGTGAGGTAGAACCATTTAAAGTCTGTCTCTCCTCCAGAGCCGTCCAAGTCTAAAGGCAAGACAAAAATCAGCACCACTGGCTATGGCCCAGGATGTAGTGGATAACCTTGGCATCTTCAATGTTTGACCAAGTCTGACCAACAGTGCCTGCTTCAGCTGCTTTCCTGGTTGTTGGAGCAAATCATTCCCATCCATACATTCCTGTAAGAGAAGTCTTCACATGCTTGGTGTAGACCTTAACTCATCAATCAGTTTGAGTCCTGTTGGTTGCTCTCAACCTGGTTTATCATCTACTGAGATGGTTTTACTGGAATGTGGCAGCTTCTTGGAGCTACCCCTTAAAGCACACCCAGTCAATATTCTAGTCAATTGTCAGATGTTTGTGTGATGGATGCCCTTGCAAGTCTGTTGAAGCCTATGGACCCCTTCTTATAGTAGAATAGATTAGATAAATCATTTAGTAAGGAATTACTATGTGCTAGGTGCTATACTAAGTACTGGGATTTTATATATATATATATATATATATATATATATATATATATATATATATATATATATATATATATATATATACATATATATATATATATTTGTAGAGACAGACATATATACTTATACATACATGCATATATATGCATACATGTGCAAATGTATACATGCATACAAGCAAAAAGAAAGTGCTTGCTGCTAAAGAACTTGCATTTTAATCGGGGGAAGAAAATATATGAAGAAGAGTTAGAAATTTGGTCAGGGGCTGCGAGTAGGGCAGAAAAATAGAGGCAGAAGTTGAGCCAGGTTAAAAGTGAGCATCCCCATGTTGGTACTTACTACAATGGAAGTTCTAGGGAGGAACTCACCAAATGCCATAGGACTAGAAGACTAGAAGCATTGCTACCTTTGGATCAGAGGTGGACAATTAGTCTGGGAACAGGGGCCTGAGTTGTTAGACATGAGTATGGGGGGCCTAGTTATTTCCTTAAATGGAAGTTGTGGAGAGGAACTCACCAATTAGCCTGGACGGGCACAAGAATAATGTTGTTAAAAGCATAAAAATAAAATAGGTAGGATTACAAAGGAAATAGTTTATATTGAAATGCAATTGTCAAAATATTAAAAAAGAAAAAAAAGGAACAAGTTCATGGAATTCAGTTTGCCTTTTCTCCCTCAACCCCTATGAGTCTTTATTGCTAGCGTTTAAAAAATATATTATTTTAGGAGCATCTGAACTGACAATAATGAAAATCTAATTCATTGCCTGAACAAGTAGCCACCAACTATTTTTAAATACTTATTTTTTGATATTGATTTTGCCTTATTTTATCCTCTGGGGCCATTTTAAGAGAATTATATGGGAAAGGAACCCATTTTGTAGTATAAATGAATAGAAACTCTGAATACATTCATGAATTTAAAAAATCTACCTCCAAATAATGATGAAAGTGCCCAGTAGGAGCAGTGGCAGCCTTTTCCATCGAATGGAAGGGTGAAGTTCTCCATTCACTTCCTGAGTTTTCCTCTTTTTGGGAGGGTTTGTTGTCCCAGGGATTCTCCTAACTGGAAGTCTCCCTTTTCCTCTAACTAAAACCAGAGGGCCTTGCTGCATTACTTCCAGTTAATTCATGGTGGGGCCTGTGAGTGAAAAATAAATAATAAGATATAGAGACATGCAAGAACAGAGGGAAGAGAGGTTTTCTCGCCCTTCAAAATCTACAATGACTCAAAGACTCGGGTCCTTTTGTTTTGTTTTAAAAAGGAAATATTTTCCATGGGGATGTAGTGCATGAGTGAGTAAATAATCACTCCACAGCACAAGATGTAATCAGAATTACTTGGGTCAAAAAGAAGAATGCGGTGTGGACAATTCTGTACAGGAGATTACATTTTTAATTTAAAACTTCAGCATATGCTTGTTCTGCATGAAAGCCCGCTGCAGAGAGTCCCAGTTACTGCTAATTGATTTAAACCTCAGATCTCAGTAGGAACTCACAGATGTTAACTGCTCATTGATGCACTAAAACTTCCTAAGTTTCTCACAAAAGGTTCAGAATAATTGCTAAATGTCTCCTAGAAGCCCAAGATTAGATGAAGCTGTTACTCTGGGAAGTGTTGCATGGCAATGGCTGATGTTGGGTTTAAAAGTCAATTAGGTGAAAGAGGTCTTCTTACTGGTTTGGGAAATTTTGGGGACTGAATATTCAGCTGAATGGAAGAAGTAATATTAATATAATTCAATTCAACAAACATTTATTAAGTGTCTGCTCTATGCAAGGAACTCTGCTATGTGCTGGTGCTGTATTCATCCATTGCTGAAGAAGACCATGCTGTCAGAGAAATGATGATATGACATGCACTTGATTTTGTTTTGAGTGAGGAAGGGCTGTGCAGGTCACCAGCCTCACTTCTCCTCCAGAGCTTTCTGAATCCAGTGATCAGATATTCATCAGGATGACTGGAGATGACCCAGGATGCACTGGGAGACCTTGGACCCTTTAGGCCAAGGTCTTTGCAGGTACTCATTTAGGGTGAGGTAATGCCCATTCATTGAATAGACCTGTTTAAGAAGTAGCCAGGGCATGACCCCTTTAATGCAAAGAGAAACCCCCAAAACTAAGCAACAGTCTCTTCCCTCAAGGATCTTATACTATACTGTGGGATGCAACATGTATGCAAGTAAATAAGAAATGTCTTCTTTCCTTCCTTCCTTCGTTCCTTCCTTGTCCTATCTAACTCTGGCTGGAAACTCACTGACCACTCATGAGTGATTAGAAAAAGCATTTATGTAGAAGATGACACTTGAGCTGTGCTGGGAAGGAAGCTAGAGGCAGAAGTTGAATACAAATGAAAATGTATAGAGAACATGACCCCACAGAGAGAGCAGTGACCTAAAAGCAGAGTCCTAGATCTAAAAAGAGAGTCTACTGATAGCTTTGTCTTCCTCTGTGGTCTTGAACTTCTAAACAATGCCTCAGTTTCTTCTTCTGGAAAACTAAGTTATCTTATTGAAATCAAAGTTATAGCCACTATCTCAAGGTTTCTTTAGGAGGAAGGGAGATGTAAACAAATATACAATATTATTTTTTTGGTCTCCCTAGTTCTGATAAAAACTAATTATTTTCAAGAATTTCCTTTGCCTTGATCATCAAAACTGTACTCCTTCTGGCACTATATAAGAAGATATTATAAAGCTAAGGAAAAATAATATCATTGTGAGAAGACAGTACTTGGAGATGAAACTAATATATGATTTATATTGTTATTGAGGAAAAGATTGTTAAATGCCCTTTTGTTTAAAATAGAAACCAGAAACCATCCAGAGACATTTTCCCTGAGAAACTGGTATCATGATTGTATATTGTTGAGAAAATTAATTCATCATTAGCATTGTAGCACTCATGCCCAGGGTCCCCTACAAAGTAAGATAAAGAAACATAATCTCTGCCTAGTGAGAACATGCATCCTGAAATAGAAAACCACAATATTACACAAAATATGATTTAGGCACAAATGGGCTTTGGAACCTAGGAAATTTACAAGTTTAGTAATTAGAATCATGCCTTAGCACTGCTATCAGTACAAAGGTTTTATGGGGTCAAAAGTGAAAAGTGAATTGTGAGTGAGTTGGAGTCACAGGGCTTGGTCTATCCAAGACATGGTGTAGGGAATTTTTGTTTCCTAATATTTCAAGAGGGAAATTAGTATCAAACTGGAACTTTGAAAAGATCAGAGAAAATTATGAAAGTCAAATAAGAGTTCAGGCAACCTGACGCAAAGATGGTTGTGGATTAACTATATAAAGACACAGAGGCAGAAATAGAACATCTGACACAGGAAATAATATAGGTTAGTTTTACTGGAGTGTAGAATATGTACAGAGCAATAATGTGATATGTGTGGGAAGATAGGCCAGAACCACATTGTGAAGGTGTATTAGTGTCCTGGAGAGGAATATCTATTTTATCCTAGAGGTAATAGGAAGTCATTGAAGAAAGCTCTTGAACAGGGGTGGGCATACATCTGGAAGATTGTTTTTGGCAACAGTGCCATGCATGAGGACCAATGATATCACTTGGGTGATGCCTTGTACCTGAATTGTATTTCAGTGAGCAGAGCTATACAAAAATTATCAGTTTCATTGTCTCCTCCAGAGTCATTGAAGTCCAGATGAATGCCAAAGCAACTAACTGGGCATGATCTGGGATGCAGTGGTTGATCTTGGCCTTTCTAAATTAAGATCTATCCCAGGTCTCAGTTTGTCTGACACAAAGCCCATTTAATGACTAAGGACTAGGTGAGAATTGAGATAGAAGAATTCAAAGGAGGGAAATACAGGGAAACCCATAAGGACATTGTTAGAATAATACAGGTGAGTGGTGATGAGGGCCTTGATGGGATTGGTGGCCTTGTGAGTAGAGAGAAAGGAATGAATGTGAAAGATACTGTAGGAGTAGAATGGATAAGACTTGACCACATGTAGATACAGGGGTATGAGGGAAAGGGAAGAGTGTTTCTATGAACTGGAGCGACTAGAAAGATGGTGGTGACCTCAACAGAAACTGGACACTGTGGAGAAGGCAGTAGGATTATGGAAAAAAGATAATGAGTCTCCTTTTTTTTTGAAAAATAATCTCTTTGTTACTTATTTGCTCTGTAAGCCGTCCTGCAGATATTAAGGCAGGCAACCAGAGGTGCTTAGTAGGAGCCCAAGCAAGCTGTGCTCTCTCCCTGGAGGGCACAGAAACAGATGCATGAGGGGAGATGGGGAATGAAAGGTCTTTACATACAGGCTTAGAATTTTCTTCCATATCAGTGACTCCATCACTGGCAGCATTTCTTCAGAGAGATGCTGGATCAGATCCTGATCCTTTGTAGCTATAATCTACAGGATCAGATCCTTTGAGCAATGCATTAAGGTTCCTGTTTTAAAATTCTAGTAACCTGAGCCCTGAATTAGAGCATAATGACTAGACAGTATATGAATAGTTCTGCTGAGGAATCTTGTTTTTTGAAATTATACAATTTAATTTCCAGACTAAACAAATTTCTACATTAATTAGTTTTCTTTTTTAATAGTACTTAATTCCCGCCCCCCAGTTACATGTCAAGAAAATTTTTTGTATTAATTTTTTACAAGATTTTGAGTTCTCATTTTTTTTTTCCTCTTGCCCTCCCTTCTCTTCTGGAAATGGTAGACAGTTTCATGTAGTTTATACATGTGCTATCATGTAAAAATAGTTCCATATTAGTCACAATTGTGAAAAAAAGAAACATAAAAAAACATGAGAAAGAGTAAAGTAAGTGAAAAAAATATGCTTTGATCTGCATTCAGATTCAGTTCTTTATCTGGATATTGATAACATTTTCCTTCATGAGTCCTTTATACTTGTTTTGAATCATTGTGTTGCTGAAAAGAGCTGAGTCATTCATAGTTGATCATCACACAATGTTACTAATATTGTGTACAATGTTTTCTAGGTTCTGTTCATTTCACTTTTCATCAGTTTGTACAAGTCCTTCCATGTTTTTCTGAAATCTGCCCGTGAATCATTTCTTATTGCACAATAGACATGACACTCATATACTACAGCTTGTTCCTGCTGATGAATTTTAAATGCCACCGGTATTAGGGTTTTATAGCTACAAAATGCTTTCAAATGCATTACATATGTAGTGAGCCAATTGAAAGACTTACACTGAGGATGTTTCAGATTTGTTTCCCTTTTACAACTATGGAGTATATCCATTGCCTACTTTTGAGTAGACAGCAATATCTACGAGATGGTGTAGTGGAAGGAGCATTGAATTTCAAATCAAACACTACCCCCATTTCTTGGTACCTTCCAATAAGTATATCAAGGCTTATTATGTTATAATGTGCCAGGCAGTGTATAAAATATTGGGGATATCAAAGAAAGGAAAAAACATGGTCTGTACCCTCAAAGAGAACACATAATAATGGAGTGTGACCTTGAATAAGTCGTTGGGCTTCAGTTTCCTCCTCTACAAAATGAAGGGTTTGGACTAGATGACTTTTTAGGTTTTCTCCACCTCTCTAACTACATCTTGGAAGGCAGCTTGGCACTCTACCTTCCTCATACCCCCCCCACCCCAAAACACTGAATGCTCTTGGGAATAGAAAGAGCCCTGAAATTTAGAATCAGAAGGACCTAGGTTCAAAACCTGATTTGAGGTCAATGAACCTTCTTAGTTTTCAGTTTTTTCATCAAAAAATTGAAAGGGTTGAGGGGTTGGATTCAGTGATCTCATAGGTTTCTTCTAGCTCAAAATCTATGATCCCATGACTTCAGTTTTTGATATTATGTATATTAGATATATTACACTGTATTATATTACTATTATATGATATTATACTATATGATATTATATTATACTATATGATATTATAATATTATTTACTTTTTCTAGAGTGGCAGGATTGTATAAAGACAATAGAAGGGACTATTTCAGGAAGAAAACTAGACTTTGAGCCCAAAACTCTTTGTTATGCCACTCGTTAGCCTTATTGTTGATGTTCGTCCTTTGTTTTTGATGAGAATCCATTGCTTGTGAATTGGATTTAAGTGAGGTAGAGTTGCACAAAGTCATCAGCCTTATTCTCTTCCTGAGTCATCAAAGACCATTGGCAGGACAAGAGTCAGGATGATTGGTGATGGCCCAGGTTGCAGTGGATGACCTTAGCATCTTCAATGCCCCTCCACACTGTATCAAAAAGAAAGAGGAAGAAAACCTTCATAATAAATATGCATTTTTCCAACAAGATCAATTCCCACATTCACCAAGTTTAAAAATAGAGGTCTTATTCTATATTTTAAATCCATCACCATCTCTGGTGGGAGGTGAGAAGCATGCTTCATCTTCAGTCCCTTGGCACTATGGTTTATCAGCACATTGATCAGAGTTGTACAGTCTTTCAGAGTTGTTTTTCATAATAATGTTGTTGTCATTGTATGAATACCCCTAGTATAAATTGTTCTCCTTGTTTTGTTCACTACATACATTTTGAAACAACACATTTGAAAGCATTTTGTAACTATAAAGTCCAATATAAGGATCAGCTATTATTGTTAATGTAGGGGAAATTCCTTATCTGTGCTCCAGGATCTATTTCTGTTTTTGATCCCTTTAGTTAAGGTGCAAAAAATAAAGTACTTGGTACTTTAAAACAAAGGAAAACCCAATGTGTCACATAAGCATGAAAATGTCACTCTATTATGAGATCAAGAAAATGTCAGCCTTATGTGGTGGTATATTACTCCATGTTTGAAATTCCCAGGCTTAACAGTAGTCAGTAGTCAGACCAAAGTCTCTGTCTGCTCCCAAGATCAGTTTGGTGACCTCTACAGCAAACTGATGCTACTGAGAAAGTCCCACTCCAATTTGCCCTTCTCTCAGCAGCTGCTAAAGTGTTTTTCCCAAATCACAGGTCTGACTGTAACTCCCCTACTCAATGGCTCCCTATTAACCCCAGGATAAAAATATTAATTTCTCTGTTTGGCATTTGAAGCTAATTATAACCTGGCTTCTTTTACTTTTGAAATCTTCTTACACTTTACTCCCTTCCATAAATCCTTTCTTTCCTATTCTTTTAAAAAATATGTATGTATTCATATACATACATATGTATATGTTTTATTTCTCCTCCCTAATTATGTGTTAAAACAATTTTTAACATTTTAAAAAATTTTGAGTTCCAAGCTCTGTCTTTCCCTCCCTCCTCATCCCTCCTTGAGACAATGATTATAAAAATTACAATATTTCCATAAACTCTTTATCTAGCTACACTAATATGTTTGTTCTTCCTCAAACAGAAGAGTCCATCTCCTGCCGCTATTCATTGGCACTGGATGTCCCCCATGCTTTTCCTTCTCGCTTCTACTTCTTACTTCCCTGGATTCCTTCAGCTCAAATCCTATCTTCTGCAGGAAGACTTTCCAAGTCCCCCCAATATGTAGTGCCTTCTCTCACAATACTTTCCATGTATGCCATTATGTCTTCTATGTGCATAGTTATTTGCATGTTGTCTCCTCCATTAGAATGGATGCTTCTTAAGATGATAGAAATTATTTTTTTCCTTTTTTTTTTGGTGTGTTCCTGGTGCTTAGCACAGTGCCCGACACACAGGAAACACTCCATAAATGCTTTTTGAATGATTAATGCCATGATTTATTCAGTGGCCTTAGCTTCCACCAAGGAAGCTAAAGCTGGAGCAAATAGATCTCATGGTGAATCAACTAGTATTTATCAAGTGCCTAACTAACATACTGGACATTGTGCTGGGATATCCAGGACCTGAGATTACAAAGACAAAAGATGAACAGTCCTTGTCCTCCAGAAGGTAGACAATGGGGACAGATGCAGGTATATATACAAATTATATATGTCCACAGAAGCTCTCCACCCCCAAACTAATTTTTGCTTCAGTTTCTTTCATCATCTTCCTAGAAATAAGACATTTTTTTTAAAACCCAGGCTGGGATTGTTCTTAGAATTTTTCGTCTTTGTGAAAGTATCAGGGACAAAACTGCTGTTGTCAAAACTGACATGGTGAACCATTAGGGAAACTGCCTGCTTATCCTAGACCGTAGAGGTTCATGCGGCTTTCACTTTTCATTTTCTGAAAACATATTTGCCTTCAAGCAGTTTTCATCAAAACTGGCCACTGCACAAAGGGGTCTAGGAATTGTTAAACTTTCTGGAAGGATTGCCTCATTATTTTTGGTTCTGATATCCCAAGACTTACCCTAGACCTCATCTAAAGGTACTAGGAGAATTTGTGGATCTCTTTTCATATATATAGGAGAGACTTTGGACACTTCATTGCAATTCTCATCCTTGGATTTTCCCAAGAGGTTAACCTTCTATTTTACAGGCAAGTTCTCTTAATGGATTGTTTGACTTCAAAGCACCTGGTTCTGAAAAGCTGCTATATGAATCTGTTCATCATTTATGCAACACTAGAGGGGACGTGGAAAGATAGAGACACTAATAGTACGGTAGCACATTGGTCGTAGAGCTGTAAATTAGTATAACCATTTTGGAAAGCAATTTGAAATTATGCAAATAAAGTGGCTGAAATGTCCATAACCTTTTACCCAGAGATTCTATTGTTTGGACTATACCCAAAGGATCAATAATATTCCATTTCATTCATGTACTCGTTTTTTTAACCATTCTCCACTTGACAACTATCTACTTTGTTTCCTGTTGTTTGCTACCACAAAAAGTATTGCTAAAAATCTTTTGGTGAATATGAGATATATATTTCAATCAGGGAATGGTTAAACAAACCATGGGACATGAATGCAATGGAATATTACTGATCTGTAAGAAATGATGACTATGCTAAATACAAAGAATGGAAAAATTTATATGAAGTGATATTGAGTGAAGTAGAGCCAAGAAAACAATATATACAATGATCAAGGCAATGTAAATGGAAAGCACTATCATCATAAAACAATTGAGAATGAATGTTGAAAAAAATTGAAGAAAAAAAAACTTGGCTAGAAAAAAAAAGACATGGAAAATATCTTTTCCTACTCCTTGGATGTGGAGGATGGCATATATACTGTCAGATTAAGATTATTATTTTTTAATATATTGATGCTTCCTGAAATTTTCCTCCGTCCTCTTTTTCTTTCTATTTAAATCTTTGTTATAATGGATGGTTCCTTGGAAGGGGGTGAATTAAGAGAGAAATTTAGAGTAAAATACAAACTTATCGTAGTATTTAAGTCCTTCAACAAACCTTATTACATAGTACCTATCTAGTCTTATTTCATGCTATTTCCCTTAGGAAAAGTACATCCTTAAGATGTGCTTCCTGCTCCAAAGTGTTATGATTTTATATTCTGTAACATTAAGTTTCCTGTATTGTCTACTGTCTAAAATAAAAGATACTTAAATATTGGATTTAATGAAGCAAACCAAAGTACATGCTTGTTGCCCTGACTTGCAAAAGAGGGTAAAAAACAGTTTTCTGAAAATTTCCGAAAATTCTTTATCAACTAATCAAGATGACAAAGGAACCTCTTTTAAAAAGGCAATTATTTCTTTGACAAAGTTTCTATATTCCAAAATTTACTAAGGGAATTTTGTCAGTTTATGACTTGAGTAAGTATCCTGCTGTGGTAGTGCTGATGTCCTGAGATCTAATTGCTTATCCGACTGCCCATTGAATGCAGAGAGGGGCTAAAGAGAAATCTATTCTTTTCCAAGGATTTATTTATTTTGCACTCCTGTTGCCTACTGTGGGTTTTCATTAACTGAACCTTTGTATGGGCAATTTTGAGTCAGATACCCAGTGTTACTCTGTTGATTCGCTCAGGGGGTTAGCAGGCATTTCAAGGCTCAAGATCTCCTGAAATGTTTGGAAGGAATGTTTAATTTTAGGACTATAGTATTTTCTAGACCCACTCTATTATCCTTTCTGAAGCCAGACCATCAACCCCTAAGGAGCTTTCACTAATTAAAGGGCAAAGTTCAAATGAGCAAGTTTCTTGTTTCACAGAAAAATCATCCCAACAATTCTATGACATAATGACTCAGGGTGGGCAGATAAACAGCTCAATAACTTTTTACAAGACTTGGGGTAATTTCAGTTTAGATGATGGGAAAGTAAAGGAGTCTTTTGTGAAGAAGAGCTTTAAATTAAGATTGTTTGTGGATGTTACTTGCTTAAGTTTCCTTAGGAACTGGACTAAGTATGAGGCCAAGTGGGTAAATGGGTAGAAATAAAAAACTTCCTAGCAGTTAAGACTTCCCCCAAATGGAATGGATCTTTCCTATCCTTGAACTCTGTGTCCCAGTCTTCTCAGACCAAATGTAATTAATTCTCCATCCTAGTCTCTTAAACATCTGTTCCCAATTTTCTGTTCTCTCAGTCAATCAACAAGCATTTATTAAGTGACCACACTGGAATAGGCACTGGACTCTAAAGCTCCCAAAGCTTTCCCAATCCCTTGCCTTCCATTCTATTGAAAAAAATTGACACCATCCTTCACAAACTTCTCATCTTTTCTACTCCGCATTTCAAAATCTCTACCTCTTTCCCCATTCTCTCCCTCTTTATTCCAGTCTCCACGTAAGAGGCGGCCCTCCTTGCCAAGGCTGACCACTTTACTTGTACATTTGATTCCATTTTTTCCCATTTCTTCTGGAAACTTTGTTTTATCGATCATTTTTGTCTCTGTCTATCCCTGTCCCTCTCCCTGTCTTTCTGTTTTTAATTGTCTCACTGCCTCTGTCTCTTTTTCTTTCTGTTGTTGTCTGTCTCTCTTGTTGTCTTTTGTCTTTATCTCTGTTTCTTTGTCTCTCGGTCTAAGTCTCTCTCTTATCTATCCATCCACAAACCAATCTCACTGGCCCTGAGTATATCCAATTCTTTCCACCCTTACAAAAAAATTTCACTTGACTCTAGCATTCCCTCAGGCTGTCATACTCTATCTTTCCTCTCTTTCACTGCCAAAATCCTGGTAGCAATCCTTTATCCAAAATGTCGCCATTTCCTTAACAGTCCCTCATGGTTCATCCCTTTACAATGGGACTCCCAATCAAACCACTTTTTGGATATAGCTCTCTCCAAGGTAACTTTACCCTCTTTGATGTCTTTAGCTTTTGATACTGTGAACTGGCCCCTGCTCCTGTATACTCTCTCCTCCTTTATCTTCCACCCTATCCTTTCCAGTTCTCTCCATTAGCAGGCTATCTAAGTCCTACCCTTTTAGAATGGATGTCCCTCAAGACCCTGCCCTGGGCCTTCTCCTTGTTCTCAGCGTTCTCTTCCTTTGTGGTCACATATGCTCCCATTCGTTCTACTCAATTCATCACCAGATCTATCTATTCAACCCTGAGCTCTCTCATCATAAGCTGATGCTGATCATCTCTTCTTTGACAGACCTCTCAAACTCATCATGTTCAAAACATAAGTTGGTACCTTCTTGCAAGGCTTCTCCTCCTCTTCCTCCTCCTCCTTCTTCTTATTCTTCTTCTCCTCTTCCTCCTCCTCCTCCTCCTCCTTCTTCTTCTTTTTCTTCTTCTTCTTCTTCTTCTTCTTCTTCTTCTTCTTCTTCTTCTTCTTCTCCTCTTCCTCCTCCTCCTCCTTCTTCCTCCTCTTCTTCTTCTTTTTTTCTTCTTCTTCTTCTCCTCTTCCTCCTCCTCCTCCTCCTTCTTCCTCCTCCTCCTCCTCCTCCTCTTCTTCTTCTTCTTCTCCTCGTCCTTCTTTTTTAAAATTTATTTTTAATCTATTTATTTATTACCAAATCTCTCTACTTCAGTTAATTCAATTCAACAAACATTCATTAAGTAATTACTGCCAGGATTTATGGTTGGTGTTAGGGATACAAAGACAGAAATATAAATAGCTCATTTCCTCAAGGTACTTATGTTTTACTATAGGAAAGAATCTTTGACTCTCCCCTGCTTCTCACTACACCCATGATCTATGTCTAATCTGTTGCTAATCTTGTCATTTCTTTCTGTACCAAGTCTCTCTACCCAGTCTCCTTCTCCTTGCTCACGTGGTCAGCCCTCTACTTCAGAACCTCATCAGCTGTCACCAGCCTAATCATTACCCTCTCTTTCCTTTCTCTGCTTTCTCCAATCTATCCTCCCCATGAGTGCCAAAATAACCCTCTTAAGGCTCTGGTGTGATCATATCATTTCTCTGCTCTACACTCTGCTTTTGCTCTCTTTTTCCTTGACAGTAAAATACAAACTTCTTATCATTCCATGACCTCCGTCCTCATTACCTACTACCTATCTCACTTTATTTCACGCTATTTCCCTTTACAATCTCTTCATTTCAACTAAATTAGACTGTTAGGTACTTTCTGAAATTCATACTCCTTTTCTCCTTCCTGCCTCCTCATTTTCCTTTATTCATTCCTATCTGGGCATGCAATCCTTCCTCATACACTGCCTTTCCTTATAACAATACTAATAATAGATAATATTTATGTCTCACCTATTATGTGCCAGACACTGTGCTGACACTACAAATATTATCTTATTTGATTCTCACAACACCCCTAGGAAGGAGATGCTGTCATTATCTCCATTTTACAATTGAGGAAACTGAGGCAAACAAAGGTTAAATGACTTGCCCAAGGTCACATAGCTAGGAAATGTCTGAGACCATTTTTGAACAATGGCTCACACCCAGCACTCTATCCACTGAATAACCTAGCTATCTGCCTCTGTCATCTTTCAAGGCTTTAAGGAGGTGCCATTTTCCATGAAGCCATCCCTTATCCCTCCAGTGAGTCCTTCCTTTTCCATCAAAGTATGTGCTGTAACTTCCCCAGTGCAAAGTGTGTAAGGTCAGGGATTGATTTGCTTTTGCTTTTGAATTTCCAGTGCTTTACATAGCATTTTGAACACTAGCAGTTTTTCAGTCCTGTTAGACTCTTTGTGACCTCATTTGGGGTTTTCTTTGAAAAGATAATAGAGTGGTTTGCAATTTCCTTCTCCAGCTCATTTGACAGATGAGGAAACTGAGGCAAATAGGGTTAAGTGACTTACCCAGAGTCACCCAGCTTGTAAGTGTCTGAGGCCAGATTTGAACTGAGGAAAATGAGTCTTCCTAACTTCAGACCCAGCATTCTATTTAAACATCGGTTGAATTTACTTGAAGGTAGATGATGACAGGTCAGGAATGTTGTAAAATACAGGGTAGAAGAGTAGACTACACAAAGTCTAAGGTATCTTAAGCTATGATTATTTAAAATCCTTAATAAATAGAATCCCAGGAAGAGGACAAGTCATTTAGCCTCTCTGGTCCTCAGTTTCTATATCTGTAACAAAAAACCCAAAAAACAAAAAGGGAGGTTAGGACAGATTAGCTTTCAGGTCCCTTCCACCTCTCATTCTGTGATCTTATGATTTGAATTGGTTATTATCCCAACTCCTCTTGACCTTTGGTTTTTTAAACCTGAGGTCAGCTTTGTGGGTGGAGTTCATCCCTAGGTAGGATATAGATGGGTACATGGTCATGTGTGTGTGTGTGTGTGTGTGTGTGAGACTATTATATTTATTCCTTTTGCAAAAAGGGCTTGTGCTTTCAGATTTTTCTATAGTCTTTACCCACCCTACTTTTGTAATGTTGCATCTATTTGTCAAACTGTACACACTTTTAATTTTTTACCAAAATAGGAATTTATATAGACTGTTTCTCTTATGGCTCTTAATATATCAAAAAGTGAACTCTTAGTTTAAGAAAGTGCACCTTGTTCTTTTCCTTGCTGGTTCCCTCAAGGGTCCTCTTGAGAACTAAACAGTCTTTCATTCTGGCAAATATATGAATAGGCTGACATTGGTGCTGTACGCTTTCCATGTCACAGTGGGAAAAGTTACACTCTGTGGCTCAGGGTGCATCTCTGTGGAAGACATGATTTAGCCTGCGGTAGCGAAACATGATTCCTGCCTTAGAAAGGGCCTTATTTACATAGAATTTTTCTCTGAGGACCTCAAAGTGTTTGTTACGTATCATCCTTGTGATTATAAATCAAATAATGCTAGTAGGAGACATGAAGACATTAAGTGAAGTATCCAAAGTCATCAGAACTGGATCTGGCACCAAGATTGAGGCCTCTTTGACCTGCTTTCTAGTGCCATGTCTATAAGACTATACTAATTTCCTTTTATAATCTAGGCACAGGCTGTTGTGTAAGCAGAACTGTCTGCATTCACCACAGTAATATCAGATATCTTATGCTTGCTGGGAAAGGCCAATAGTACACCATGGGAGTTTAATAAGTTAATATAAAAGTTTTACTCAGCACTGAAGTACAAATTCCATGCTATATTAATTAATATTTATATTCATACATAAATGGCTATATTATCTTACCTTTTAAGAGTTCTTTAAAGATTTTTAAGTGCTATATGACCTACTGCCTCCAATTAAGAAGTTTTTTGAGGACAGAGACAATACCTTCTTTTCTTAGAAGCAGCTAGGTGGAATAGTGGATAGAATGTTGGACCCGGAGTCAGGAATTCAGAGTTCAAATTTAGCCTTAGACCCTGATTAACTGGGTGACCCTGGATAAATTACTTAATGTGTTTGTCTCGTTTTCCTCAATTATAAAATAAGGATTGTAATATCATCTACCCTCTTAGAGTTGTTTTGAGGGTCAAATCAGATAATATTTGGAAAGTACATGATACATTGTAGGTACTTAATATATACTTATTCCTTTCCTTCTTTCCATGTTTTGATCCAAAACTCTTCATACAGTGTTTTCTAGAAGTGACTACACAGTAATTTTTGAATAACTAAAGTTATTCATGCAAGTCAATACTGAACATTTTCAAAATCCTAATATTTTCCCTCTAGGATCCTATTACTTCAGTGCTCAGAACTACAAAATCTCAGTCATATGATGTTTAACTGCACAAGATTCTATCCAAGTGAAGGAGAGATCATAAGAGAGAAGAGAAAAAGAGAGGAGAGGAGAGAATATAATAGGGAAGGAGGAGGAGAGGAGAGTAAAGGAGGGGAGGAGAAAGAAGAGAAGACAGGAAAGAGGAAAGGGAGAGGAGAGAAAAAGGAAGAAGGAAGAGTGTTGTAATTAAGAGATAATAGAAGAGAAAAGTGATAGGGGGAGAGATAGGGGAAGAGGATAAGCTAGGAGAGAAGACTGAAAACAAAAGAGAGGGAATAGGGAGATTTATTTTTTTATTGGCATAATTTTATGTTTCTAAGAAGTACTTCAATAATCTTTGTCTCCTGCCTGAGAAAAAGACAGACGGTTCATTAAGTTACTGCATTCTTATTATTGATGAAGAGCTTATAATTAATTATTTTCTGATTAAGCAGAGCATTTATTAAAGATTTGTACAAAACAACTAGAGAATAGCAGACTAAATTATGGCATATTAATTTAATGGAACACTATGGTGTTTAAAAAAATCTGGCAAGGTCTATGGCTGATGACGTTGCCAAGTGAGACCAACAGAACCAACATTTTATTCATATTGACTAAAACTATATTTAAAGAAAGAATTAAAATAAAGTTAGAGAACCTTCAAACAAAACTGGAAAGGAATACAGAACAAAAGCATTTAGGGGATGGGACTTTGTTAATTTTTTAAGTTCTATCTTGTGACAACTAAGCTTTTTGTTAAGATTTTATTCCTCATTTGCATGTTTGTATGTTTGATGGTTAGCAGTATAATAAATTTTTAAAAGGGTAAGTATACATTTTTAATGTGCTACATAAATTTTTTTTTTGAGGGAAGGGGTCTTAGAGTAATCCATTTGGACAGAATTATATTTACCTTGGATGACCAGTGGATTAATTTTACTTATTTCTTTTCGTAGTCGATCAGATCAACTCTGAAATTTACCAGAGGTCTGTTTTGGTATGAGATGAACACTTTATAATTCTCAATAACACTAGAAGGGAAATGAAGAACCATTGTAAATCAGTGTCTCAGGGAGATTAGGTACCTTCCCCAAGGCAAGTCAGTGGCCAAGATAAGAATGTGAGAATTCCTGATTCTACTGTCTGTTGTTAAGCCTGTAGGTTTAATGTTCACAGCACAGCAGATTGCCTGCAGTCATGGGTATCTTGATGTGTTACTGTGTACTGGCCAAGATCTCCTTTGCAGAGAAAAGGCAGGGGTGCAAATACCTTTTAGAGGAGACCGATTTTAGTTCTTAAATATGCTCATACTTGCCACTGCCATAAAATAGTGCCAGGGCCTATCAGATAGATGTTTGGGGGACATTTTTTTTTAAAGTTCAAAGAAAAGGTGTCCAATATTTCCGTAAACTTTGAGTGTCATATCAGCTCCTTCATGAATTCACAGATTCCTCTTCTTTAATGATTATAAATTCTGATTGTCTTAATGAGCTCTTTGACTAATTGAAGAACACCTATTTTGCAAAAATGAAATGTGAATTCTAAAATGAAAATAAAGAGCATAAATAAGATGTTTATGGATATGGATTCCTCTGAGAGCTGGTAAATGTTCTTCATAACAAGTTTTCCAGCTAAAGGTTCCCATTAGCATCTGTTCAGCGGTTAATTGTCTTCCTTCAACAAGTAGTTGCTGAAGGGCTTCACTGTTTGGTATTTCTGGGTGCATCTTCCATCCAAATTCAAAGGCATCATTAGAACATCTGGTAGGACAGTATGACAGATAGCACAGTCCTTCTGCTACTTGCACCTCCATGTGTCTCTTGATGCCTTCTTAATTAGGATGCAAAGTGAAAGTGACAGAGGCACTGCTAGTGAACAGACAGCAGCTGCCACCTGCATGAGAGGGGGCAGATTTAGCAATCGAATCTGTCCTATAGTAATTCATACACCTTGACAGAGAGCAAGGCATTTCAATGGCTCTATTGCTTTTCAGATACAACTTTCTTGGAGCATTAGGCAGCTCTGTGTAATGGAAATAAGTGGGGTACCTGAGTTCCATAACATCTCCAACTTTTGACAAACACCTGGTAAGGAGGGCAGAGGCTCTTTTCTGCAGTTCTGTGTCTTGATTTGTGGAGCTCAGAGGAGTTACGGGATTCTAGGTTGGAAGATGGGAAGGAATGACTGGTCTTTAGGGAAGGCAGTAAACAAGACAGGGCAGGTTCCTTTAAAATAGAGGATCAAAGGTCTTTAGACAACCAAGATATCCTTAATGGTGGTGCTGAAGTACTGTCTTAGTTACCTAGTGTTCTAAACAGTGAAAGATGAAAGGACAGATTTTTTTTTTTTTGGTAAACCAAAGAATCAGGAAACTTTTCATGGCTTAACAATAAGACCACATAGGTTTAATAGGTTGGCAACATAACTCATTTTTTAACTCTGGACCAAAAAGAAAGATTTTATTCATTTCATATTGAGTCTAGGTAATACCAATGCAACTAGCTATAGTTATTTAATTAGTTGGTTTGTTTACAATGACATCAAGGCAGGTTGGTGTAGAGGAAAGCATGTGAAAATTTGTGATGAGAAAGTCTGACTTTGAATTACTGCTGTCTCTACTACACATGCAAATGTGGGCTAGTCACCTAATTGCTGTTTCCTAAAAAATGTTGGTCTAGATGACTTGGAAGGTCTCTTTCAATTTTATATCTATGATCCTATGACCAAAATCATATGACTCTCTCCACTCCTCTTAAACTGACTTGATTTTTGATGAAATTGACTTAGTCTATTGATTGTCTTGCAATTGAGAAAAAACAACTAGAAATGAATTATATTGGAAGAGGTGTAGAGAGAGAGTTAGACTTATATTTCTAAAGTATGAAACTTTCCTTAATATAAACTGCTGGGTAATATTGCCATCTATACTGATAATACCAATGAATTTCCTACCAACTGACTGCCAACTTTATTATGCAAGGAACCAGGGCAAGGCTGTTTTGTTTTTCACTCCGGGTTATTTTCTTATAGCCTCTTTGATTTAAAACTCTTCCTGGAACTAGTCTTATCACTCAGCAGAACCTGAAAGGGAAGAAAGGAGTCTTGAGAATTGAATTGCCAGGCAGTATTTGCTTATCAAGTGGGATTTTCTCCCTTCTCTGAAAATTATAACATAATAAAAAGAAATCAAATCATAATGTAACTTTGAAGCACCTTATTACATCTTCCACTGAAGAAGAAAACGTCAGATTGTGAATTTAGAAAGAGAAGAGAGACTGCTCAGGCAAGGATGGAAAAAGTGCAAGATGAGTCTGCTAAGTTGAAGAAATTGCACAACTTTTCAGCATCATTATTTCACTTGACTCTTATAACAGCTCTGTGAATTATATAAGATAGGTATTATTTCTATTTTACAGATACAGAAGTTAACACTTAGAGAACTTAAGGGATTTGTTTGAGACGAGTCCAGGTCTACCTCCAAATTCATCTTTCTGTTATACTGAAGAGTCATTTAGGATTTAGACTTTTTTAAAAAAAAATAACTATCATGATTGATATCTTAGAATATTAGATCTAATGTAGGAGTAAATGGTAGCCATAATTATATTTTAAGTTGGACCATGGAGTCATACAATTTTTGTGCTCTTGGTATTTTCTTCTTGCCTTCATAAAAGACCCAAAGAGAAACACTGGTGACATCTACATCCTGGAAGTAGACCCCAGAGATATAATCAATGGCAAGGCCTGTATAACTAAATCCAGCTACCAATGTTTCATTAATTTTTTTCTCCTGTAAAGTTCAAGTAGTCATTACCGGGAATAAAGGTGATAACTTTTTTATTATTTAGTTGGGCTTTGAAACACTTCTTGATGGTAGAACTGGGCTACTTGGCTTCCACACTAACTTTCTCCCCTCCTCCAAATGTACTGGCCTTTGGGGTTGTGCCCCACTGGACTTTCTTGTGCTTTCTACCCTTCAATTGTTTTTTAATATGACTTTGGAGTCTTCTCTCTGTGTGAAAACCATGGCGCTTTACACTGATCAAGTGTGGAAAGAGAGTTTTTCCACAATGTTTTAATCAGACAGAATCATGCCAGACAAAAATAAGGAAAAGTACAAGAAGGAAAACCAAAGAAAGAAAATACAAATAATAATAAAGGTTCTAGTTGTGAAATTAGATACTTTTTTTGACTTCTGTTTACAAGAAAAACATGTTTCAGTGTTACCCTTTCCCTCCCATTTCTCGTAGTGGGGCTTTAATCAGCATCTTCATTCTACTTCCATCATAAAGCATTCACTCTGGGATAAACCTTCAATGCTGGATCATGAAGCACAAATTGTTTTACTGAATATTCATTTGATGGCTTGGGACTTGGGGTATGACAACTGGTTAGACATTTTCAGGTCTTTTCTCATTCTGCAATCTTTCCTTGTGTGTTTCTTTTTTGTAGATTGACAGGCAATGAATTGACACGGATGAATTGTCATTTTAAGGAATGTCTAAAGCTGCTGAACTCACCCAAGCAGCCCTTGCATTGCTTGAGAAACTAGGAAATGAAGAAACCCAAGAGACCAGTACAATAAGTATAGTACCTTTGCTACTTCAATATTCCAACAGTAAACAGAAGGACTTAAAAAAGGGTGGTAAGAGATTTTTTTAAAAAATTGTTGATATCTTTTGCTTTTATGTCACCGTTATTTCCAGATATTGCTGTCCTCCTCCACCTCCCCAGAAAATAATTCCTTATGATAAATACATATTTTTAAATAGGAAAAAACCCTTGTCTGTTTTCTCTTCCTGGCCATTTACAAAGTAAGAACAGCCATGAGGGACTTGCTGGAGTAAGGGCAGTGATTGCCCTGTCTTCCATTCCATCATTGTGGAGGGTTCATGGGCCCTCTTTTTTCATTTTTAATTTATTCTTTCCTGATCTTAGGTGAATAAGCACTCTGAAAAGGGAATGCCCCAGTGGTTGATGAGACTAGGAGATCCATTAAAGCCACCTGAAGTCCAATTTGGAACTGAAATCGGTAGCAGAAAGAATAGTCTGATTAAGTGCTAATGAAGGAGCCCCAGGTGATTGCCTGACATAGCTCAGCTGTGAACCAACCTGCAGGAGCCAGATCCGATGCCTTCCCTTGAAGTCGACTTGGTGGAGATTCCAGGGAGAAAGGGCTCCTAGGGCCAAGCATTGTGAAGTATCCCTCTGCCTCATGTGTTCCCTACACGTATGTCATACTCTGTACTTTAAATTTGAACCCACCCTCCCCAGGGATCTCATGCATGTATGTGCAAAGGGGAGAGTATGCCTTTTTAGTCTAGGAGGATTCTTTTGTAACTTTTATTCTTGCTATGCCTTTTCAGTCAAAATTCTTTTTTAAAAGAAAAGAAAGGAAGGAAGGAAAGGAAGAAAAAAATGAGAAAAAAGCACACATAGTTTAGCAAAACTAATCAACATATTACTCTGGTATTGACAGTATATATGCAATATTCCACATAGTCTACCAACTGTAATCTCCCACTTCTGTAAAGAAGGGAAAGAGGTACATTTTTCTTCTTGGGAGAGATTTCTAGTATAAATATACTTGCTTCAGCCAAACCCTTTAAACTTGCAGGAGGTGCTTATTTTCTTAAAATGTTAATTGGCTTATTGGAGGTTAATATCTCATGTATAGAAAAAACTAAAAAGTCAATAAGAAACAAGGGGCTTACCGTGTCGCACACTATTTCTTCTTTATCTCTCTCTGTCATTATTAGTCTCTTTTCACCCCAGTCCATTAACTATGGGTACACCCTAAGTCTCAGGTCCTTTTAATTTTTCCTTAGGGATACTCATTTACTCACATGACTGAAGTCCAGTAAATACATATCTCCATGTCTGATATCCTCTCTCCTATCATATTTCGACTCTCCTGCAAAACATCTTACAATTAAAAAGTACTTTCACATGTTCTCCAGTTATCCTGATGAGAATCTGGTCACTGGACCCAGATGGCTCAGGAAGAGAAAGTGAGGCTGGTGACCTTGCACAGCCCTCCCTCACTCAAAACAAAGTGAAGTGCACATCATGTCATCATTCTTCTGATGTCATGATCTTCTTTGCCAACGAAGGACCGACACAGACTTTCATGTCCATTATTTATTTTAATCTTTGCAAAACTCTTAAGGGATAGATGGGTACTACAAATATTATGATCTCTATTTTACAGATGAGGAAGCTCTTGCTGTAAAAGATCAAATGACTTGCCCAAGCCTATATATTAAATGGTAGTCAAGAACCGGAACCATTCATATACCACAAATCTTTGTCTCACGCTTTCCAGTACCATACTGCTCCTGCTCCTCCCCAAGTGTAGAACCACAGAGACATTTCCCAGATTGTAGTGTGGCTGGCCTCTGACACTTACTAGCTATATGACTCTGGGCAAGTCATTTAACCTTTGTCTCCGTCTTCTCATCCCAGGGTTGCTGTTTGGGTCAAAAGATATAATAATTCTTAAGCCCTTAGCACAGTGCAAGTACAGTATAAGTGTTAGCTATCATCATCATCACTATTATTAATTACTATTATTCCTGCTGCCTCTGTCCACTGTACCACCCAGCTGCCTGTAGAGGAAGTGTGGTTAGTGCGAAGAGCATGATTTGAAAACAGAGTACCTATGTCTGAAGACCGAAGTCTGCTTCTTGTGTATCTGTATGATTTTGAGTAAATTGCTTCATATTTTTGGTACTCAGTTTCCTTATTTGTAAAATGAATGTGGGGTGGGAATGAGGAGGTATTACATGTGAAATTTAACAAAAAGGTAAACTGAGGCAATTCTCTGTGCAAGATAAGAGTTTATTAATGGGGCACCAAACCTATTAAATAAAAGCTGAGTGAGTTGATGGCACTGCCTCTGGCTAAAGACCCAGAATTGAAGATGTAACTCATTTTTATAAGCAAAGAACAGAACAAAAAAAAATCATATAATTGCTCAGCATCACAGGGTTGAGGGATCATGATTGGTTACTTAAAAAAAGCAGGCAAGGCACACGTGTGAGATGAAGACCACTTTTCTATATGTCTAAGGAATACTTCTGTGCATTTCTGGGTCCCAGCTGCATCCTGAGGTCAATGATAGGGACCCAAGTTTGTAGACTCACTGACTTCTGGTGGATTAGATAAAGACGGGACAAAGTGACTTAGTCCAGCCTCTCAAGGATAACACACAAATCTTGCAGGAAATGCTGAGATAATGTTTCAGGAGAGTGTTGAGGGCCAGGGTAGAGTGCAGTTGACAAGATCAGGATAGACCTTCGGGGAAACTGTTCTCGGAGACTGTGCTCATTATCATCCGGAATGGCTCTCCATGCCCCCCAGATGTTGATGTCTCTGTGAGACAAGAGAATTACAGAAAACAAGGGATATGTAAAATAGATGCCCCTAGGCTCACAGTCTTTATGATAAGACTGATTTAATCACCCTGACTGATTTAATCATGGGACAGGGGCGGAGCAGAATGTCACTTAGACTTGCAGGACCTCCTCTATATAAACCCTAACCCTCAGATCAATAAAGGGAATTGGTCTATCTTTTCCTGCCTCCCGTGTCTCTTTTCTTCAACCACTTCACCAAGCCATGTAGGGATGCGGGCCGTCCGCAACAGGACAGTATTGAGAACAGAGTTTTTCTTGAACAATTAGTGATTATGGGAAAGCTTAAGCCTTTGGTCTCAAACTACAAAGAGAGGAAGATTGGACTTTTGCACAAGTGAATTTCTTCACTCAGAGACAGTGAAGAGACTGAGGTTTGTTCCGTAGGATATAGAATATAGTTACAGAATAAAATCACTTGCAGAATTAAAACAAGATATAAAATACATAATCAGTGCTTGCTTCTTTCGAGGCTAAACTTTTAAGTCCTTTTATGTTCTTTGAAGGCCAAATCTAGTTCAAGTTTGTTGTCTAATATTTGAATTATTACAATAGACTCTTGGCTAGTTTCCCCATCTTCAGTTTTTGCTCTGAAGCAGCCTATAAACGGATGCTAAAACAATCTTTACATAATACCATCTCTCTGGCTTATTGAATAGTTTTTCAATGAACAAATCTTTAGTGGCTCCCAACTGTATGCTGTCTACCATCTTAATTAGTCTTTGGGAGAAGTCAGATTCTGATTTATCTCTGACCCCAGATCTTTGCATTCCAGTCAAATAAGATTTTAGTAATGTGGTTCGCCTGTTCTTACCTATCTATAGCTCTGAACTAGCCACGCCCTGGGATTGGTTCCTGTTCTGGTAGGAAGCTCACAAGTGGCTTCCTACCTAAATTAAGAGTTGCCCCATTACTACTGCTTTCCTGCATATCATGATTTCTTATTTGTCTATTTTGCCTTGCTGATCAACTCCTAAAGCTTAGTATTTACTGATGGCCCTTCTCTCTTAATAGAGCCCTCTCTGCAGCCCAACTCTCAGTTTTCAGGGCTAGTTGTCTCTAGGACCCATAGCCAGCTCTTTTCTCTGCTGCCAAGGGTCGTACTCTTTGAAGCTACATCCCTTTTTTGCATACCCGTCTATCTGTATCTGTCTACAAGTGTGTGTGTATGTCTTTACTCTTTCGAATGGGCCACCTGAACTCTTTTGAACTAATAAACTTAGTCAATAAATATTTATTATCTGCCAGCACTGTTGTAAGCACTAGGGATGCAAAGAATGGCAAAAGACAGTCCCTACTCTTAAGCATCTCATAGTCCAATGGGGAAACAACATGTAAATAAATATGTACAAATGATCCATATAAAAGATAAATTGAAGATAACTCTCAAACTTCTAGGTATGGTATCTATTTCTGGACAAGTTGCTACCATGGTTGATGGAAGTAAGAGAGGAGAGAGAGATGGGATATCCTCACCTTCCCCTCCTGTAAGAGTTGCTTCCAAAATGTACTCCTAAGCTTTCACTCCTATAAACTTCTCAGGGATTACTGATTTAAAGTGCCAAGAGATGGCTAATTTTTTTTTTTGTTCAGCCAATTGCCTTGTTCCATTTTGATTCACTCAAGGGATTTGTTCATGCCATATAAAAGCATGGCCACAATTTTACAGTTAGTTTGATATTTTGTTACCATATTAAAACCTTATCATCTGTGACTACATCAGTTGAATGGGATAGAGTGGTAATGGAAACCACATCCTCCCTTACACAAGTGATACTTGTGAGGTAATGGGGTAATAACAAAGTGCCAAAATTATTAGGAGAACACCAAGTAGAGAAGGAGAAGAATGAATTGTCGCTGAGATTTAATCATAGGTTTCCTGGGCAATATGATTTCAGCCAGAATTGAGAGGAAGTAAGAAACACAAACTCAGGAGAAGATGTGCTATTTTCAAAGGCATAGGGTGAGAATTGAGAAAGTCATGCGTAGGAAGTGACAAGCAGATTAACTTGACTGCAGTGGAAGATCCATGAGACAATAATGGTGTTGGGTTTAATAAGAAAGTAGAGGAAAAGGAAGAGAGGAGAGTTAGTAAAAACAATTCTGCTAGAAAAGTGAGGTGTTCCAACCTATAGTCCAACTGGAATTAGTGTTTGAGCAGGAAGAAGTCTTTCCTAGTTCTTAGTTTTTCTCTCTCCCAAAAAATCATTCAGGGACTTACCTATTTGCGTATTATATAATCTTCAAAATAACCTCCAAAAGTGTCTATAGGACTGTTTCCTATTTTGTTGTTGCGTCTCTAGGGCCTTGTACTAATAGAACTTAATATATGCTGGCTGTTGTAAGATTGTAGAGGTCTTAGAGCTAGCTGGCCTTGGCGCATTACAATATAATTCCCCCCACAATGCCTCTCCCAACACTCCACTATTATGAGTTATACTTTTTTTTTTTAAAGTGAATGGGGGTTAAGCAATTTGCCCAGGGTCACATAACTTAGTAAGGATCTGAGGCTGAATTTGAACTCAGTCCCTCCTGACTCTAGGGCTGGTGATCTATCCATTGCTCCATCTAATTGCCCCTGAGTTGTCCACTCTTAGCCCCGATTTATCCATTTTCAATGTTTGTTGTTCAGTCATTTCAGTTATGTCTGACTCTTCATGATCTTCCAGTTTTCTTGGCTGAGATAATGGAAAATGGTTTGCCATTTCCTTCTCCAGTTCATTTTACAGATGAGGAAACTAAGGCAAACAGGGTGAAATGGCTTGCCCAGGATCACACAGCTAGTAAGTGTCTGAGACCAGATTTGAACTCAGGAAAATGAATCTTTCTGATGTTAGTCCCAGTGCTTTATCCACTGTGCCACCTAGCTACTCTTTTTAATAAGCTTTGAATTATTAGCTCTATGGCTATTGTCACCCCACTTTATAGAAAAAGACTATCAAGGCCTTCTTCAAAGCCAGAAAATCGTCCTCCTGCTGAACACCCTACTATTACATATCCCCTACCTTAATGATTTATTTGGTAGCTTTCTTTAGTCTTTCATCCCGCATTAGATTGTGAGCCCCATGAGAATAAAGACTGTCTTTTGCCTTTTACTGTATCCTCAGTGACAAGCACAGACCTGGCACATAGTAAGTGTTTAATGAATGCTTATTGACTGATTGATTTGAGGGGAGTACCGAACTATCTATGAAAATTCACAATTCCTGAAAGACATGCACATATTCAAATGGAATTACTTTCAAAACTAATTTACCAGTCACACAAGAAAATCACTCACTATTGGGTATCTAGATGGCACAAGGGCTAGAGTGTCAGACCCAGAATCCAGAAGATATGAGTTCATATGCGACACTTACTAGCTGTATGGTCTTGGGCAAGTCACATAACCTATGTTTTCTTCTCTTTAAAATGAGGGTAACAATATCATCTACCTTGAAGGGTTATTGTGACAAAGAAATAAAATGGCATAATTATAGTAAAACATAATAATAAGATAGTTGTAAAGCACTTGGCATAGTTTCTAGTACACAATAAGAGCTTAATAAATCTTAGTTACTATTATTACTGTATAATGTCATGGTTAGGAAAGTCACTTTACATCTCTTCATTATATAGAATGATGGTTTACGTTATGAGGGTCATAGAATTAGACACCATCAAGTTCACACTTTTCCTTTTATAGATAAGGAGACTGAGGCTATAGTGATTGGCCAAGGTCACAAAACTAGTAAGTTTCCAAGATAGGGCTTAAACCTATGTCTTTCTGATTCCAACTTCAGTGCCTTAGGGATCAGAGAATGGGCTGATAGTTAAAGTCCTGAAAGCCCAATTCTAAAAATTATGTTCATAGGAAAGATTGTGGCTACTTGAATGCTATTGAGTGAATATAGGACTGGCACCAAAGCTAGGGAGACCAGATCTTTACTCTGCCCTCTTCCTCTTAAGGGACATTACTATAGCCAAAGTGAAAGCATTATATACCTCCTTGGACATGCACAGGTAGTGCTTGCTTAAGAATTCTACAAGGGCCTGAATGGATCCATTCAGTATTGGGATGATTGTTCCTCTGCCATGGGATGTAATAAATACCTAAATACCGTTAGAGTCATGTTAATTAATCTTAAGGCCACTCCCATGCTAGGAGAGGGAATTATCATATAATTCCCTTCCCCAGGGATTGATCTTCTACTCTAACTACCTTGTGGACTTCTACACAAGAGAAGCTTCTCACTTAGCTTTGGAGAATATAATTATCCCCAAGTCCTAAAATCAGGCAGCACTTTGGTTCTTCCATTTTGCCCTAGATGGGAGCTCTAAAGGTCTGAAGGAAAAGGATGATCATGTTAGCGTGCTCTCTTAGTCCTCTACTTCATCTTGCTTCTCTACCTTACTTTCTTTATGAGAAACTCCCATATTGTCCCCTGAGAAAATTTGATTCCCCAAACTTTGGTTGAACCCCCGACTGGAGGAGAGGAAGTATTTTGTCTGTGTAGGTGAGCCCAGTGGCTAGGGGTACCATGGTAGAAATCAAAGGCCATGATGACTTTCAAAGTCCTCAAGACTGGAAGACTGCAAACTCCCTACTCATCCCCAATTACGTAAATTTGGGATACCCTTGTACTACTCTCTTCCTGAGTTACTTCTTCTACATATTCCTCTATACAAGAATCTGTTTTCTTTTCTTCTGGGCTAGTTGAGCTGAATTGTGAGCCTTTTTGATTGAGCCAAACTTACAGAAAATGAAATGTCTGGCTAGCATAGCCTTTAATTCTTTATTTCAACCCTTCATAAATATATCAATGTTGCCTATTTCCAACTCCAAACAACTCATAAGTATTTCAATTCATTAATGTAAAACAGTGACCAATTCCCTAGTTATTTTCTAATATTGGGGTTGTTTCTTACATTGATGTTTATTTTTTAATTTATAGACTAAAACAAATATTTCCATAACACATTATAATAAAAAAGATGATAGTACATGAAACTGTGAATCTGTTACATACAATTTGCTATGCTATTCATTATAAATATATAATAAAGTTGTCATGTGAATTTCTTTTTTTCCTTTTCCTCCCTTCTATTCCACCCTGAAGATGGCTACTATTAGACACAAGAGAATATTTCAATACTGCTGAAAATTTTTCTTTAAAAGAACTATAACCTTCCATTAATGGGTACATATCTTCTATCAGGAGAATTACCCAATTGTGAGCAACTCCTCCTAATTTCCCTATCACAAAAAACCACCTGTGCCTGATCTGTTAGGAGGCAACATTAATTCATAGTGGTCAAGGAAGACTGATGTCTGCACCCAATGCCTCTTAAAAATGGATCGTGATATGATGGCAGATTCAGGTGAGCTGAGACTGACAAATTTTCTAGTGGGAGTAGCAGTTGTGACATGAATAGGCCTATCTTGCTGGGACGTTATCCTTGTGGTGACATGCAGCTGTTCCCTGAACTATGCACAATCTGTACCAAAGCCCCCAGGATGTCAGTGGAAGAAGGAGCAGTTTCTATAGGGCTGCCAGAGCTGGTGCATCTGGAAGTCTCAAGCATGCCTCTAGGGTGATGATGTGGAATCTCAGAACAAGTCATGACAGGAACATAGCCTGAACTTGGTCTGAATAGTCTTATCACCATCACAGACTTACCTTTCTGGGAAAATTGATCCTTTAGTCTCAGGGAAGGAACCAAGAACAGAGAGAGAGAGAGAGAGAGAGAGAGAGAGAGAGAGAGAGAGAGCGAGAGCACACAAGATGTTTGGGGAAGGCCAAGGGACTAATGATTAACCATGCTACCCACCTGACAGAGATGTGTGATGGATTTAAGGTGCACACTGAGAACTACATTTTTGGGCATAATCATTGCAAGTATTTGTTTTCTTTGACCATGCAAATTTATTATAAAGAGTTTATTTTCTTTTAATTGCGAGTGGGTAGGTAGGGAGAGAAAATAAATACTTGTTAATTGAAAAAAATAAAACAAACTTTTAAAAAAAATCTGAAGGAGATGAACTCAACATATTCGTACCACTTGCTATCTCCCTCCATTCTAAAAGACCAAATAAATACACAGAAAACCATGCATGTAAAGAGAATCTTCCTGAGAGGACCACATAATGTAGCCATGTGCTTCTCATATTCCCAGTTTGCTTGAGTCTAATACTCCCTAGATAGCCAGCAGACTCTGCTCCAATACAGATAGGTTGTGGCCATTTTAATAAATCACCAGTAGCAGTTGGCCACCTTTCCCTCTCCTTAAGTATCTTGCCCAAACATCCCTTCTGCACACTGAAGTGCCTCACTAGATACAGGAGTCATTGTTTCTCTTCCTTATTTTGCTAGTCAAGAGAAATACTAGTAAAATAATAATTGATGACAATGTTCATTAATATTTAAGTAAGTCAAAACCTAAATTTTTCCCTTCTGGGTCTAGTGCATTACAAACTCCCTTGGATCTTATAGGAGTGAGTTTCAACTGTGAACTGAGTAAAAAAAAATTAATACATCTAGAGTGAGTATGTTCTGAAAAGACCCTGGTTGAAAGGACTGGAAAAGATTCAAGCAGCTTTTCTCTTTTCCCTTCATGAAATGAAAAAGAGTAAGGGTGCATGTACAGAAAACTCAGAGAGGCTTGATGAGGCAGAGTCAGCTGGAAAATGGCTCAGTGAATGCAAGAAGGAGACTGGTAAAGGCTGCTGGTGCCATGCCAAGAAGGTCAGGGATAGAGGCTATGCTGAGAGTCATCATTGTGGAATGGAGAGAATTTTTGCAGCCTTCTGGAGGCCTGACTATGCCCTGAACTTGGAAAAGAACAACAGTTTTGCTTTTGATTCTGGGACTTCATAAGTTCAACCTCTTGTGGAAAGGGACATAGACTTTATCAGAAACAGCTCTATGATTGTAGCCTCACTAAAAGAGTTTAAGTAGTAAGTCATTAATATGTTCTTAACTATGTTTAATACATGTTTTCTTTGTTTAATATACCGGTAAGTCTGATGCTTGAAGAGAACTGGGCACCACAAAAAAAAAAAATTTAAGTCAGATTTCAATATTACTGGGAGGTGGATTGGAGAAGCTGAGTACAATTAGCCATAGTCATATTGTCAGAACTTAATTCATCTGTCAGAAGTCAAATTCTGGAATCTAGGTTACATGCTCAACTTGACCTTTGATGGAGAAATTATGAAATGGACACACAATGTTCCACAAAATTTATGTGGAGGAATGAAAGATCAAGAATCTTAGGGAAAATAATAAAAAAAATTGGAAAGGAAGGGAGTCAAACAATGCCAGATCTCAAACTGTATGATTACATAGCAGTAATCATCAGAACATTTGGTACTGATTAAAAAATAGGGAGGATGATTAGTGGAACAGATTAGTTACAGAATTCAGAAATTGAAGGACGAACTCACTGTTTAACAAAAATTTTTGGAAAAACTGGAAAATAGTTTTGTGGAAACTAGGTAGAGACCAATATCCCATATTAAAGATAAATGGGTGTATGATTTAGGCAATGAGTGAAGTTACAAACAAATTATAGGAGATAGGAAGAAATTACCAGTTAGATCTAGGGCTAGGTGAAGAGTTCATGACCCAACAAATGAGGCATAGAGAGGATCATTAAAGGTAAAATGGACAATATTGATCATATAAAAGTAAAACACTTTTGAACAAACAAAACCAATGCAACTGAAATAATAAGAAAAGTAGATAACTGGAGAAAAATCTTTGCAACAATTT
Source organism: Potorous gilbertii (assembly GCA_028658325.1). Taxonomy (NCBI): domain Eukaryota; kingdom Metazoa; phylum Chordata; class Mammalia; order Diprotodontia; family Potoroidae; genus Potorous; species Potorous gilbertii. The sequence continues at coordinate 361,550,334 of CM053770.1, read as the reverse complement.
TCTCTAATAAAGGTCTCATTTCTAAGATATGTAGGGAACTGATTCAAATGACTAAGAGCCATTCCCCATTTGAAAAATGACTACAGGATATGAATAAGCAATTTTCAGAGGAAGAAACCTAAGCTATTAATAGTCATTTGGGAAAAAATGCTCTAAATCTCTAATAACTAGAAAATGTAAAAAGAAAAGACTCTGAAATTCCATCTCCCATTCATTAAATCAAAGTTGACAGAAGAGGAAAATAGGAAATGCTAGAAGGGCTGTGGAAAAATAGGTACATTAATGCACTGTTGATAGAGCCAGGAATTGGTCCAGTCATTCTAGAAAGCAATTAGGAACTATACCCCTAAAGGTATTACACTGTGATATCCTTTGATATAATGAAGACACTGTCTAAAAGATTTTTACAGAGAATTTGCACAAGGCAAACATTCACATGGAGGTCAGAAGAAGTGGTACAAGGACACTTTCAAGGTCTCTCTGAAGGACTTTAGTATTAAGTGTGAGACATGGGAGTTGCTAGAACAGGACTGTTCAGCATTGTGTACCTGCATCAAAGAAGGTGCTGTGTTGCACGAGCAAAGCAGAATCATAGTAGCACAAAGAAAACATGAAATTCACAAATCTAGAGACATCTCTATCCCAAATGTTCAAATGGACTATTTGTGCCCATCCTGTGGTAGAGCCTTCAGAGCTCATATTGAACTGATTAGCCACAGCTGAATACACTGTATGTTGACCCCAACATCATGATGTTATCAGTCCTCACTGAGTACAAAGAATGAACAACTTGATCTACACTCAAAGAGACCACAGAAAGTGGAAAAGGATGCTACACGTATAGAGTTATTTATAGCAGAATTATTTCAAGTATCAAAGAATTGAAAAGGGAGGTGTTCCCATCAGTTGGAGAATGGCTGAACAAGTTGTGGTATATGAAGGGGATAGAATGATAGAGAAAATGGTTTCAGCAAAATGTGAGAAAACTTGTATAAATCAATGCAGAGTGAAGTGAGAACTAGGAGAATAATTTATATGATAACAACATCATAAAAAACAGTAACTTTGAAAGATGTAGGCACTGTGACCAACAGAATGTTCAACCATGGTTCCAAAGGACTCATGATGAAATGTACTACCTACCTCCTGGCTGAGAGATGATGGATTCAGGGTGAAAATTGAGTCAGTTTTTTAGGACATGGCCAGTTCAGGAATTTGTTTTGCTTGACCATACCTACTTGTAATAGGAATTCTTTCTCCTTTCTTAATTGGAAAGTGAGAAGGGTAGACAAATGGAAGGTGGAAGGGAAAGAAAATGAAATTATATTTATTGGAAAAATTAAAATAAAAAATATTCTGGACTGAGTCAAAGGACCACAGTCTAGGAATTTCACCAAAAACCTTAGACAGAAAACAAGAAAGGAAGGAGAGAAGAAAGAAAGAAAAGAAAGTGAAAATAAAGAAAGTGGCTTTTATGAGAGGAGGGAAGGTTTTGTCAATACAGCCTTAATCTATCAACATTTATTTATTTATTTATTCTTTTGCTGGAGGATCTGCTTTGATTTTTTTTCAGTGTTTTTTAAAAAATTTTAATTGCTAATTTTCTACAATCACTATCATAAAACTTAGATCTCCCCCCACCATCTACCCCCTCCTCCCCAAGACGGCATACAATTCTATATAGGATCTACACATACTTTCCTATTGAACATATTTTCACTATAGTCATGCTGTGTAGACAAACTAAAATAAATGGAAGAAATCATTTAACAAATCAAAACATAATACACACATATACACACACAAATGATCTGCTACATTCTGCGAATGAATTGCATAGTTCTTTCTCTGAGTGTGGAAGGCATTTTACCTTAGAAGACCATTGGGAATTATTTTTTTTTAAGATCTTACGTTGTTACGAAGTTCCAAGTCTGCCAGAAAAAACTCTCTCACACTGTTGTCCTGGCTGTGCACAAAGTTCTCCTGGTTCTGTTCCTTTCGCTCAGCATCAGATCACATAAGTCCTTCCAGGACTTTCTGAAGTCTTCTTGTTCATCATTTCTTATGGCACAATAGTACTCCATTACATTCATATACCATAATTTATTCAGCCATTCCCCAATTGATGAGCATCCCCTTGATTTCCAGTTTTTGGCAACTACAAAGAGTGCTGCTGTAAATATTTTTTGTACATGTGGGACCCTTTCCCATTTTTATGATGTGTTGGGGATACAATCCTAGTAGTGATATTACTGGGTCAAAGGGTATGCACATTTTTGTAGCCCTATGGGCATAGTTCCAAACTGCTCTCCAGAATGGTTGGATGAGCTCACAGCTTCACCAACAAAATTAGTGTTCCAACTCTCCCACATCCTCTCCAACATTTATCATTTTCCTGTTCTGTTCTGTTTGCCAATCTGATGGGTGTGATATGGTACCTCAGAGTTGTTTTGATTTGCATCTCTCTAATCAAAAGTGATTTAGAGCATTTTTTCATATGATTATAGATATCTTTAATTTCTTCCTCTGAAAATTGCCTGTTCATATCCTTTGACCATTTATCAATTGGGGAATGACTTGTATTGTTGTACATTTGACTCAGTTCTCTATATATTCTAGAAATGAGGCATTTATCCCCGAGCTTAGCTGTAAAAATTCTTTCCCAGTTACTAAATCTCTCCGAATTTTTGTTGCATTGGGTTTGGTTAACTTATCAACATTTATAATGAAAACATTATTTCATAATTATGTGTCAATCATAGAACTAGATAGTGTAAATAGTTTATTATTTGTATTGGTATGATTTTATAAGCTATAGTTATACCCATGATGTAAATAAATTATAATTGACTAAATGCTGCTTTAGAAATGTAAGTATGTATATTACACTTGCCCTGAAACGGAATTTCACATTACCCAATTGAACACATATATATTGTAGGCCTACTATGTGCAAGGCTTTGTACGAGCCATTGTAAGATGACAATAAATAATACTGAATTACTGAGTAAGCTCATTGCCCTCAAGGAGTTTATCTAATCTATAGCAGAACTTAAAGACATGAGTTCTTCAATCATTACGCACCTACTACGTGCCAGGCGTTGGAAATACCAGAGGTAAAAATGAAATAATTGTGGCCTTGGCCTACTAAGTTATCCTATCTTCCACTGTCACATTAAGGACATTAAAATAGTTCTTCATTCTTTTACCTTTCTCTCATTTATGAATATGCCTCACACTCAAACTTGTCTAAATATCTAGGGAAATCATCAGGAGTCATGTATTCCATTCCATAGTGATATGGGACTGAGGGGGTATGCAAAACATTATACACTTGGGTGTGCTTTCCAGTAGAATGTCACCTTTTTGGGGGCAGATTTGATTTCATTTTTGTCTTTATATCTCTAGAAACTGGTGTAATGCCATATATATATAGTAACTGCTGAATGAATCTCTGTTGAATTATATTCAGCACATTATACTTGCTGTATAAAGAGATTTCTTTATGGTCCACTATTTGTATTTACTCTTTGGACACTTCCCAATTGTCAAATCTACTTAAGTGGAATGAAATTGTTTTGACAGAATTGATTACTCTGACAAGTGAAATCTACTGACAAATTCAGTTCAATTCAGCAAGCATTTATAAGTGCCTACCATGAGTCACATAGCGATCTATGCATATAAACCCAAAATGAAACTGTCTCTACCCTCAAGGAACTTATATTCTATCACCAGAATGTAGTGCTGATTGGTTATCTGCAATAGTACCTAAAAGAAGCATGGTTATATTTCTAAAACATTAAGATACATTTTAAAAAAAAGATCTCTTATAATTAGACTATCAGAGTCTATTACACTATCAGAGTCATATTAGACTATTAGACTTAAGGAATCAGACCTCATCAGCACTAATTACTAGAACACAAGGCAATGGTCAATGGAAAAGGCAGGCCCAGTGAGGCAGAACTGCTATCCTGCTGATGTGGTAGTTACTACCTCTGCAGGGAATTAAATGCTCTAAGTACCCATTAAATAGGAGATAGATCCAAACCATATTGCATATATAAGATGGGTTTTGTCCACATACATAACCTATGGATTGTATAAGCAAATAGCCAGGAAAATTGATGGGGGGAAACACTAATAGATATCTCTGAAAGCTTGCCCACCCCAGTTCAGAGAAGACTTTTATTAATGCCTTAAGTGGAACAGGAAAGGAGCCATTATGTTGCCTACTCTGTTTACATCTGCGAGAGAGGGCATGGGACTAAGATGATATCTACCTGCCTCCCTATAATATGCCTTGCACAGCCTTTCCTACTCAAATCAAAGTCAACTGAAGTCATGGTCCTCTTCGAGAACAAAGGACAAATACAACAACGTCTGGACAAATATCCACTTTTCTGTCTTCCATATCTTAAAGGGGAGGGTGTATGGGGTGCTCAGGGAGGACTAACACCTCCAGCGTGAGGACTTGCTGAGTCCTTTTCAGGGCTGCTCATCCATCTTTGGTATCTTTCACCCAACTCTTACCTTTGACTCCCAGAAGCTGTAGCAGGCGCAGAAGCCACACCCTGGTAAGACAGGGCTAAACCAGGTTGAAGGTAACCAGCAGGACTCAAACCCCTTAGTGAGGTAGAGGGGGCTGCCTACCCCAAGCATGTGAAGATTTCCTCTGGCTGAATGGGTGAATGAGAACAATTTGTTCCAAAGTCATGAAGGCACCACAGGGGCGGGCACTGCGGGACGCTGAGAGCTTGGTCAGACATCAGAGACACCCAGGTCATCTGAGAATCTTTCTCTTCATTCTCCTTGGAGTTAGTTCCAAACTGAGTCTGAAACTATAGGTCTTTCTCTTTTATCAAGCCATATCCACCCCCCAAATGGAATGACATAGGGTTCAAGTAGCATTCTTTCCACTTAAGAAAGTTTCATTAATGAAAGGAAGAAAGTATTCTTCAAAATGTTCCAACCTTGAAAAAAAACCCAATCAAACAAACAAAACTCCCCGAGCTGGAAACAAAAAGTTACTCATTGCTATAGTTTTGGGTTCTGATCTGCTGACCAACAGCCATTATGGGCAGGTAAGTATAAGATCCTTGGAAATATTAGTACTCTCTCTTCTTCCACACTCTCATCCCTGCTTTCAGCCTACTTCCTGTAGCTATCAGCTGGGAAAACAACCCTTGTGGTCATTCATTCTGGGAACTGCTTCTGCAGGTACTGTAGCCCTCACCTCCTCAGTATCTATAGCCACTGAAGACCTAGAAAAACTCTTCCCTCAAATGGCACCATCCTATTATTCAATATCAGAAATAAATATAGTTATTTATGAATGGAAATGACACTAAAGAAGGCATTTGTTATTTGTCTTGCTATTTCACCCAAGGACATTAGACTTACAGGTAAAACCTCCTAAATGTGTCATCTCCCCCATTGGATATGAGCTCCTTGAGAACAGGACTGCTTAGCATGGTCCTTCATACATAGTAAATGCATAATAGATCCTTGTATATTCATTCATTTATTCATTCATCTTAGCTACTAGAAAACAGCAAACTGACAAAGCCATCTGTTTGTTATTCAAATCTGAAGCCACCTTGGTAACCAAATATAAGCTGTATGACTATTTTAGTATAGGAATGAGATATCTGGAAAGTCCAGAAGTGGCATGTGACAGAGACATGTACATCTTGGCAACACTGCTGCTGTAGACACTTATTTAAACATTAGAGACACCTAGGGACTTCAGCAATATTGAATTGTTCCTTGAACAAATTCTCCTTTTTATTTAAGCAATAGAGGGGCATAATTTTGTAAGAGAACTCTAAGAAATCTGTTTCTATTCATGTTCTGGAATTCCTTGACAGTTAAGTATTTTCTATTGATTATAAATAGTATTTCAGAAAGCTGGTCCTTTTTCTAGGGGCTAACTGATGTCTCTGTCTATGAAAGGCAGCAATAATCATCTTGTGTTGTCTACTTTAGAGGCAACATGGTACAAAATAAACAGCCCTGGATTGGAAATCAAGAGACCTGGGTTGTCATTTACACCTGTGCCTCAGTTTTTTCACCAGCAAAGCGAGTAGGTATTATAGAAAACCTCTGAAGTTCCTTTTGTTCTAAATCTGTGACCCTTTAAATGAATTGGAGAGCATTCAGTATAGGACAACCAGGATGTTGAAAGGCCTTAACTCCATTTCACGTGAGGATGAATGGAAAGAAGCAGGAATGTTTAGCTTAGAAAAGAGAAGACGCAGGGGAGAATATAATAGCTGTTTTCAGGGCTTCCAGGTAGAAGAACAATTAGACTGTCTTGGTTTATCCACAGAGGGCAGAACCAAGTTCACTGTGTGGAAATTATAAAGAAGCTAATTTAAACTTGATGTTAGGAGAATCTTCTCAACAAGTTGTTGTTCAGTCATTATGTCCTAATCTTTGTCCAAAACCCATTTGGGGTTTTCTTGACAGACATGCTGGAGTGGTTTGCCATTCCTTCTCTGACTCATTTTACAGATGAGGAAACTGAGGCAAACAGGGTAAAATGACTTGCCCAGGGTCACACAGCTAGTAAATGTCTGAGGCCAGATTTTGAATTCAGAATCTAACTCCAGGTTCTATACACCGTGCCACCTAGCTGCTCCAAAGTACGAGTTGCCTTGAGAAGTGGTAGGGTCTTCCTCATGGGAATTCTTCATGGAAAAACTGGAAAACCACTTGTCAGGTATATTATAATCTGAGGCACAGGTATAAATGGCAATCCAGGTCTTTTGATTTCAACTCCAGGGTTCTTTATTTTGTACCATGTTGCCTCTAAAGTAGACAGCACAGGATGATTATTGCTGCTTTTCATGGAGACGTCGGTTAGTCCCTTGAAAAAGGATCAGCTTTCTGGAATACTATTTATAGTCAATAGAAAAATACTTAACTGTCAAGGAATTCCAGACATCAGAACAGATTTCTCAGAGCTTACAAAATTATGCCCCTCTTTTGCTTAAGGATAAAAGAGAATTTGTTCAAGGAACAATTGAATATTATTGAACTCCCTAAATGTTGTCTCTAATGTTTAAATAAGTGTCTACAGCAGCAGTGTTATCAAGGTATACATGTCTTTGTCACATACCACTTCTGGACTTTTCAGACTTTCATTCTATGAAAGATATATATATAACATGCACACTGAACTTTGTTGAAAATAAAGAATATGGGATATGTAAGAAGTAAGTGATATGAGTTCAAATTCCAATCTGACATTTAATACTTGTGTGGCCTTGTATGTAACAATCCCCTTGGGCTCTAATTTCCCTCTATAAAATTGAGAGAGTTGGACTGGACCATCTCTAAAATCCTTTTCAGTTCTAAATCTGTGATCCTGTGAGCCAACACAAGGAAAGGATGTAGCTTACATAGTTATTTCAAGAGCTTTCATTCGTTACCCAGTCATCTATACTTTCTTACCCAGATCATGAATTTATATGATGCCTGACTAGGATTAGAGCACATTGCACATAGTAGGATCTTGCTTAATAGATATTTCTTAAATATTGAATAAATTTGTGACCCAAGGAACACTTTCCCGCTCTGCATAATCTGGTATCAAATGTAATTTTTCTGTTCTGTAACTGTTTGTTTGTCTCCCCTACCTCCCCTTCAATTCATTGAGTTCACAGTTTCTCTTCTCTGTGTATAGTGATGCACAACACAGATATTTGGGAAATACAGCCACCCTTTCCTAGGCTCCAGTTTTTGGCACTTCCTGCTCTTCTGCCAGAAGGCTGAGCAGCAGGCTTGGTTTCTAAGTTAGTTTTCTCAGTGCCTCACAACCTTGCACATTCTGTTTCTCCCCAGATCTCAATTGGAAAGACATCTTCCTTTCGAGACATTTTCCCTGAATCTTTCTGGTGGTTAACAGTTCCCCGAATCCAGAACTAAACAAATCTCTTTTGTTCAAGAGGTCTAATGGAAAAAGAGAGTGACAATGCCTTGTTTGAATTAATTTGATCGAAGCCATTGGCAGAGTTTGAAAAATTAATTTCCTTCTCCACCTCCACATCCTGAAATCCCTAGATTCTGTCAGGGATTAGCTCAAACATCACCTCCTACCTTCATCACCTCCTAAACTCAAGCTTAGCTCAAGCATCACCTCCTACCTTCATCACCTCCTAAACTCAAGCTTAGCTCAAGTATCACCTTTTACATGAAAATTTCCCTGATGCCTTTAGCAGCAACCCTTCCCCAAATTATCTTGTATTTATGCATTTTATGTACATATACATATATATGTATATGTATATATATATATTTTATATATGTATATATATATTACACACACATTGAACAGTTTCTCATGATAGAATATAAGCTCTCTGAGGGCAGGGGCTATTTCATACTGTCTTTGTGGCCTCATTGCCTAGTATAGTGCCAAGCACATAGTAGTGCTGAGTTTTTGCTACTCTTCTCTCTTGTTTCTGCTTGTAGTCTGATCACTCCTTCCCAGTTTCTTTTGGTGATTCATCTTTGTCATTATGCTCCCTAACTGTTGGTTGTACCCCCAAAGCTTTGAACTAGGTTACCTTTTGGACTCCGTCTATACTCTTTCACTTGGTAACATCATCAGTTCCCTTAGGATTAATGATCTTCTCTGTGCAAATTACTTACAAATTTACGTCTTTTTCTCCTGAGCTTCAATCTGGCTTTGGCATCACCAGCTGCCTATTGGGTATTTCAAACTGGAAGACATATTAGTGTCTTAAACTCAACTTGTCCAAAACTGAACTCATTACCTTTCCCCTCAAACTTTTTCCTGTTTCGGTTGAGTGTACTGCCACTTTCCTTTAATCCCTAGAGGTTTGAAAGTTTCGAGTTATTTGTGACTCTTCATTCTCCTCTTAAATTTTACATCATTTGCCAAATCTTGTCATTTCTACCTCTACAGTATTTTTCCCATATATCCACTCCTCTCTACTCAGATGGCTGCCACACTAGTTTAGTTACCCATCACCTCTTTAACTTGAATATTCTCCATATCCTCCTAACTGATCTCCTTTCAATTCTTTCTCTTCTTCAATCCATTTTCCATATAGTTATCAAAGTCCTTTTCCTAAAGTGCAAGTCTGAGACCATGTTATTCCCCTACTCAATAAACTCCAATGGCTCCCAATTTCTTCCAGGATCAAATATAAGCTCCTTCCATGAGCTTTTAAAGCCTTTGAAACTTGGTCCCAACTTACCTTATTTAACCTTACTGCCCCTCCCACATGCTATGAACCTTTTTGTACTTAAACTTCCTCTCTTAGAATTCTGACTTTCTGTCAAGACCCTTCCATGTTAAGTTTTTCCTCTCCCCTGCCCCCACACCCTGATACTTGTGCCCCATCCCATCTATATTTCTTCTTTATATATTGTATACATTCTTGTTTATATACATGTAAAGTTCCCAAACACAATGTAAGCTTCTTGAGATCAAAGACAGTTTTATTTTTGTCTTTGTATCCTGAATGCTTAGTACAGTACTGGGAACATAGTAGGTACTTGATCAGTATTGAAAATAAGAAGAAAGCCTTCTCAATGGCTAACCTTGAAGCAGGAAACAGCCCATGTGTATCCATCCCAACCGGTCTTTCTTAGGTTTATATTGCATAGGAACAGACTATAAATGGAAATTTTTATTGTTGAACATAAGAACTTAGTTTTATAAAGTGCTTTATGATTCCATTTGCTTAAATGAATTGGAAGGGAGGGTGTCTAGACCAGTGATTTCATTGGTCTAGGAAATTTTCCCTTAAGAGACTCCCTCTACCAATGAAAATTAACAATTATTCCGGAACTGAGTTCAGAGAGTTACCTGGGGGCTCTGAGGGATCTAAGGGCTTTGCCCGGGTTCACATAGGCAAAAGCTGAATCCAGATCTTTGCGATTCTGAGGGTATTTCCATATCTACCAGACCTCACTGGCTCTCTTTAATTATCGTTTAATTGTGATGCATGCAGCTACAAAAAAATGCTTTAAATTAGAGGGGATTAGTATATATAATCTCCTGACAGTTTCCAGAAACTGCTTCCTGCAATGTAATAGTCCTAAATTTACTTTAGTGTGAGTGGAACACATTACTGTAAAAAATATACACTGCTGATGGAGAATCTGAGGAAAAATACAAAGAGCTTACTGGGGAGCGATTATCTATGCTCTTGAAACTATGGCTTCCTCCAGAATATTCGTGAGCAAGATACCACTTTCACAGCTGTAATTATCAAGGTGTATAAATAGCACTGAAATTAAAGCACAGACATCTCTTTATTCCTCCTGCTTGGGAGAGTGCTGGTAAAGGCTTCACAGGGCAGGACCTCAGTTTTAAGACTCACATGTCAGCATAGTTGCTGTGGTCAACTTAGACTTGAATGGATTGTATTTATCTTTGGAGCCCTTGTGGAAAATACTGGAGCAAGAGACTGTTTAAAATTAGAATGTAACTTGCTTAAAAAACCCTGAGCTCCCCAGCTTTATATTACCCTCTTCATAAACAAAAAGCCCTCTGAGGTGCTCCTGGGGTCCCAACCACTTCCAAACTAATATTATTCCCAACAAGTTAGGAGAAAATAAGACCTGATTTGAACCTTTGCCAACAACTTGATCCGGATAGTTCTAAAGTTCACAGAAATTAGAGATTTAAAAAAAAAAATCTGTTTCATACCGTACCCACTCTGGTTATGAATAACCCAATTCATGATGCCCTCATGGGCACATGACATGTTTGCATTCTAGCTAATCTGATAGTCCCCAAGGTCTCTCTGTTCTGAAATGGCTATTAAAACAATAGAATCACAAAGAGCCTCATGGCAAGTTATTTTTAACCCCTTGTCTCTTCTTTCCTCAAAATAGGAATGACTACCTCTTCAAAAAGTAGGTGGGCATGAGGTCATGTCTATGAGGTGTTTTGAGGGTTTTTGTTTGAATGATTGGTCTGTCAGACAGTATCTGTGCTGAGGAACTTGGAATACAGAGGTTTGTACCAGGTGCATCAGAGGCATTTACAAAGGAAGTAGAAATCACAGAATTCTAAACTCACAGAGTCAGTCCAACTTGTACCTGGGCAAATATCCCTTCTTCAACATCCCTGACAAGTGGTCAACCAGCTTTTGTGTAAAGAAATTTGCTATATCCCAGAGGCAGACTGTTTCAGTTTTGGTCATCTTTAATGGGAAATTTTCTTTAGGTTGAGCAGAAATTTTTCTCTGCAATTTCTATTTGTGTGTTCTGGTTCAGCTTGGTGGTGCAGTAAGTAGAGTGCTGGGGCTTGGAGTCAGGAAATGATCTTCTTGAGTTCAATTCTGACCTCAGACATTCACTAGCTGTTTGACCCAGGTCAAGTTACTTAAACCTGTTTGCCTCAGTTTCCTTATCTGTAAAATGACCTACGGAGAAGGAAATAGCAAACCATTCCAGTATCTTTGCCAAGAAAACCCCTAATGGAGTCATGGGGTCTTGAAGAGTCAGACCTGACTGAAAACAAATGAATGACCCAATGATTCTAGTTCTGCACTTTTGGACCAAGAAAAACACATCTAATTACTTTTAATAGAATAATCCTTGAGATATATGAAGTCAACTGCCATGTCACCTTCCCATTCCCATTCCTAGTTTTCTTTTATCTAATGTACAAAATTCACAGATCTCTACATGGAAACTCATAGTTCACACTTAAAGGTCTATATTTCTTCTTTTTTTGGTTCTTAAAGATAATTCCAAGAAAGATTGAATCATGTAATGCATTAGAGGCAAGCTTTAGAGTCAGAAAGACCTGGGCTCCAATCTTGTCTTTTTAATGTATTAGTTGCATAACCATGGGCAAATCACCAGTTCCTCTGGCAACTCTTTAAGATTATTTAAGATATTTGCTAACCTGTATCAGTGGAAAAAGTTTCTACATTGGCAACTCCAAACACCAATGGAATTACATATTACATATTTAGACCTCAATCCCTTTGTAGAAAAGAAAAAAAATCTTAACCCTGAGTCATAGAGCTTATGAATTAGGTCCAACTACATGGTACTTGTACTGTTTGTGACGAAATCCCAAATGTGTGGGTTTTGGATGGAGATGGAAGGAAAGAATATTGAAAGGAAGGCATATTGAAACATTAAGGAAGGAAAATTAGGAATATTGAAAAAATACACTATAGGTCATTGTCTCTTTTTATAATGATGGATGATGATGTTTGTGATGATGATGATGTGATTTGCCTTGGGTTCCTCTAGGGCATTTATTATGCTTTGGAAGTGATGCTCTTCCAGGTCGCTAGGATACAATTTTGTAAAGGATTACTGCAGTGCACCAACCTGCCTAGGAAACAACATATTACTTGAGTAAATCCAGACAATTATGAGCTATAAAGAATAAGAGTATAAAAAGCTCTGGTCCAGGAATAAAATGTTCTAACCAATGATTGATGTGGAAAGAGACAAGGTCTTTCATCTCACTCCTGGCACTGTGGGGCTTTATGCTAGACATGGCACACTTTTGGCACTCAGTAGTTTCTGGATACGTCAGTGCATCAAGGATCTCTGATTTCCTTTACATGAGTATTCCCTCTGTTGATGCAGATTTTGGGAACCCTTTGTAGCTTAGTAACTGGCCTTTGAGAATTGCTGCAGTTGTCAAAGTCATCACTCAGTGGCCAAACTAGCAAAGAGCCTGTGTGAACCTAGCCAGGCTAGTTCTCTAATGACAGACCAATGCCAAGTCTGTACTCAATTCTCCCTACCTCCAACTTTGTAGGACCTGCTAGGGTTTGTGTTCCTCTGGTTAAGCCTTTAAGTGCTCAGGGTCACCTCTAGTCAATGTAGAGGAATCAGAATAGGACTTTAGGTAAGGAGACACTTAAAAATATTTGACGAAGAACACTTTTTTAGACCTCTTGTTTTTTCCATCTTTTTGGTAATATTAGTATTATTGGGGGGTTAGAGGAGCATGATGGAAGGAAATGAATATTTTATTAAGTTTCTGCTATGAACTAGGCAGTAGGCTAAGAATTTTACAAATATTATTTCATGTGTTTTTCATAGCAATTCTGAGAGATGGATGTTATTATTTCCACTTTAAAGTTGGGAAAACTGAGGTAGAGATTAAGGGATTTGCCTAGGGTCAACTAGTAAGTGTCTGAGGTAGGATTTGAACTCTTTCTGACTCTAATTCCAGTGCTGTATATACAGCACTCACCTGGCAGTCTCTGTTAGAGGTGGAGATGATAGGATGTAAACTCCCTGGGAAATGGGACCATCTCACTGTTCTCTTATAATCCCAACACATAATACCACAAGTGACACAATGGTGCTAAGAAAATGTTTGCAGAATTACACTGAAGTCATCTTGTTTCTGATAATCTCACATATATACATACAAAAATACACACACATATATACTGTGTTTCGAACCACTGGCAAGTCACATAAACTCCAAGTACCACAAACAATACTCTAAGACTAAAGTTACTGGAGTTTCTGATTTATATCACTGGAGGAAATTTCCACACTGGGAAACAAGTAAACAAAACAAAGTAAGTGTTAGTAACTAGAAATTGAAAATCCTGATTTTTATATCTTTGTTTGAAAACCTGACTCTAATAAAATATGTTGTGCCTTTTTACCCCTCAGACATCTCATTTCCCACTCAGCTATACTCTTTGAATTGCTTCAACTTCTCCATACTCCCAGTAAATTCATTATTAGGAAATCTCAGCATCTTTTAAGATTCTGTCAGTCTTGGTATTCTTGCCTCATCAGTACCCTCTGCTCCTCCGATTCAAAGGTGAACCAGGAATTCCTTAATCTCCTTTAAAGAAGGAGAGACAGGAGAGACACCTGTTTTCCCACCTGTCCTCACTCATTTTGGATTTCTTTGACTTCTCCAGAAGGCTCACCCCACTTTCAGCTTTCTTTTATCTGCTGTCTTACTGGTTATATTATAAATTTCTTGAGGGCAAGGATTGCCTTTTATTTTTTTCATATTTGTAACCTTACTTAGTACTTGGTATACTGCCAGATATACAATAGGTGTTCAGTAAATGTTTATTGACTATTATTCTTCAAAAATTGCAGAACAAGCAGCTTGGCAAACCCGTATAGTGAAATTGCCCTAGGATGGTATTTATACTGATAAAGAGAGGAAAAAGAGACCTCTTTTTTTCCTTTGCACTTTACTTGTGTAGACCAGAGATGCACAAATGATAAATCTTCAAGGTTGAATAGTAAGTCTTCATCAAGTGACTCAAAAGGCTTAAATGAAGTCAGGATAGTGGTGGGAGCATCTCTGAAAACACTCCAAATAATCTGGGTTGAGCTAGGTGAACCTTGAATGAAAGGGCAAGAGCTGATCCATATTGTGACTTTGTCTCTTGTGTAGGTAATTATGAAAATCATGGTGACAATGGCAATAATGATGGTTGGCATTTATATAGCACTTTAAGTATTGTAAGCTGCTTTGCAAATATCTCATTTTATCCCTACAACAACCCTGGGTAGATAGACACTGTTATTATCTACATTTTACAGATGAGGAAATTGAGGCAGACTGAGATTAATTGACAGCTACATGATGCAGTGGATAGATTGGTAGACCTGGAGTCAGGAAGAATTGAGTTCATTATTTTGTCCTTTTAAAAATAATTAATTACTTTTCAGTTTTCAACAATCACTTCCATAAGTTTTAAATTTTCTCCCCCTCCTTCTCCTCTCCCTCCCCGAGATGGCATGCAATCATATGTGGGTTCTACACATATATTCTTTTTAAACACATTTTTGCATTAGTCGTGTTGCATAGAAGAGTTAAAGTGAATGGGAGAAACCAGGAGAATAACCAAACCAAAACACAACATAACACAAGAGGAAATAGTCTACTTCATTCTGCATTCTGATTCCACAGTTCTTTCTCTGGATATGGATGGCATTTTGCCTCAAGAATCCTTTGGGAATGTTTTAGATCCTTGCAAAGAATTGAGTTTAAATTCAGCCTTTCAGCTACTTGTTAAGTGAATGACTCTTAAACTTCTCCCTCAGTTTCCCTATTTGTAAAATGGAGAAAATAGTAATAATAGTGTCTACCTCCCAGGGTTGTTGTGAGGAGAAAGATAAGATAAAGTCAGTAAAGCGCTTTGCAAAGCTTAAAGATGTTAGATAAATGATAAACTATTAAGTGGCTCTATAGGTATCCCTCAAGGGACTGTCCTGGGTTCTCTTCTTTTCTTCCTTTATATTGCTTCACTTGGTGTGCATAGGTCTTCACAGGGAAGATTAGCACTTCTGATAATGAAGATTTGTTGAGTCCTTTTCAGGGCTTTTCATCCATCTTTGGTATTTACCTTCACTCAACACTCACCTGTGGCTCTAAGAAACTGTAGCATGCACAGTGGCCACACCCCAGTAAAACCATCTGAGACTGGCTAAACCAGGTTGAGGGTAACTGATGGGCCTCAAACCATCAGTGAGGTAGGGGGGTAGCCACCCCAAGCATGTGAAGCCTTCCCCTTGTGGAAAAGGCAGGTAAAAACAGTTTGTTTCAGTGGCCATGAAGGTGGCTGAAGCAGGTTCTACGGAGTACTTGGAACTTGGTCAGACATCAAAGACACCAAGGTCATCCAATGTATCCCCAGTCATTGCCAGTTATCCTCATTTTTGTGTTGCCATGGGACTTCGATGACTCTGAAGGAGAGAGTGAGGCTGAAGGTCTGCCTCACTTAAATCCAATTCACTTGAGGGAGTCAAGACATCTTCTCATGATGTCACTAGTCCTCTTCAAAACTCTAAGGATGAACAACTTCACTTGGTGATCTCATCAGCTCCCGTTAATTACCATCCTGTTGATGATTCTCAAATTTACCTTTCTGGTCCCAATCTCACTTCTGAGCTCCAATCAAGCATTTCCAACTGCCTTTCAGACATCTCAAACTGGAAGTACAGTAGATATATTAAACTCAATATATCCAAAATAGAACTCATACTCTTTCCCCTTGAATCCCCTCCCCCACCTTTTATTTTACTGTACAGGGCAACACCATCTTCCTGGTACCTCAGGCTTACAATCCAGTAGTCATCTTTGATTCCTTACTATATTTTACCAAGGCCTGTTGATTTCACTTTTGCAGTATCTCTTGAATGTGCTCCCTTCTCTCCTCTGGCACTGCCATCATTCTAGTTCAGGTCTTCATTACTTCATGCTTGGATTACTGCAATAGCCAGCTAGAGATCTGCCTGCCTCAAATCTCTCCCCACTCCCATTCATTCTCCATTCAGCCATTAAAGTGATTTTCTAAAGCACAAATCTGATCACTTTAACTTCCTATTCAGTAAACTGCAGTGAATTTCTATTGTTTCCAGGAGAAAATGCAAAACATTCTGTTTGACGTTCAAAACCCTTCATAACCTAGTCTCCTCCTATCTTTCCAGTAATCTTAACACCTTACTCTCCAATTTATGCTCTTTAACCCAGTGATTCTGATCCTCTGGCTGTTAAATGAACAAAAGCTTCATCCCTTTGCTCTGGGCAATTTCTCTGGCTATCTCCCTTGATTAGAATCCTTTCCTTTATCTGCTTGGACTATTGACCTCTCTGACTTCTTTAAAGCTCCAACTAAAATCCCATCTTCTACCATTATTAACGCATTTGATGAGGTAATACTTGTAAAAGCATTTATCACAGTGCCCAGAATACAGTAGGCACTATATAAACGCTAATTCCCTTCCCTCCTTCCAACTCTTTCATTCATTCATTGATTAACAAGCATTTATGGAGTACCTTCTATGGGCTAGGTACTATGGTCTAGGTACTGGAGATGCAAAGACAAAAGAAAAAAAACACTCCTCCCCTCAAAGAACTTATATTCTACTGGTCAAAGCTATGTACACAGAGAAGTAATATAATATATTAGGCAAATACCAAGGGGTCCTGAAGAGGCGGATAAGCCCTAAGAACTGGAGGGGATTAGGAAAATCTTCATGGAGGAAACAACATTTGAACTGAGCTTTGAAAGAAACTAGAGATTCTAAGAACAGTGGAATTCAAAAAAGAAGGCAGGAATGAGTTCTAGAGAGAGATCATGGAAGGACCTTAGTGGCCGTTTTGTCCTAGATCCTTATTTAACAAGTAGGATTCTTAGGACAATAAGTGACTTTCCCAAAGTGACCCAGGTAGTATCAGAGGCAAGATTTGAACCCAAGACTTCATGTAAGTTTCTCCTGTGTCATGGTACTTTTTCATTTGTGCAAAGGAATATAGAAGATTGAATGTCATGTACAGGAGATAGCAAGTTGGCCAGTTAGGCCATAACATAGAGGGAGGCCATGTAAAAAAGCTGGAAATGTAGACCCAATTTGAAAGGTTTTAGATATCAAATAGAGGAGTGCATTTTTATTCTTGGGGGTGCCAAGTCACTTGGCCATGGACACCCAGCTTATAAGAGGCAGACAACATCGTTATTTCCATTGTACTATGTGACTTCTCCACCAGAACGTTACTGGTGTTAAAACACTGGGTCTGAAAGTTTCTCAGAATCATTGAAAGTGCTGCACAATTTTTCAAATGCATTTTAGTCTATGATATTTCTCTTACTCAATTCTGGGCCTATTATTTATTCATAGTCCTTGTCTAACTGACAGTTTGCCTGTCTTAAGTCTTTCCCTATTCCAATCCATCTATCATTCAGTCACCAAAATGATTTTCCTAAAGCACAGGTCCAACCATGTCATCCCTCCCTACACTCAGGAAACTCCAATGGCTCCCATTGTCTTCAAGATCAAATAGAGAATTTGCTGTTTAGCATTCAAAGCCTTACCTAGCTACCTCTTACCTTTCCAGTCTTCTTATACTCTACTTGTTACCACATACCATTTTTATCCTTTGCCAAGAAAACCTCAAAAGGGATCCCAAAGTGCTGGACACAACTGAAAAGAATGAATGATAACAAGGAAAGTGTAATAAGGAAAAAGAAACATGAAGTCTAGATAACTTTTTTCCAGAAGTGCAGCTGTGAAGAAGCACAGAGGGATGAGATAGCATTTAGATAAGGTAGAAGAACCAAGAAGATCTTTTTGTTTTTATTTTTAATTGTGAAAATTTTGAAAGATTTGTAGGCAGAGAGAAAAGAGTCAGAGTAGAGAAGGAGATTAAGGTTGACTGAAAGAAAGGAGAAAACTGTTGGATGAGTTCTAGGAGGAAATGGATTGAAAGACACAAGATTAGTCTTATGAGGAGTAGAAAATAGCTATTCTTCTGTCACCAATGGAAAAGAGAAGAGAGTAGGTGATGATGCTAAAACTTTTGGAGGATGGAACAAAGCAGCCAAGGAATATTACATAAGGAAGTTTCACTATTCTCAGTGAAGTAAGAAACTAGGTCATCTGTTCTAAGTGTGATGAGTGGGGGTGCTTTTGGGGTGAGAGGAAAAAAGAAAAATTGAAACAATTGCTGTGCAGGATGAGATGGGAGTTGTTAAGTTTTGAGTAAACAGATTGTTAGGCATCAGGAAGAGCCCAGCAGAGATTCTGTACCATAATTTTCTTGTGCATAAAATATACTTTCATTTATTTTTCCCGGGGATGATCCACAGGCCTGGAGTATGAGCAGAGAAGCTGGGTGGTGATTGTTATAGAGAGAAAATAATTCCCAGTTTGGGAATGGTGAAAAGTCAGGACAGACTCTAGGTGAGTTGATAATGAAACAAAACTATTTTCTACTTCCTTGTAAGAGCCTAAATAGCAAAATACTGTATAGGTTTGGTCTGGCCCATGAGCTTTAATCTCAAGGATAACACAAGCAGGAATTGCCTATTCTGGAGTAGCTCCCTCTCAGATCATCAGCCTCTTTCAATGGATTCATAGCAAACACAAGGATGAAATAGTCTCTTCTTTCCCAAATGTGCCTAGAACAGCCATGCATAACTTTTGTTTGGGGCACCCATTGGGTGTATCATTACAAAAGGCACTGTCACTTTGGCTAAGACAGTAAAAGAATAGAAGTACTGGGTTCTGACACCCAGTCTCTCCCTACAATATTGTAGATATTTATAAGGGGACATATGCATTTCAAGAAAGCAAAATCAGGGAACTATACAGGAAAAAATCTGAGAAGAACTGAAAAAATAAAGCACCTTCTTAGGCAAGGGGCACATTTTTGTTTTATCTGCTGCTCTGCCCTTCCTGGCTCTGGATCACTGTGTTCAACTAGGCTGCCTGGTGAGCCAGGAAATCAGTCTCTTTTAGAGGAATGCACTCAGCCTTCTGACAGTAAGCTTGGCCAGTGAGGACTTAGACAAAGAAGCCTGGGTGGGCAACCATGCTAATTGATCAGTCCCAGGATGTGGAAATAGGCCCAGCTGTCATTGAAAAAAAAATTACAATTGTTTTTTCAGAGACCATTTCAAGGACTTGTGGGGTCCCTTTATTTTTTATTTATTTTTTTAATATTTATTTATTTACCTTTAGTTTTCAACATTAATTTCCACAAAATTTTGAGTTCCAAATTTTCTCCCCTCTCTCCCCTTCCCCCACCCCAAAACATCATGCATTCTGATTATCCCGTCCCTCAATAGGCCCTCCCTTCTATCACACCCTACCCTTTCCTTATCCCCATCTTCTCTCTTGTAAGGCAAGATAGATTTCTATATCCCATTGCCTGGACTTCTTATTTCCCAGTTAAATGCAAAAACAACTCTCAACATTCATTTCTAAATCTAAATCTTTGAGTTCCAACTTCTCTCCCTTCCTTACTCCCCACACATCCCCCACACAAGGCAAGCAATTCAATATAGGCTATACATGTTTAGTTATGCAAAAGACTTCCATAATAGTCAAAGTGTGAAAGACTAACTATATTTTCCTCCATCCTATCCTGTCCCTCATTTATTCTATTCTCTCTTTTGTCCCTTTCCCTCCCCAAAAGTGTTTATTTCTAATTTCTCCCTCCTCCCGGTTGCCCTCCCTTCTATCATCCCCCCACAGCCCACTTGTCCCCTTTTCCCCTACTTTTCCTTAAGATATTCATATCAAATTGCATGTGCATGTTATTCCTTCCTTAAGCCAAATGTGATGAGAGTAAGCTTCACTTTTTAAAAATTTTTTATATTAAATTTATTTATTTAACTTTTTACATTCATTTTCACAAAATTTTGGGTTCCAAATTTTCTCCCCATTTGTTCCCTCCTCCCACCCCAATACACCAAACATTCTGATTGCCCCTATCACTAATCTGCCCTCTCTTCTATCATCCCTCCCTTCCCTTTCCCCAGCTTGTCTTTTGCCCTGTAGGGCCAGATAACTTTCTATTCCTCATTACATGTATTTCTTATTTCCTAGTAACAAGAACAATACTCAAGAGTTGTTCTTAAAACTTTGAGTTCCAACTTCTCCCTATCCCTCCCTCCCTACCCATTTCCTTTGGGAAGGCAGGCAATTTAATATAAGTCATATCTGTGTAGTTTTGCAAATGACTTCAATAATAGTCATGTTGTGTAAGACTAACTATATTTCCCTCCTATCCTGCCCCCCATGGCTTCTATTCTCTCTTTTGATCCTGTCCCTCCCCAAGAGTGTTGATTTCAAATTTCTCCTTCCACTCATTGCCCTCCCTTCCATCATCTCCCCCACCCTGCTTATCCCCTTCTCCCCCACTTTCCTGTACTGTAAGATAGCTTTTCATACCAAAATGAGTATGCATTTTATTCCTTCCTTTAGTCAGATGTGATGAGAGTAAACTTCTTGTTTTTCTCTCAGCTCCCCTCTTTTTCCTCCACTAAAAAGTCTCCTGCCTGCCTCTTCTATGAGAGATAATTTGCCCCATTCCATTTCTCCCTCTCTTCTCCCACTACATTTCTCCCTCACCACTTAACCTCATTTTTTTAAAGATATGATCCCATGCTATTCAATTCACTCTGTACTCTCTGTCTCTGTGTGTGCATACACACACGTGTGTGTGTGTGTGTGTGTGTGTGTGTGTGTGTGTGTGTGATCCCATCAACTACCCAGATACTGAAAAATTTCAAGAGTTACAAATATTGTTTTTCCATGTAGGAATGTAAACAGTTCAACTTTAGTAAGTCCCTTATGACTTCTCTTTGCTGTTTGCCTTTTCATGCTTCTTTTCACTCTTGTGTTTGAAAGTCAAATTTTCTTTTCAGCTCTAGTCTTTTCATCAAGAATGTTTGAAAGTCCTCTATTTCATTGAAAGACCATATTTTCCCCTGAAGTATTATACTCAGTTTTGCTGGGTAGGTGATTCTTGGTTTTAATCCTA
>CM053770.1:361481060-361528554 GCA_028658325.1 Potorous gilbertii | reverse complement strand
GGACCTTTGGGATCAGTTTTTCAGGGCTCTCTGGAACAGAAATCTCCTTCACTCTGTTGCCGTGCGACTTCCACTGTTCCAGAATTTGTTGGGAGTTCTTTTTACAGGTAATTATGGGCTGTGGGTTCGGAGCTAGCATATGTGAGGCTCCTCCCCCGGTGCCTTTTTTTAGAATACATGTGGAAGAGTTGGGCTCCTCTATGAACTTTCCTATTGCTATCTTAACTGGAAGTCATGTATTATTATCTTTTATGGAAAGGAGTGGGAAGAGATGCCAATGAGGAAATGGGAAGTGAGATATAGAGGGTAAATAGACATATATCCCTCTATCACCTAGTCAATAGGTCAGTAGAGAGCGGGTCATAAATTCTCTAATCTCTCAACAAGAATTGGGGCTGTGGGAGAAAAAGATAAATGTAACAGAGAGAAGGGACTTGGGTATAGTGAAAAGAATTGGGAGTCTTACTCCAGAAGGGAAAAGGAAAGAGTATCCCTAAAGAACATGCCTAAGGTGAGGAGATACATGTCTGTGGTAAGAGATAGGCATATGATGTTTTGGGGCGTAATTTGTACAGTAGGAGATTGCCTTCTCTGAGAAAAGTTTTCCCTTTCAGGGGTAAAGAAGGAAAAAGTAAGGGTATTGTCTATGAATTAGAGAATAAAATCCAGAACAGACTAGAAGGGAAGAGAATAAGGAGAACAAACCAAAAAAAGACTTCTTTGTAAAAGGCCAAAAAAAAAAACTTGACTTGAACTGAGAGGCTGGAGGGGAGGGGAAGATGAAGAAAGAGGGATTTTAGCTGGATAGTGAAAAAGAACACAAGACAGGGAGAAAAAGACTTACATAAAAGGAAAGAGAAATGGACAATTTAAGTAAAGTCAAGGGACTTTGACTAGGTAGAGTAGATAAACAAGAATTAGGAGAGAGAACCTATAGGAACACATCATTATCTATGGAATGGAACCAAAACTGATTGCAGGAGCAAAGAAAAAGGGGGGAAAATCAGTGCAAAAATAAATAAATGGAGAAAAACACAAGCCTTAAAAAAATCATGATCTTGAAATTAGATTCAATGACTTGATAAAAACATCACAGAATAAAAGAAAAACAGCACTAACCCCCTAAAAATTACTATACAAGGAAAACAAAAACAAAACCCAGTAAGGATTAATGCAGAATGTAAATGAGACACCCAAACCAAATTTACTATGTATTATATGATTCTTCAAAAGCATGTGCTGCAATCTTGCTGTTAGACAAAGCAAAAATAAAAATTCTTAATTTCCAGTGAGGTAAACAGGGAAACTATGCTTAATGTTATGAAAGATCAGTAACTTTAAACTTTTTTTATTGGTCATCCTCATTAGCAGGGCTCACATACCCCCACTAGGTGTTTATTTACTTATTGTAACTTACATAATGTACTATTTTTGTTATGAAACTTACAAAAATAGAAATTTAAAAGGATAAAATAGATGAAATAATATTTAATTCTAAAGGTGATATAGAGCTCCTGAAGCTTTTGGAATTAGAAAATAACTTGAGCTGTGCTGTAGAGAAATCATTTATTTATTTATTTTTGAGACTGAGCCTTCCTATCTCACCTAGTGAGGAAGTGCAGTGGGCCACCCATGGATCTGATCCCATGGCTAATGGCCGTGAAACTTTTAACCTGTTTCATTTCCAATCTGTGATGATTTGCTCCTTCCTTAGGAAGCTTTGTGTCTTCTTGTTCCCAGGGCGCTTACCATTTTGGTGCTGGACTTAGTGCAGATACCTAATCAGCTTAGCACACATCAGCTCAAAACTCCTGAGCTCATGCAACCAATAGCTTTAGCCTTTCTCATAGAAGGGATTACAGGAATGTGCCACCTTGGCATAGAGAAATAACTTCAACAGCCATGTGGAAGATGGATTAGCTTGAATCAGGGAAGCTATTGCATTAGTCTGGGTGAAAGGTGATGAGGACCTGAACTAGGGTGATCACTCCAGAAACAGAGGGAAGGGAAGGGATGTGGGAGATGTTGTGCAGGTAGAATTTACAAGATTTAGTGAAATGGTTAAGTTGAGCAAATGAGAATGAGTTGAGGATGATACTCAGGTTATGACCCTTGAGAAACACACCAACACACAAAAACATATATATGCACATATATTTATGTATATTTATGCATGCATGCGTGTGTGTGTGTGCGTGTATCTGTATTTTTGCAGAAGAAGCCCCAGAAATACTGTACTCCTCTCTTTGGACTTCTTTTTCCCCTTCTTGTTAGCAACTCAGAAGAAAAGTCTCCACTGAGGTCTCATTTTCCTTTGGTGACTACCTGACTAGAATATAACTGCAAGAGGCACCCCAGCAATGCTCCACTCCAATCTTGGTTCTGTTATCCAGACTTCTTTTTAAATTTTGCTTGCCAGCCACCATTTCCCCTTGGTTTGGAAGCCTTCCTTCTTTCCCTTATCTTCCCTCTTCACTCTCTCTTTAAAATTCCCTCCTTGAGGGAATTTTATTTGTATTTATATCCTCTTAGCACTTAGCACAATGTCTGGAACATAGTAAGCATATGATAAATGTATTCCTTCCTTCCTTCCTCCCTCCCTTCCTTCCTTCCTTCCTTCCTTCCTTCCTTCCTTCCTTCCTTCCTCTCTTTCTTCCTTTCTTCTTTCCAGTTAGCTTCTTTCCAATTACACACACATACATTGTCATTGAGCCAAAAAATAAAGAGGAAAATCAAATGATCATAGTAACAATGAAGAGTATGAATTCATAGAAAGAATAAAAGTAATTATCTGAACCTCCTATACTAAATTTTATGCTAAAAAACTGAGAATTTAAGACAAGGAGATTTACCTACAAAATTATAAAATGCTCAAATAAACAGATTATAAAACAGAAACATTAAATAACAATATCAAAGAGTTGAAATTAAACAAGAAATAAATTACCAAAAAAACCCAACACCCCAATTCTGATCCAGATGGATTCGTAGTTAAAATTTATTATACACCTAAAAAGCACCGATAGTTATTCTAAAAAGTTGAGAAAGAAAACACTGTTTCTTTTATGAAATACTTTTATGAAACAAATATCATTGAGGGATATTAATACAAGTCTTTTAAGCAAAATACTAGCAAAAGCTTTTAGGAATACATAAAAAAATTATTCACTGTCCTTTATTACCTTTTAATTATGTATATCAAAATGCAGAAAAATGTTTTTGACAAAACAAGGTGTTATTTTACGCTAAAAAACCTAAAAGGTCTTTAGGGCTTTTAAAAATTTATTTTAAAAATTATATTAATTAATTAAAAATGTATTTAAAAACAAAAGTCTTTAAAAAATGTATACATGCATACATATAGGTACATATGCATGCATATATATTCACTACCCCACATTATCTCTCCATTATATACAAAAATATACAAAAAAAAAGCCTTTGACAAATAAGCCACTATTTTTGTGATAACAAAACCAAAAAAGCATATGCATAGAAAGGCCATTTCATAATTAGATAAGAAGTATACATCTCAAACCAAAGCTAGTATTGTTTGCAATGAGAAATCACTAGATGCTTTTAAATAAGGAAGAAAAGCAACGATGCCCTTTTGCATTCCATTACTTGACATAATTCTAGAAATGCTAGCAATAGTAAGTGAAGCAAGAGAAGGAAATCAAAGGTATAACCATTTGCAAAGTGGAAGCAGAATTAGTTCTATTTTACCTTTTCTACCACATTTTAATTTTAAGCATTTTATCTTCATATTTATTGATGCTTTTTTGCTTTGACATTTCATTCATTTCTGAACCTATTTGTTCCCCCTCTGTAATCTAGTGAGAAAATATTACAAAAGAAATAAAAAAATCAGCCAGTTTACCAAACACTAGTTAGTGAATGTACTTTGCTACAACAATAATTCTCCATCTAGTCAAGGAGGAGAGGGAAATATATTTTTTGCACTCTTCTCCTGGATCAAACATGTTGATTTTAATTATGTAGCATACAGTGTTACTTGTTTTTTTCTGTTTACATTGTGTGTGTATTACATGTATGAAATGAATATATGCATAAACATACACATATATATGCTGCTTTCCTTATTCACCTTAATTTATTCTTAATGACTTAATATATCTTCCCATGCTTCCCTGAATTTTTTATATTTACCGATTCTTACGTTATAGTAATATTCCATTGCATCTCCCCAATTGAATGACACTTTTTTCATTCTTTGTTACGATAAAAAAAGTTACAGTGAATAATTTTATGTATCTGATATCTTTATGATGTTTTAAAAACCTCTTTAGAAGTAAATGCCTGGCAATGCAATCCCTGGGCCAAATGGTATGAATACTTCAGTTACATTTTAACATAGCTTAGTTTTTCCAAATGGCCAGACCAATTTGCAGCTGTCCCAAGAGTATATTTGTGTTCCTCTCTTATCATACTTCCAACAGTAATTATTTCCATCTTTTGTTATCTTTTCCAATTTGCTGGGCATGAGGTGAAACCTCAGATTTGTTTGGATTGGCATTTATTTTGTTATTAATGATATAAAGAAGTCTTTATTATGGTTGGCAATCATTTGCAGTTCTCCTCTTGTGATCTCCTCTATCCCTTATTTGGTTTAGAATTCTCTCCCTCTCCAGAGCTGTGAAAGATACCTGATTTTAGATCCTTTCTAATTTTTTAATGGGGCAACCTTCAAGTTAGGTAACTATTTTGAATTTTATTATTTTTAAATTCTTTCTTACCTAATCTTTAGGTCTGTGTTACTCTAGGGAGAGAATTCTTATCCATACAAGGGATAGAGGATATCACAAAAGATGAAATAGGAAATGTTGATTATATGAAAAGGTTTTTGTAGGAACAAAATCAACAAAGTTAGTATAAGAAGGCAAAATGTTGATTGGGAAAAATATTTTCTTCAAATATTTTTGAATAAAAATATGATATCAAAAATGTATTGTTTATCCTTCATGCTCAAAGGCTATCAAAAAGATGATGTTGGGGCTAATGTACAGTGTGTCTGTCTGTGGTTGATTATACTAATATGAGTTTGAAGGTTTGGGCACAAATAGTCTGTATGACCGTTTGGAAGGGAGAGGTTTCTAAATTTGTGCATCTCACATTTCTTTTGATCTACCACAATTCTGTTTTGCTTGTAGAGAACGGCATCTTCTTTGATGCAATCACACCATAGTGTCAGTGTCTCTCATGTCTCAAATCAATACCAAAGTCCTTCAGAGAGATCTAAGAGATACAGGGAATTAATATAATTCTATTAAACTGAAAACCATCTCCTACTCAATAAATAGTGAAAAGAGATGGACGATGTGTTCTCAAAAGAAAAAATGGACAAGGATTTCAAAATTTTTTATATTGATGATTTCTTTAGTGCTTATAAATGGTCTGAAATCTTTGGTATTCTTACATTTTGCTCCAATTCTCCCATTCTGTAACCATTCTTGCAGAAGTTTAAGGAGGATAACATGAGACTAAGGACCAGGTTGTATTTCTTTGTTTTTCTTTCATAGGTTCATAGTTTCATAGGAAACTATGACCAAATGATTCATCACTGGTCTACAGGGGCCTTTAACTGAGGTTTACACCTAATCGCCTGGGACTTACTGATTCAATGGTGATATGTCCTTTTAGGAGGAGCCAAGATGGCAGAGTAAGGTGAGATTTTTAGTTGAGATTGCCCAGCATCCCTCTAAACAACACCCCCTATTTATTTAGGCTGATATATTGCTGTGATTGAACTTGAAGCCTTATTTAGAATAGTAGAACCTGCCAGATTTGGCATAGTATTTGAGATCCAAGGATCACTTCCACATCTTGATGAGTCACCAGAGGAGATCTCTGAACATTTGTATACTGTGAATCTCTAAATGCTGCCCAAAATAGCAATAACTTTTATTTGCTGATTTACACTAGACTTGTTCACTAAAACCTCCAGATCTTTTTTGAAGGAAATATTATTCAATAATGCTAAACTGCATTTATATAGTTTGCTTTCTTAACTTAATAAGGCTTTATTCTTTTTTCTATTAAATTTCAGTTTAGTAGATTTTTATCCATCTTGACTAGCTTGTCAAGATCTTTTTTAATTCTGACTCTGCCATGTAAAGTATTAGTCATTCCTCCAAGTTTCATGCTATATGAAAATTTGAAAGACATTATCTTCTGTGGCTTTACGGAAATCATCAATAAGAATGGTAATTGGCATATTCAGATCCCTGAACCATCCATTATGGATGACCTCCTTCTAAGTTGACACCAACCCTTAATGACTACTCTTTGGGTCTAGTTATTCAACTAGGTCCTGTTCCTTCTAAGAGAGGAGGGGAGATGATGACATGATTTGCACTTGTCTTTGTTTTGAGTGAGGAAGGACTGTGCAAGGTCACCTGCCTCACTTGCCCATCCTGAGCCATCTGGATACAGTGGCCAGATATTCATCAAGATGACTGGTGAAGGTCTAGGATGCAATGGGAGACCTTGGCCTCTTCAGGTACTCACTTAGAGTGAGATAAGGCCATTCGTTGAATAAGCCTCTCTAAGAAGTAATCAGAGAATGGCCCCTTTAACACGCAAAAGAAAAAAAAATAAGTAAATCAATCTAGGAGGGAGAGAGCAACAGTTACTATTGATAATCACTCTTAAGCCTGAGGATCCAGAAAACAGCCATTAAGTGGAGTTTGGACAGGGACCAAATGAGTGGTGTGCATCTATGGACTTTAGAGTGCACTGGGTTTGAGGTTTTGGAAAAGACAAGAAAGACAGAGAGAGAAAGAGAGAGAGACAGAGAGAGAGTCAGAGAGAGAGAGACAGAGAGTCAGAGAGAGAGAGAGAGACACCCTACCCAGCTTGATTTACCCATTTTTTTCTTTTTGCTCATTAAAGGGGCTATTCCATAATTATTTTATAGAGAGGCTTTTTCACTGAATGGCCTAACCTCACTCTAAGTGAGTACCTGAAGAGGCCAAGGTCTCCTATTGCATCCTGGGTCTTCTCCAGTCATTCTGATGAATATCTAGTCATTGGATCCAGATTGCTCAGGAGGAGAAAGGGAGGTTGGTGACCTTGCACAGCCCTCTCTCACTAAAAACAAAATCAAGTGCAAGTCATGTCATCATTTCTCTGACGTCGTGGTCTACTTTGAAAATGAAGGATGAACACAGACACAGATTCCTTCTAATAGTACCTCACACACCTCTGTTTTCTCTATAAGGATAATATGAGAGACTTCATCATACTTTGCTAAAATCTAAGTATTTTATGTCTTCATCATTCCTTTAATCTACTAGTTTAGTAGCTTCATCAAAAAAGGAAATGAATTTAGTCTGGTATAATTACCTTGATGAAGTCATGTTGGCTTTTAGTGATTATATTGCTTGACCCTATAAATCCTCATAAAATTTCCTTTTAATCATGTATTCTAGAATTTTATCAGTAATACAACTTCACTGGCTAATCATTTTTTTTGCCTCTCTCCCTTTATGTAAATCAGTAATCCTATGAGAGGGGCAGCTAGGCGGTGCAATGAAAGATTTATCTTCTGAGTTCAAGTCAGGTGTCAGACACTTACTGGATGTGTCATCCTGGATGAGTCACTTAACTCTGTTTGCCTCAGTTTCCCTGTCTGTAAAATCAGCTTGAGAAGGAAATGGCGAATCACTCCAGTATCTCTGCCAAAGAAAACCCAAAATGGTGTCATGAAGAGTCAGATACAAATGCTATGACTCAACAATAACAGTCCTGTGATATCTCTCTATACACCATCTCATCAAGATCAATAACAAAATCTCATTAATTATCATTTTCCAGTTCATTCAATATCATAAGATAAAGTTTGCCTAAACTTAGTGATTTGAACTCATTGAGAGCAGGTGGGTGTTCTTTAACCACTAGGTTTTAAGGCCATTCCCGTTCACTATTTTTGTCCTACATATTCCCCCCCAAATATATTTGTCATTGGAAGAAAAACACAAATGAAATAATAGTGGCGTAGTTGGACCTCATTCTCATTCATTATTGTAATTTATTTTGTCCACCCTGAGCAGCAGTTATATCTCTCCTTTGATCTTCTTCTTGCCTATAACACAGTTTAAAAGCCTGTTTTTGTTTTTCTTAGCATTCTTCAGCAGCCTCAGCTTACTTGGGATATTATTCTTACAAGACCACACCACTATTTTGTATTCAGAGTTATTTATTTACCCTTGCTTCTAACTTCTATACATGCTTTTGAAACACATGAGTGGGCAGATCAGTTTCTTCTCTAGCCACATTAGTCTTCTTTTTTAAAAAAAATGTATGATTTATTTTTCAGTTCTCAACATTCACTTCCACAAGAATTTGAATTCAAAATTTTCTCCCCATCTCTCCCAACCCCCCCCACCCCGGAACACCCCATCCACCGCTTCCTCCAGTCTGTCTTCCCTTCTATCACCCACCCTTCTTCTATCCCCCTTCCCCTCTTTTTTCCTGGTGGGCAAAATAGATTTCTATACCTCATTGCCTGTATAGCTTAATTTCCAGTTGCATGCTAAAACAATTTTTTAACATTCATTCTTAAAGCTTTGAGTTCAACATTCTCTCCCTCCCTCCCTCCCTCCCCACCCTCATTGAGAAAACAAGCAATTCAATATAAGTCATACATGTGTAACAATGCAAAGCACATCCATAATAGTTATGTTGTAAAAGACTAACCACATTTTCCTCTGTCCTGTCCTGCCCTCTATTTGTTCCATTCTCTCCCTTGACATGTCTTCCCACAATAGTGTTTGCTTCTGATTATTCCTTTCCCCAATTTGCTGTCCCTTCTATTATCTTCCCTCTCCTATGTCCTTCCCCCTTGCCTTCCTGCAGGGTGAAATAGATTTTCATATCCAATGGAGTGTGTATTATTCCCTCCTTAAGCCATATCCCATAAGAGTAAGACTCAATTATTTCATCTCCCCCTCTTCCCCTCCATTGTAAAAACTCTTTCTTCTTTTATGTGAGACAATTTGCTATGTTCAACCTCTCCCTTTCTCTTAATCCTAGTACATTACATTCAACAGTAAATTTTATTTTTTTAGGTATTTCCCCTTCATATTCAGCTTACCTGGTGCCCTCTGTATATGTATATGTGTATATACATTTTTATATGTATATATATATATACATATACATACCTACATATATATAATATACACATACATACATACCCATATGCACCTCTCTCTAACTACCCTAATGCTGAAAAAGGTCTTGTGAGTTACAAATAACCTCTTTCCATGTAGGAATGTAAACAGTTCTCTTGATTAGATACATAGATTAGGTAAATAGATTTTCACTGGTCCTTGTTATCTATGATATATTCCTGGATAAGTGTTCGTCATTTTTGTAGCTTAAGCCATCATCTAAAAATACAAATTCCCTTCTCAGACATCATCTTAGCCAACTTTTAATTTCCTGAGTCTTCCTTTCTTTTCTCAATGTTCTGTCCTCAATGCACAACTGCAGTAAGCTAGTGACTTCTCTATAGGTCTTCAGCTTCCTTGCCCAAGACTTGATACAGTAATCCTTGGCAATCTTTTCTAGTTTTTTTTTTTTTTTTTGTTACAGCATCATTTATTCATCCCTCTATCACTAGGAGTAAGTAGCGGTCGCTGAGTTTGACACTCATTGGGAAGTGCTCTGTTATGTATTGTATACATGTCCTGGTAAAGAAAACACCCTTTTCTATTGCTTGTAGCAGTCTGATATATGGATGCCTCTGCACCTCTCAGCTGAGAGTCACTAGTTTGCACTGCTTATTTGGTCACCCTCTGACCATTACTTAATGGCACCTTTATAGAAATCATTTCTTTGTGGAACACAAGCTACAGCTTCCTCCCCCTGAAGAGTGTCTCTCATTCCTCTCCAGTAAGTGACTTGTACCTATAATTTAGTTCCAAATACTTCATTATTTCTTACCTTTTTTTCTCCATCACATTTTTAAACCTTCTAGCATTCTGATAGGGGTTAGAATTCTCCCATTCCTCTTCATATCACCTTCTTGCTTGAAGTTTTTCTTCATTTTTCTGAGTAATTTGCCATTCTTCTTTATAACCTGAAGAGCAGAGATATCTTCCTCCAACCTTTTCGACCTTTTCTTTAAGAATGATCCCAACTTGTCCTTTGTATTATTTGGTATTGGCAGAAACACAACCAGAGTACACTCTCTGTTGGTACTGAAATCTCTTCTTTAGCACATAAACGTAGGCTTACTCTTCCAAACTTGATTAGCAGATTGGATCTCCAGAGAAGCCTTTTTTAGGATTCTACAAACCCTTAGAGGCTATGACTTGTTTGTCCAATACTGTGACTCTCAAGTCTCCATCTGGCACATCCCCATCCCAATCAATCAACATTTCCCCAGCATCAACCACCCAGAGATTACTACTTCAAATATCATGTTGCCATTGAGCAGTCGATTTATTTTCAGTATTAGCTGGCAAGAAGTGAAATACATGTGAAATACAACCCTTCCCCTACCCAAGCACATAAGCCTGTTCTCCTTCATCACCTCATTTCCTTACCACATGCCTGGCACATATAAGCCCTTACTGAATGTTTGTTGACACTGTTCCTATTTATAAATGAGGAAACTGAGGCTCTGCCAGATTCAGATACTTAAAATCACAGGGCTAGGATCAGAGTTAGGCCTCAGACCCAGGTTTTTCTTGACATCATTCTTGTGTTATTATTTTACCCTATTTCCTATTGCTTTGAAAAAACAACTCTTCTCACTCTATAACCTAACCAAATGGGAGACTAAGACTTTTAGTATTACATCTGTCTTATTCTGTTCTCTAAACATCTTATACTTGGTATTTGCCCTTCTTTCCACTCTACTAACTTACCTAAAATGGGAAGGATTTACCCCCTGTCTACGAAGGGAATATACTGTATAGCAGAAACCGAGCTGGTTGTTGCTTTGTTAAACTCAAGGGTAGCAAAAGGGCAGGTATTCTAGCCCTGCATCACATTTTTTGCTATTATTAAGTGTTTTGTTTCACATGTGATTGGCCCCCTACACCACTATATCTCTCTATGGAATAGGGACAGGATTAATTTTCCCAGGAAGTCTGAAAACTGCTACAAAAGAAAGATGCCAGTTAGTACCAACATTTCCACAAATCAACATTTGTTTGCCTAGAAGATGGAGGATAAAAATTGTCCCAGTGGCATTTTGTCTTGGCCTCCAGCTAACTTAAAGCGTATTTGGATCCCTGAAGATCCCTTCTGGCACCAAATCCTGTGATGTTAAGATAAGCTGTATTTACATGTTATTTTCTTAATTATATACCCCATAAAATTAAGATACTGCATGTTTTTCCTTGTGCCCATACAGCCTACAATACAAAGAAGTAGTTTTGAGGATGTTTGGTTTCTGAAATATGACCCAAAATCATTCAATCTCCCTGTCCGGCTCAGTGATCGATCCTAAGATCTGAAGTCTATTTGGATTTTTATGGGGAATGTTAAACACTCCCTCCCACCTACATCTAATCCTGAGAGGTCAGCCTCTCATTCAGGTGGTAGCAGGGGAGCAAGCAGAAAGGATGTACTGTCATTTTTAGCCTCAAATCCCCAAGGCTTTAAAAACTCTCCTTTTGGGTATTAACCTCAGATTTATATGCTCACTAAATCACCATAGCTTCTCAAGGTGTCAAGGTGGCTTTAATATCCCTAACTAAGTGAAAAATAAAAAATGAAACTTTAAAAGTGAAGGTCACAAAAATCAGAAAAGGAGAGAGGGGGAAAATTCAGTTTTCTAGCATCTATTTCTCAGCTACTGAGGCCACTTATTAAAAGCAGATGTTGGCATTGCTCCTGGAGGTTTAGAATTCTTTTCTAGCAACCCTTTCCTACCTCCTTGAGCTGCTCTCCTAGGCTAGGCTGTCCTCCAGACTACTTTGATAGTAGTTTATTCTACATCACAAGAGTCAGCATCTAGAAACCGTAAAAAACAAGAGAAACCCTTCAAGACAATGCTAGCTACTCCCAGGCAGCTCCAGAAAGTCTGCCACTTCCTTATTCTCAGTCTTATTAACTCGACAGAAAAAAACAACTATAGATGTCTCCTTTCATGCTCCTTTATGCTTGAGGTCTAAAGCATTCCTGTACAAAATTAAAATTATCTGTTCCTGTTGTTTTGTGATGAATAATTTCAGTATCCCTGGAAGACCTTCACAGATCTCCATTACAACATTGAAATTATCTATAAGGAAATTCATCATACATATATCCAATTGCTATTATCTCTCCCCCTCCCAATATTCCCTTACCTCCTAAGAAAATGACCTCTGTTTTATATATGTTTTGTATATGTATACATATGTGTCTCATATCTTCCCTATTAGAATATAAGCTCCCCAGGCGCAAGAACTGTTTTGCTGTGGTCTTTGTATTTCCAGATGCTACAAAACACAGTTCTTGGCACATATTTGTGTTATGGTACAGAAGATAGAGTGTGGGATCTGGAGTTAAGAAGACTCATCTTCTTGATGACGTTAGACACTATGACTGTGATTAAGTCACTTAACCTTGTTTGCCTCAGTTTCCTCAACTGTAAAATGAGTTGGAGAATGAAAATGGCAAACCCTCCAGTATTTTTGCCAAGAAAATCCCAGATGGGATCATGGAGAGTCAGACATGACTGAAAGATGGCTGAGCAACAACAACAAGAGGTAGTTAATAAATTCTAATTGATCATTAATCTTCAAGGTTCTCTGCTAAAAGAAACTGGGCAAGTGTCACATCTTCTAGTTGTCAAGCTTAGAACGACCTTGTGCTTTATTGGTTCATGTATAGATTTTTCATTAGTCAGTCAGTAAACATTTATTAAGTACCCACAGTGTGCCAAGCTACCTTCATATGACAGTAGCAGAATTGTAAAGGAGATGCTACTGAAAACAGCCAGACCGAATGGAATTAAAGGGAATAATGGAGAGGGCAAAACCTAAAGGAAGGAAACAGATAGGATATGATAAAAGATGGAAGAAAATGAAGTACAGAATGATGTTAGGGAAGGGTTGTTAGAGAGGGAAGAAAACTGTCAATCAGGGAAAGTGAATTGGAAGACAGTTTGGAAAGTCTTGTCACTTGAAAGCATGAAAGGATTTAATTAAACACTGTTGATCACTTTATTGACCTCTAATTTTGAGTACAAAATATGAAAATGTCTCATTAGTGCTCCCAACCTCCTCTTTCTTCTTCCTTCTATTCCCTAACTGACACCTCTTACATCTAATAGCTTGGTCTCTCTGCTTTCCCCTGTCTCCAAAGAATCTGATATCAGTCATTGATACCCTAGTATGAATGAGTTGCAAATGTGTCACATTTTCTAGAGTTATTTGCATTTTTTAAGGGTATGACTAAAAAGTGTGTGGTCTCAGTTGACCGAGTTGATAAAAGTTTTTATTGAGGATGTCTCACTTTCTCCTTAGGGTATGAGTTTCCTCACTGAAACCATATTTGAGACTTCTTTTCGAAGAAGAATAGTACCTTGTCCTAGGCACCATTGGCTCAATTAATTGCTTTTAATTGTGTCAATAGGCCACAGACATAGGATAAGGGTATTTGCTCACATTCTATCAAGGAGACATCTTCTAAGGACCAAATATGGTGTCCATGAAGATGTTTGTCACCTGTATAGGGAGATATCTTCAACCTCCTTCATCCTTTTAAACTCAGATCATGGGGGTATATACTAAAGAATACGATTTGAGAGATTTCCCCCAAGATTGAACCTAGTCAGTATAAGCCCAGAGCTGGGATTGCATTTGCTTTCTCTGAGATTATAGTAATACAAGGCTACTTGTTAAAGGAATTTCAAATATTGGAGAAGTTTCTTTTGGGGGAGAAGACAATGTAAGGGAGAAAGGTGATTCCTGCCACAGGATATCTATCAGAGGATCATAAACTTAGAAGCGACTTTAGAGGTATCCAAGATTCTACTCAATGAAGAAATCTGCTCCTTGTGTAAGGCTGTGTCTGTTCTCCAGCCCCCCCTCCCATATGGTCTAATTTTGCTTTCCCAGATAAACCATAAGTTCATTGAGGGCAAGGACTATATTAAACAATTCTTAATCTCCCACAGTATTCAGTATGGCCCTGGAAATATGGCAGGCACCTGATAAATACTTGTTGACATATTGAAAGGAATAATCTCCTAACAATCTAGTAGAAAAAGCTAACTTTATTAATATGTGATTTCAAAGTATTCATTTTCATCCCCTCTCTACAATTAGTGTCATTGTCTAAGAGTCAAGTAGGTACTGAACTTCTACGGTTGCCATTT
Source organism: Potorous gilbertii (assembly GCA_028658325.1). NCBI lineage: Eukaryota > Metazoa > Chordata > Mammalia > Diprotodontia > Potoroidae > Potorous > Potorous gilbertii. The sequence goes on along the minus strand of CM053770.1, from coordinate 361,514,213 downwards.
AGTCTGAGTATAATAAAATCTTATACATGCAAAATTCATGAATTCCCAATAAGCTGATACAAGATAAATTTCAAAATAATAGAGATAATCTCCAAAAAAATGTTCATGGGGGGAAGGATTTTGCCAATTCAGTAAGAATGCAGAGAGACTTTAAAGATAAAAACCATGTAAAGGCAAGAGAAAAAGGTGGCACAATTAAGAGGTGGGTAGTTCAAAGTCTTGGAAGGCTTATTTCTGGCCACATATACATATCTAACAGGGCTTTACTTTGCACATGCCCAGATCACCTAACATAGGAGAGACTAAGGATCGGCTTCTGGGCAAAGATAGTCTTCATTTACTTACCATGTAGATGGGAAAATACTCTTTTGATTATCAGAAAAGGCTCTACATATTTTAAAATATTAATTAATTTATTTTGTTTTTAACATTCACTTCCATAAGATTTTGAGTTCCAAATTTTCTCCTCTTCTATCCCCTCCCCCTATTCCAAGATGGTGTGCAACCTGATAATAAGCTCTCTCTATACATTTATATTAAAAATATTTTCACATTAGTTATGTTGTAAAGAAGAATTAGAACTAATGAGAGGAACCATGAGAAAGAAGAAACAAAAAAAGAGGAAACAAAATGCATTGATCTGCATCCAGACTTCATAGTGCTTTTTTCTGGATGTGGATAGCATTTTTCATCATGTGTCTTTTGGAGTTGTCTAAGAGTCTTGCATTGCAAAGAAGAGGTAAGTCTATCCAAGTGAGTCTTCACACAATGTTGCTCTTCTTGTGTACAGTCTTCTCCTGGTTCTGCTCACTTCACTCAGCATCAGTTCATGTAAGTCTTTGCAGGTTTTTCTGAAGTCTGCCTGCTCAACATTTTTATGGCAGAAGGCTGTATCTTTAAAAGACGATCAAGTGGGGATGCCCTCATTCTCTTTCTAGCTGATTCTAGAAAGAATGAAGGTCCTGGCAAGATGAGCTAAAATGGGTGAAAATGTGGACTTACCTTTTAGGTCTTGAGTCCCCGAGAAATGGACTTGTTGTTTTGTTCTGACTTTTTCAGTCCTAGATTTAGAATTACTAGACTTGAAAACAAGACATAGTGACTTTGGAGTCAGAATTCCATGGCAGATGTTGTTAGCCCAACAAGGAAGTCCTGAGGAGTCAGGGGATCTGGGACTTGACACCCATCCCAAAGTGACTTTGAATTTGGAACTTGGAGGGGCCATGTTACATAGTAACTGAGTTAATCTGTGAATCTAATCTCCTTCCTCTTCCCAGAGACTAATGTGGTACCAGGTGGTCATGCTCCACAGATGTTGGAGTTGAAGACGTTTGTATGTTCTTGCTATATTTTTGAAGCAAATATTCTTTTGTAAAAATTAATCTGACTATTAAGTGGTTAAAAAGAACTGAGATACAAGGGAACCCTGCAATTGAGGGAACACTGTTAGCGGGGGTTGGAGCAAGAGCAAAGAGACTTGGTGCCTCCAAGCACACTTGGTTTGGTTTCTGGAAAACCCAAGGGAAGTGGTGAATGTAATTCATTTGATCTTTGGGTATTAGAGTCTATATAGAGTACACACACACACACACACACACACACACACACACACACACATACACACATATGTCTATTTTTATATGTACATACAATACTATGTATCATTTAATATTACAGTATTATAGATAACATTATATATACACATATATATGCACACATATATTACATGTAATAAAGGAAGGAATAGAAATGGGCCAGGAGAGAGACAATGGCCTTTCCTTTTTTCTTTCCTTCCTTCCTTCATTGTTTCTTTCTTTCTTTCTTCCTTCTTTCCTTTTCTTGCATTCCCTTATATTAATGATATGATTGTTAAAAATTTATAATTCATGTAAAATGAGCTGGAGAAGGAAATGGCAAAACAGTCTAGTATCTTTCCCAAGAAAACCTCTAAAAAGGATCTTTAAGAGTCAGACACAACTGAAACAATAACAACAGTGGCAGTGGCAGCAGTAGCGACAGTCCTTTTGGATCACCTTAGTATACATTGAAATAAGTCCATTGGGTTATTTGAGGGAGATGCAGATTGGCAATCAGAAACATAAAAGAATTAAGGGGAACTATCTAATTCTGAGTTAGTTAGAAACTTGGGACAGAGATGTTGACGTTGCTAGTAGAAGAGAGATTTTAAGGACTAATTTTAAGGAAGAGCCTATATGTGCTAATCAGTTAGCTATTTTGTGTCCCAAAAGAAACCTGGACCCTAGAATCAAAGACCCCTCACTGTTGTCTTCTTTCATAATCTGGTGACAATGTATGAGAGCCCAGCCCTTCTGAAAGGACTGAAACTTAGGTAGCAGGGTAAAACTAAAAGAAAGATGCCAGAGCTCTTTGTTGCTTTTCAGGGGAAGAACATCTTTGCTGATTCCATCTGGGGTCCAGGAAAGAGAGGAGGGAAATATCAGAGATGTAATATCCCACAAGGAACATGATATGATAGGATGACCAGTTAGAGGCCCAACAGAGAGCAACCCAGAAAGACTTATGTGATGAATGAATGAAAAAATATTTATTAAAAGTTCTTAGGTAATTCTTCAAACCAAAGGTCCTAAATTCCTCCTGTTAAATAATTTGTTTCACCTTGGTCCATTTGACTGGAGGTCAGTACATCAAGAGGAAAGGCTAGAAGACAAAAGTTTAAACAGCATCAACTGATAGGCAGTTGCCGGTCTTCAAAAAAAGAGATATATAGAATATACAATATATAGAGTTTTGCACAGTCATAGTGTCACATTGTGTGACAAATGGAAGTGTCAATTAGCCTACCAAGCAAGGCATTTAGGAAGTTGATTAGTCAGAACAGGATGCCAGGCAATTTTGGGAAGAATGTATTAATCTTGGGGTCTCAGCAAATTACCAAATACAGTTTTGTTTCAATGAGATATTTTCCCTGTAGTTAATATTATCAGAATATCTTGAGGGGGCAGAAGATCTTTAAGATAGTGGAGATCTCCTTCATAATAGAATTTGGCAGACTCACTCTATGATTGAATAAAATACAACCTGAAGGCATTTAAATAACCCAGCAACTCTGCTTTCTAGACCTACTTTTTCTAGGGAAATATCTTCTACAAACTCACAGTTTACTTATTCCACAATGTTTACTACATTCCTAGCCCTGGGGGGTGGAGAAGGGGAGATACAAAACCAAAAGCAAATTCAGTCCTTGCACTTAAATTAAGGAGGTTATATTCTAACAAAGAGAGAGAGCATATACTTTGGAGATACCAATGGGAAGTAAAACTTTGGTTGGAAAGTTAAGGAAGTGGAACCATATTAGAGGTAGACTGTCCCTATCCAGGAACAATTGATTTGATTATGGTCCATCTGTCAACAATTGTTTATTAAGTGCCTATTAAGGCACTGTGTTAAGCCCTGAGGATGCAAAGAAAAGCAAAAGAAAGTGCCTTCACTTATGGAGCTCATAGTCTCATGGAGGAAGACAACTTATGAAAAGAAACTGAAAAGTAGGTGGGAGTGAGTGGGAGATACCTGGCCAGGGCATGATAAATGCATCCATGTAGCAAACTTTGAGATGGCTTACCCGGGTGCCCTCCTTAAATGGGAGATCTGAGAGGAACTCTCCATTGCCCATCTTCTACCCTCTTCAGGACTTTGGTCTGATTTTGGTTTATTGTTATTATTCTATTATATATATTTATTCTATTATATATATATTATCATTGTAGGGTCAGGAACCTCAGTTAACCATAGCATTTCTTCAGAGTAGAAATCATTCCACTTCTACCTATTATGATTTGTGACATCAAACAGATAACTTCATTAGTTTAAAAGCCATAGTGGGAAATATTTAAGCGAATTGGATTTGGAATGCAGTAGTTGAGGTTTGAATCCTGGTTTTGGCTCTATTTCTAGTTGTGTAACTTTGGAAAAGTAATTTCAATTCTCTAAGCTTCAATTTCGTCAACTACAAAACAGAAGAATCTGACACAGTGACCTCTTGTGCTGTTAAGGTATTGTGATTTAATTAATAACTCACATTTAAGAATTAGTTTGTAATTACAGAGTATTCCTCACAATCACTCTGTGAGGTAGGGTAAGTTATTTTTATCCCCATTTTACAGATAGGGATACTGAGGTATAGAGAGATTAAATAGTTTGCCTATGAATACACAAGTTGTGAGTGTAATCTCAAAAAGAGGTTTTCTGACTCTTAAGTTTGGTGCTTTTTTCTCCCTGGTTTTCTTAGAATCTCAGAGTTACATGGGATCTGGAAGTGGGTCTTGGGTTAGAAGGGAAGAAAACAAATGAAGTTCACATCAGATGGATTTTACTTCAATAAGATAAGAGGCAAAGTAAACTTTAATGAGCTAAAATAAAGGTATTATTCTATATGTATGCATGTGTATATAATACATTTACATATACATTACAAATGCATGTGTATATATATATATACAAGCATAATATGTGTACATATACATATGTATGCACATATAAATATATGCATGCTTCATACACATATGCATATATCCTATTTTTTCTTTTTTTAGTTTGTTACTCATATTTTATTAGTGTAAAGAGCTCTTTATATAGATCTGCATCTCTTCTGTATTCCCTCATTAGAATGTAGGTTCTTTCAGGGCAGAGACTTTCTTTGTTCCTGGCACAGTGCTTAATGCATAACATATATGTAATAAGTGTTTGCTTAATTATAGTTACGTGGGGTCCTGAAAGCTTAAGTGACTTACCCATGATCACAGAGCTAGATTGTGTTAGATTTTGTTGTTGTTCAGTTGTGTCTGAGTCTTTGTGATCCCATACGGTGTTTTCTTGGCAAAGATACTGGAGTGGCTTGTCATTTCCTTCTTCAGCTCATTTTACAGATGAGGAAACTGAGGCAAACAGGGTTAAGCAACTTGCCCAAGATCACACGGCTAGTAAGTGTCTGAGGCCACATTTCAATTCATGAGGATGAGTCTTCATGATTCTAAGCCCTGTGCTCTATCCACTGCACCACCTAGCTGCCCCTTTTGTGTCAGAGGTAGGACTTAAATTCAGGTTTTCTTGACTCCAAAGTCATCTCTCTATCAACCAGTCAGTCAGTCATTGTGATTAGCAGTGGGGATATAAAGGCAAATGACAGTCATTTTTTTTCAAGGAGCTACAGTCTAATTGGGGAGACAACAAGCAAATATGTATCAACAGGATAAATTGGAAATAATCAGCAAAGAGAAAACCCTAGAATTAAGGAATAGTGGGAAAGGCTTCCTGTAGAAGGTAGAAATTTAGGTTGATTTTGAAGGAAGCCAGGGAAACCAGGAGGTGGAAATGAGGAAGGCAAACATCCCACAAACATATACACATAAAGAATATTTGTGTCTGTGTATATTATGTATACATACACACACATGTGTGTGTGTGTGTGTGTGTGTGTGTGTGTGTGTATATATATACACACGTATACATGTAGCTTTTCTTTGACCACATTTTATAACTTGGTGCTTTAAAAGTGGTTTTTAAAAAAGTTTTCCATATCTTTTTTTTACCTTAAAAATATTGGTCATTTTGAGTGTCAGTTCTTAAATATTTAAAATATAATCTTTCTCTAACTTTCAAATAGCATAATGTCTTTTAAAAATTGTGTTAAAGCAGGTGCAGCATAGTGTCGACTTGGCTTTCAAAAAGGATGATGATGTAGCACGTTTTTCTAAGAGAGCTGTGAGCACTTCAAATACTCCTGCCAAATTAATTTTAGAATGGAAATAAACCACTCGAAGAACTCAAACATTCTGTTGAGGTCTGCAAGAATCTTGCATAACTGCTAAGGCCAAAATAGTAGAGGGATGTGAAGTCTTCACTATAGATCCTTATCAACTTGAGATTCCTTATAATAACAAAAAGAAATAATATCTAATGAGCATTACGAAATCAAAGTCAGCAAGGTAATTAAAACGTAAGAATGCTAATTGAGAAGATAAATCTTGGACTCAGTAATTGGCATTTGACTTGATTTTGAGATTATTCTTCCGTAAGGTCCTTCTGCAATACCTTTTATTGGGGTGAGATGATGTTTTAAGTTCTCTGAGGCTTTGTTAGAGAACTCTAAAGAGTCTACCAGGTTGGAAAGGTTTCAGGTATGGGCGTGGTGGTGGACTGTATGTGTGTTGTCTAAAGCCAAGCCTAACTATCACTGCATTGATGATAGAGATTAAACTTTTTGGGTTTTTTTGGTCAACAGCCCATCTCCAAGCTATCTATAAAATTATCAGGTAGGTGTGGTGAGGAGAGTCTTACCACAAAAGGGTATTCATATCAATAACAGAACATCCTAGATTTTTTGCAGTATTGAAGCTGAGAAATTAATTTTCTTCTATCCAAGATACTCTTAGTATGTGTTTGCTACACCTAAGTCGTTACTCTGCACAGGGCATAATATGATGGGTTGTAGGAGGTAGCTTTGGGGTACAGTAGATAGAAAACTGAAATTCGAGTTAGGATCTTGAGGTTAAATCTAGCCTCAGATAATTACTAGCTGTGGAACCCTGACAAGTCATTTAACCACTGCCAGACTCAGTTTCCTCATCTGGAAATCATAATAGTATCTATCTCCTAGAATTGTTGTGGGGATCAAATATATTATTTGTAAAGTACTTTGTAAACCTTAAGTACTGTATGAATACTACCAATTTTTATTATAAAAAGATGTATATGTTGGTACTTTCAAAGAGATAGGACAAGGGAATGAGACAAATGCATACAAGTCTACCATTCAAACTAAGATGTACACTGTCAATGCACTTTGTGCCATAATAGAACAGGCAATGTATTAAACTTCAGAGGCAGAAAAGGTGCTCAGTGACTGCTTTGTCCTCTCTGAGCAGCTTTTGTGAGTGGAATTTCAGATATTATTGAATACTCAGAATCAAGATGGTAGAAATTAAACTAACTGTAGAGAGTTCTACATTTGGATCTCTTCTGAGCCATCTCTGAACTTCCAGAAGTATTTTTTTTCCTACCAAGAGGCCTTCTAGAAATTCCCTAGAACTTATCACTTACCATCTCTCACCAGTCTTTGAAGGATCATGACTCCAGAAGAGCAGAGTAGTATTTGTCCAAGTAATAAAACATTACTAGCCACAAGAAAGTAGAAATTGCAATAAAGAAAACAGATTAAGAGAAGCTAAATTAGACCACTTACACACAGAAGAGTCCATGTTGGAGGCAACAACACTTTGAAAGCATAAAGGGATCAGTTCCCAAGATGTCTGAAAGATGATAAGACACTGAAGGAAACAAATAACTTTTATTATTGCTCAAAAAGGTGACTGAGAAAATATCACTGATTATGAACCCACATACTTAATTTTCCATATTTATAGTCTTTTTGAATAAATTTATATATGTGTCTTGGACTTTCTTAATGATGAGCTGAGAAGAAGCTGAACACTTTTCACAGATGATGCTCTGCAAAAAGTCAGATTTTTATAGTTGCACAATTGTTTGAAAGGTGTAAACTAGGAGTCAGTAAACTATGGCTCAGGAATCGAATTCAGACTGCTGCTTGTTTTGATATTAGATGAAGTTTGTTTCCATCTGTTTTTGTACAGGCAAGCTTCAGTTCATGAGTTATACAAAAACAGGCAGCAGGACAGATTTGACCCACAGACTCTAGTTTGCCAATGACTGATAAAGATCATAGAAGATCCCACTTTGCATAAGTTGACTATAAACAATTCTGTGAAAGTGTAACAACATGGGTAATTTTGTTCAATGGTCTTCTGATTCAAGCAAGGCATAAAACAGGGAGATATACGCTTGACAAAATGTTTGCTACAGTCATGGTTAGTATATAATCCAAATGGTAGAATGATTCCTTGTAGATGGTGAACTCCTCCAGATGTTCTTGGTGGGGGATAATGTTGTGTTGCCATAAGCCCCAGAATATTGAAGAAAAACCAAGTGTATGAAAAATGCTTGTCATCCAGACTGACACGTAGTTGGATGGACAAATCACAAAACTGGTCTAATGGTTTATATTTCTTGGAGAGAGATTATAGAGATAATGACCTGCGTCCAGAGTAAAACAGGAGGAGAACAATTTGGCTTGCCTTTAGGAATGTCATGATATTTTTAATGACCTCCCAAGTTTTTCCCTGAAACAAAGGTCAACTTTTTAAACATCAATATTCTGGTGATACTGTGAGTCATGGAATATCACCAAGAATTTAAGTTGTGGTTCACCCAAAGGACAAGGGAGAAGTGTACAGTGGATGTGATTAGTAAAAAAAAAATTGTATAATGTAAGTAGGATAAAGGAGATATATCATCAGAGAGAAGTATGATTAGAAAAGGTGAGCTAGCTATCTAGTGAGAGTGAGGCATAATTAATGACCTCTGTGCTTGTTCCACTGGTATTGATATGATATAAGGAGATTAAAGAGTCCCCTGGGAGCTGAAACTAAGGAAGATATGAGCTTTAGTCATTTATTAGCTATGACTTGTACAAGTCTTACCTTTGATTTCTTTATCTGCAAAATGGGGGCAGTAATAACACGTACCTCACAAGGCTGTTGTGTGGATCAAATAAGATAGGTATATTGCTTTCCTAAGCTCACTCTGCTATATAAACGCTATCTATTAGTAGTATTAACATAGTCCTTTCAAATTGATTAAGAGCTTAGGAATACTTAGTTATAATTTTAACTATTGATCTATTTTAATGAATCACTATTGATTATTTAATATTACTTAATCAATTTTAATTGATTCAATTGAGGCATCCGTGTCATTTGTGATTAATATAATCCCATGGTAGAGTGGGGAAATGGCTACATTATAATAGTGGTAAGATCATTTGGTTTCTTGTGGTTGTTCATTCTTGAAGACCACTGCGTTAGAGTCAAGATACAATGTCCCTGATTGTGGCTGATCAGACCAATATGAGCTTGGACTGCTCTATCGTAGGTTGGGCACAAATAGTCCATGTGAACATTTGGGATAGATTCTCTAAATTTGCACATCTTTGCGTTTCTTTTGAGCTAATTCAGTTCTCCAAGGTGAGAAGTAAGAAATGGGGAGAAATAGATATGAGAATTAGAGGTACATTAAAATTGCCTAGTAGTTACACTTATTTTATTTTTCTTAGTTTTCTCTCCTTTAGTTTGAGAAATAGGGTATTACCATTAATTAAATTAGCACAGTGTATGGCCAAGGCAATATTCACAGCACTGGTGGTGACTATGAATATGCCAGCATAGTTCTCAATCGCAAAATATAAAAGACTCTATATAGAAGGCAGAAGAAAAACATTTATTTAAGCACCAGAAAGCCAAATCCCAGAACCAGAAAGCAAAATCCATCAAGGTGACCAAGAAATTAATAAATATGATCACAGCAGGAGGTAAAGCCATTCTCAAACCTCCCCTCCCTCAGCCAGGGCCTTCTCACCATCAACTGTTACAATGTGTCACTTTCAAAAGCCCCTCCTTCAGTCAGGACCTCCTCACCATCGACTGTCACACTGTGTGACACAGTTTCAAACCTCCCCTCCCTCAGCCGGGGCCTTCTCATCATCAGCTGTTGCAATGTGTCAGTCTTAAACTTCCCTCCCTCAGCCAGGGCCTTCTCATTATCAACTGTCATACTGTGAGTTGGCCTGTGTCTGTTGTCCTGTGTTCTATCCCCTCTGACCTGAACCCACTCACTCACTTCCTCCCAGTTCTGCTCCACTCTTCCTGTTCTGCCTCTTCAACAAGCTCCTCCCACCACAGGTGACCCAGGCTTCCAAGTCATTTAAGCAGAGCATATGGGCCTATTAATTAATGAGAAAGATCTTTCCATTTAAATTACTATTATGCACAGTACTTGGCACATAATATGGTACTTAATATATGTATACTGAATTGAATTAAAAAAATTGAAGGTTACTATTACATGTGTACACATATTTATCTTTGGATTTTTAAAAATTAACACAATGCCTTAGGCCCAGAAAAATGGCAAAGTCCCTATTAGTTCATTTACTTAGGCCATCTTGACCATTGCTTCTCATTTACTGCCTAGAACACGGGTTCTTTTTAAAAAAATGTATTTTTATTTATTTCATTAAATATTTCCCAATTAAATGCAAAAATTTTAACATTCATTTAAAAAATGTTGAGTTCCAAATTCTCTCTCCCTCCCACTTCTCCCCTACCCCTTAAGAAGACAATATATGGTTTATACATGTGAGGTCATTCAAAACATATTTCCACATAAGCCATGTTGCAAAAGAAAACACATACATACAAAAACAAGAAAAAGAGTTAAAAAATTATGCTTCAATCTGTAGTCATAGTTCATTAGTTTTCTTTCTGGAGGTAGATAGTATTTTTCATCATGAATTCTTTGGAATTGTCTTGAATCATCATCTTGGTCAGAGTAGTTCACAATTGGTCATTAGTACAGTATTGGTATTGTTGTATAGTGTTCTCCTGTTCTGCTCACTTCACTTTGCATCAGTTCATATGTCTTCCTAGGTTTTTCCAAAACCATCAGAAAATCATTGAGGAGGAATTCTTAACCTACAGTCTATGAACCTGTTTTTAAAAATATTTTGATAACTATATTTAAATAAAATTGGTTTCTTTTGTCATCCCATGTATTTTATTTTGTAAGTTTAAAAATGTGATTCTTAGAAGCAACCCATAGGCTTCACCAGATTGCCGAAGGGGTCCATGACACAAAAAAAGGTAAAGAACTCCTGACCTCTAGGGGTCCTAATGTAATAATCTCTCTGCCTTGGGAAGTTGTAAAAATGCATCAATAGTATTCTATTACATCTCTGAGCCCTCAGCCCTAGATAGTATTCTGGGAAAATGTCAGTTTTAAACCTATTTTTCTTCCTTTCTCAGCATAATTGTCCCTATCCATTTGACCAACGCCACACACAGATTATGGTTAACACTATTAATCACAATTGCCTGTTCAAGTGATAAAGTAAAAAGAAAGATAAACACATTTTTAAGAAACTGAGATAAGTCTTTCACCAGGAAATAGCAGACACACACCTCTCAAAAATGAGAGGGAAGGAAAAAAAAAGGTAAATGGAGAATTTCTACCTTGGTTCTAACCCTGCAAAGTAGAATAGACCCAGGCATGTTTCATGTTTCCAGTCTTGCACTAATGATCTCTCCTGCTGCCATGGAAACTACTCTTCATGGCTTCTTTGCTCTTGGCTTAATATTTCTTCTCCTTTTTCTGCTGTCTTGGCTTCCAAATGCTGTTTTTCTTCTGCCTCCTAACCTCTCTCATCTTGGCATCTCATCCTTCCACCTCTCAATGTTTTAGGATGGGAGAGGGCAGCTTATCAGTTAAAATCAGATTCCACCAGTCCCATAGTCAGGGTGGATGAGGGGAAAGCTGTGGAATTTCTATCTGAAGCCCATGGGCATCATCCATCTCTAGCATCCTATTGACTTAGCAATTCCAAGACAGTGCTACATAATGATCCTTTGTAGGACAATTCAGTAGGCATGGCAGTATAAAGACTATGATGAACTGTTTCTCAAAGGGAGACATGAACATCATCATTTATTTTTTTTTTCAGTTAGATGTGACTTTATTATTTTAGTACATAAACCAAAATTTATGTAACCAGAACAGAGGATGTGGATGATTCATATTTCCAATTGGGTGGGAGCACTCTCTTGGTTTTGTAGTACTAAGCCAGCTAGTGAATTCGTCTCTTGTTTAAAATCAGATGGAATTTAGAATTCTTATTCTTTCTGTTTCTCTCAAAATGCTTTCAAATAGCAATAGCTTTCTTCATCAGATGCTAAGGATCTTTAGCAAAATCAGGTGCAAGTCCCTCAGACTTTAGAATTCTCAGAATTTTGTTGCCAGTTACAAAGCATATTTGTGCCATGCCATGAATCTCTCAGGATCATACCAGTCTGGGAGGTCATCAGGTTCTTCCTGGTCAGCTTGTAGATCTGCTCCTTCAAGTCATCTGAAATGAGCTTCAGGCATGTGGACATGCTGCATGGCAAGAACCGACTATAAAGCAATAGTAGAGAGTCTTACTTCACAACTCACTCTTCTCCCCAAATTTGCTACCTAGCTTCCTTTCCTTTGAGACTGAAGAAGAGTCTGAAGCCTCCTTGCATATCTATCATGACCATGGGCTCATTGAGTAAGCACCTGAAGCTCTTTGGGGGCTAAGGCAGTGCAGGTGGTCTCGGCTATCACATCAAATTAATTTAGATATTGTATATATTTGGGAGGGTGGAAATGCAGCATTACCACTTGAAGAAAAAACATTGCTTTTGCCCAGCTGTCAACTCTGAAACTGACTAACATTGTCAAAAAAAAAAAAAGATAAACACGGTTCCCATCACTATTGTATGAGCTCAGGTTACTACAAAGTCCTGGATAAATGGAAGTTCAACAAGCAGCCAGTCATGTTCCAGTTAGTGTGAAGGTAAAGTTGTTCATCAGGATAGCAGAGGAAAAGATCAAGGGCATTATTGGAAACCTGTGTCCCAGTGGTACAGAATCCTATGTTATTAAATAAAATAAAAAAGTTTACTTTAAAAAGTAAAGCAATGGAAAAATCATTCTAAAACTCTCAACAACTTGAAGTTCCATTTTGTGGGTTCAAATTAAAGAAGAATTTTGACTGTCAGTATTTAGTGAGCACTACAAGAAAATGACCTTCCAGCAAGAGTTATTTCATTTATCTGAGCATATTATAATAAGCATTAAAAGTAAAATAAAAAGTATATCCTGGATATTTGAAATAGCAGTGGAAGCATAATGTATAAGGCTGGAATGACTTTCATTTTTGGGCATTTTTTGCATGTAAAACCAGTCTTTTAAGAAATTATCCCAATTCATAAAACTCAAGGAATGAGCCAAATTACCTTCTTCGATCACCTGAGGAGTTATAAATCACTGGATAAATATTTTGAGATCCTTTTTGTTATTTACAGGAGACCAATAACTTTTAATTTGCATAATACCTCACAATAACCCATTAAAAACTATAAACAATTTAGCAAGCAATACATCATTTAAATTACTTAGTAGGAAAAACCATTCATCCCTTGGAGTCTTATGCTAGGCTAAAGGAAATGTGATTGTAAAATGGTCTTTCTTTGGGTTTGGTGGGGTTGCTTCCCCTTTTCCCCTCCTCCCATCCTCCCAAGGAGGGGCAGCAGAGAACACATTGCCAACTCCTCTCTCCCTTAGTAATCTGGCTCTAGATTATATAATCTGTCATAATTTATTCAGTGCATACTTAACTGGAGTAGCCAGCCCATCGATTTCCTGAACATTTGTTAACTTCCCTCTGAAAGCAACTGGATTCTTGTTTTGATAAGATAAATTTAAATGATAACACAGTTACTCCGTCAGAACTACTCCTAGCACCTCCTTTAACAATAACTTTGGAGATAAATCTGCCTTTTAAAAAAATAACCAAGTTACACTGGGTACAGATGGCTGAAGAGGAGCTGGGTGCCTCAAGCAAGGACATCCACTCAGGTCTAAGCTTGGATGTGGGAGGGGAACCTCAGCCCAGAGTCTTACATGGCCTGAGAGTAAAGGAGACTAAGGTCAAATCCCAAAAAGCTGTGGTTGGGTGGGAGTTTGTCTTGAAACAGGTAGGAAGCTATCCTTGCTTCTCTTCAACAGCTTGAGAGGACATTAGAGGGGCAAAGACTATTTCATCTGGAGTAAAGGAAGTAAGGAAATGCCTCACTACACAAATGGTGGATTAAATGTCGAGAGTGTCAGATATGGAGTCAGAGGGCAGACATTTGTTCAATTTTTTCCTTAATAGTTATGTGACCGTGGACCAGTTATCCATCTTCTCTGAGGCTTTGTTTGTTTTGTCTTTTGCAAATGGTAGATGACAGGGCTTGTAGTGAGTTCAAATTTGGCCTCAGACACTTTGCTGTGTGACGCTGGGTCACTTACTCTATCTGCAAGAGCTGTTGTGAAGTTCAAAGGAGATAATATCTGTAAAGTGCTCAGCATTATTCCTAACACACAATGAGTGCTATGTAAATGTTGGTAATTTTGATTATTATGCCTGCCTCAAGATTCTTGTGAGGTTCAAACAAGATGTATGTAACGCAGTTTGCAAACCCAAACACGCTATATAGAAGTCAGTTAATATTATTCTGGTAACATCCCTATACTTCCTATATGATTTCTACTACTGGTAAAGAAGACGTGTCTGAAAAATAAGGAACGTAATTCTCTTTCTCAATAAGTTACTTCATTTTATGGACCAGTCAAAAAAAGGTAAATATGCTAGAATGCTTCTTTCAAAATACTGATGGAAGAGTTGAGACCCAATTTGTTATTTCATTGGTTTGGGAACTCCTGATGAAGAATCAGAATCCACTCCTACGAATGCAAATCAGAATCCACTCTGTAAATTTTGTCTTAGAGAGTTTCCTGGGGCCATTGAGAAGTTAAATAACTTATTTAGGGTCATGCAACCAGCAGGTATGAGAGGCAGGACTTGAACCCAGATCTCCTGCTTCTCAGACTGACTATCCATTACATTGTATTGCCTTTCACACTATTTCATTACAATATATTATGATATTTAAGTTTGAATAGCAGTTTACATATGAAAGAATTACCTTTTGCTGGTCTGCAATCCATGGAATGGTTTCAGTGGAACAGCATTCATACAAAAACATCTTGCACATTATCTGCCAAGCTAGCATTATGGCTGATGGCACTTCCTTCTGAAGTATCTGCTCTTGTGTCTAACTCCGCTGCTTTTTGTGGTAGCATCTCCTATCCCAATAACCCCTGTTCCTTTCTTGTTTTGGCACACTGGTGCAAGCTTGTTTTTCTTCCTCTTGGATGACTTCATCTGTTCATAGTTTCTTCTGGGAAGGCAGGTACATCAGTAACATTTATCTCCTACCAGCCCTTAGTTTAGCACAAATCCTGGGGGAAATGAAGGAAGGGGTGGTATTGGTGGAGAAGGTGGGTGTCAAGAAAGGATAAAGTGCTGGGATGCTTCTGCTTGAAAACCATTACACATCCATCTCTAGTGTGCTGATCTTTCTGGAAAAGCCAATACATTGTTATATTCCTTCCCATGGTCATAAATTCCATAGTCCCTTGAAAAATCATTACAGTACATTTGACATCTGCAATTATGTATCATAGCATCAAAATAAGCACCAGCCCTTAACAGAGTAATGATAATTAATTCAGCAGACCAGATAATCATCTCAAATTCAACAATTCATTCAATAGACACAGCACAGAATAAAGCATCATTTGGCAGATTGCTTCAGTGTCTAAATTTAATTTAGATCTAAATTCAAAGACATAGCCCAGTAGTCCATGCTGATCTGTAGGACATAAGCAAATGTGCATAAAAGAGAAACAAAATTTTAGCAACATAAGTAGGCTTACAGAATAATAAAACATGCAAGTCATGCACAAATAGTACTTAGCACATAACACAAAGAAATAAACCGGAAAATTATACATGGCTAACACACAAATATATCTGCAGTACATGCATGACACTCACACAGAAGTGCTATAGTCCTCCATCAGAACTCTAGTCATGAGTTTCTAAAGTTGAACTTGTAGCAGATTCAAGCTGGTTAGCAGTGTTGCTGAACTAGATTTACATTGACAATGAATTCTTGGTATCACACTACCATTTGCTGCTGTAAGAGCTCTCCTGAAGTAAAGTCATATCTAGGTAGTCTCAGTCAAAAAATTGATTGATTGAGAGTGTCTGTGGTCTCTCTAACCTCACAGATTCCAGTGTACATGTCGATAAGTGTGGTTCAGTGTGAAGTCTATGGCTCCGTTCCTGATGGAGTTGTACATGTGTATTAGGAATGTCACATGTTGGCTCCACTGATATTTTTGTTCTAGTTCCAGTGTCCCCAACGTGATTTTCAGGGCTGAAACATTTAGCCTAGGGGTGTCTTTGAGATTGTAAGGTGCACTTTTAGGCTTCTTGATTCTGGTCAGAACTAACATCTTACCAGAATGCTTTCAAAAATCTTTGCCTCAGTTCAAATGGATCTGGGCAGAAAATCTATACATTAAGAAATATTTTGTCCACATACATTTTAGGGATCCTAGAAACTTTCTGGCTCCAGGATGGTTATGCCTATGTATATCTTATGAAATAAATAGTCATCACCAAAACACAGCTAATGTTTTATTGTATTTTTCCAGTGATTGAAAGTGAATGGAAATGAGTTCCTGAGATTTCTTAGTACTTGTATTTTCCATAGCTTAAATTGGTAATATTTTTCTTTGCACATAGATAGCATAAACCTCACACTTTTTAGTGATATCTGGAGCCATCTGGAGCCAGTAAAATCTGTATCTTACCAAATCTAGGGGCCTTTCTTGATCTTGTTCAAAGTCAGCACATAAAGCTTTCATGGCCATAGAATCATCATATACACTGTTACTTCCTGTTACAATGAATAGAACCATGAACTGTTCATTACAATACTGATAAAGCAACTGTCACTATGGATGCCTTTACATTCTCTCTTTCATCAAATCCTTAACTCTGTGTGTTAGGGAAGGGGCAAAAACTCCCAAATTCCACTGAATACTTCTGACTTCTCTCATTGTTTCAATAGTAGGATGTCTTTTGGGGGCTGACACTTTAATTTTTAGCATTACCATCTTACTTCTTGCCTTACATCACTTCTTGCAGTCCTTCTTCAGAGAGCTGTTATTGCAGCCTGTCATTTGCAAACAACTGAGGCAAAGGTTTGTTCAATGAAATAAGGTTCACATATCCTGCTAGCATCTTGACTGGTGGATGTCACCAACTTTCAACTGCTATGCCCATCTACCTGCTGCCCAGAGCCCTTAGTTTCTTTTATGAATTTCTCTCTTCTTCCTTCCATGTCACTAATGCTTCAGAACAAAATATCTTCATCTACATCTTCAATGAACACTAACATATGCTAAATTCACATTTGGCTACTTCTGCTACCCATTCTTCCAGTCTCCAACTCTTCTTCCTATGATGGGAGAGTTCTTATCTGAGTGGCTCCCTCCTTTTTCCCACCATTTCACCTACTACTAGATCTGACATGTTCTTTATCTCTTGGGTGGCTAAGGTTTTCCACAATGTTTAATCTAGGGGTCAAACTGTGATGTCCATGAGTCATTAGCTCCTTAACACCTATCCACAGGTTAGGGCAATTTCCCACAGTCAAAGAAAATGGAAAATGCTGGAATACTTTGCATAAAAATAACCCAGGTGTCCATCTCCAGCATCCTTGTCAGTACCAAGGCAGGGCAATACCCATGTAATCTCTTATGATCTTTCAATAGCCGTGTGAGATGAGTACTGTGATTATTCCCATTCTACAGGTGATAGAACTGAGGCTTATAGAGGTCAAATGACTCACCAAGTTGCAGATAATGAGCATCTGTGGAAAGGTTCAAATTCAGAGCTTCTTGACTCCAAGTCTACTGAGCTATTCACTATACTAAGCTGATCTACATCAGAATTGAACCTCAAATTGAATTCTCATGAAATAAAGGGAGGAGGAGAGAGAAGTGCACTGTTGTGCTTGATAACATCTTGCTTACTATATAGGAAGGAAAATTAAAAATAAATGAAGGTAAAGAAGTATGGCTTTCCTTACTCTTACTTGAAATGCATACTAATTAGTATATTTAGTAGCCTTGCTATAATGACTCAGCTGGTAACATTTTATTTTCTCTCCTTGTTTAACTTCCTGCCCTTCAGGTCCTTAGGGTTTGAGTTATTGAAAACTCCCTTCCCAGTATTTTCTTCTTGGAGGAAATATTGCCCTGAACAACTCACAAAACAGAGGACACTCTGACCACTTCTGATTTTTGGATAGGCCATCCTCCATGAATATTAAGCAGCTAGGTGTTACGGTCGATATAGCATAGGACCTGTAGTTAGGGAAAAGAAGAGATAGTTGCTCTGGGCCCTCTCCTTTAGTGGAGGATCTCAGAGGAGTTCTCAGTGTCTACCCACCACTCTCCAGTCACAAGGAAAGAGAGACTTCCAGTTAGCAGTTACTTAGGAAGTATGCTTGGCATACTTGTTGTTCATTTTTGTTTTCAAAGAGGACTAGTGACATCATGGGGTGATATCTTGATATGTGTGTGAACTGGATTTAAGTGAGGCAGAATTACACAAAGTCATCACCTTCTTTTCCACAGTCATTGAAGTCCAGTGGCAAGACAAAAGTCTCAGGATAACCAGCTTTGGCTCAGGATGCAGTCGATGACATTGGTGTCTTCACTGTCTGACCAAATTCTAAGTGTTTCATAGTGCCTACTTTGGCTGCCTTCTTGGTTACTGGAACAAATTTTTCTCATCCTGCCCATTCCATCAGGGGGAAGTCTTCACATTCTTGGGGTAGACATCTCCCTAACTCATTGATAGATTTGAGGCCTGTTGGTTGCCCTCATCTTGGTTTAGCCTGTCTACTGAAATGGTTTTATGGAAGTATGGTCACCAGGCATGCTACAGCTTCTTGGAGTCATAGATGAAAGTTGAGTTGACAGGAACCCAAAGGTGAATGAACATCTCTGAAAAGGACTGGACAAGTTCTCACACCACAGATGGTAGACCTCCTTGAATCCTCCCCATCCCATATACTAAGTACTTAATAAATTCTTACTACTTGTTGACTGGCATATAATTTTTGTAGAAAGGGATTTTTTGGGGCCTCATCCCCTATCACACAGAGCTAAGAATTAGATAAAAGAGAGAATGAAAGAACATTTATGGTGACCATTTATTATTAATATTGATTCAGTCACTGGGCCAGTGTGAGATGAACTCAGATTCTTTATGTATGTGCCAAAATAACCTTCCTAAAGCACAGGTCTAACCACTACCTCATTCCCTTGATGAAGGATCATAAATGTCTCCCTGTTGCTCCTAGGATCTAATACAAGTTCCTCAATCTAACATTTAAAACCCTTCATAGTTTCATTCTGTCCTATCTTTCTATTCTCATTTCACTTACTCTGCACTCCAGGCAAGTTGGTACCTACTCATAGTTCCCAGAGCTCAGCATTCCATCTCCTAAATCTTGCCTTTGCAAGAAAATATTTGAAAATATTCTGCATGCATTGACAATCCTCCCTTTTTGCCTGCAGATTTTTGAGTACTAAGCTTCCAGGCTCAGGTTAGGTGGCATCTCTTTCCTTCAGGGAGTCTTTTGTGATATGCTTGGCCATTAGTGCTTTTTACTCCTCAAATTATCTTTATTTGATGATCAATTTTATATCCCCCCTCCTCAAATAGCGTGGAGGCTCCTCTAGGCTAGAGGCTGTTTTTCATTTTTTGTCTTTATATCTCTAGAAACCAACACAGGTCCCTGGCTCATGGAATGCCCTTGATAGAGGCTGGTTGAGTTGAACTGGGTTCATTTTAGTTAGGTTCTGGACAGCTTTCTTCTCAACACAAGCTACTTGTTCTTTCTGCCATATAGGAGGAAGAACAGTGCTGAGGTAGTGGCTCTTTCCACAGGCTCCCACCTGTGATGAGAGGAAGGGACTAATGATGCATTTAATGTGCTACTTACAGGGAGAAGGGAAGTATAGTGTTAACTCCTCAGGGTACCATACTTGGCAATGAATGGTGCTTGGGGAGCTAAATCAAAGGGATTCATTCCAAAGTTGTAATTCCTCAAACATGCAAATTGAAAATTAGAATAGTGCCAATTTGCCGCATGGCTGTTTTTCACTTCTGACAGAAACTGTAAGTTATAATCTGTCTAATTCTTCCCTTCCTGGCACAGAATGGGCATGTGCTCCTCTGAATATGGAGGGGAAAGGACTCTGTGTCCCAATTTCCATTAGTGGCTTTCATTTATGAATGATGAATGAATGAATGAAAAACGTATTAAACACTTACTATGCACCAGACACTCTGATGGTGATACAAATATGAAACTGAGACAGTTCTTGCCCTTAAGATCCTTGCATTCTAGTAGAAGGAGGAACACATGTAGGGGGAATGTAGGTCAGTTGACAGATGTGGTAGGTTACATGTTCGTGTTTACTTACCTACTAATTGCAAAAACTCAGTTCTGGGGCAGAGTGCCAGAACTGAGTTGGTTAATTCCTTATAGAGGGAGGGAAAAGTCTCTGGAGATCCAGTTTGGTGGGGATGATAGGCAGGCTGGCTGGAGAGAGACCTGACTAGACTCTAGTTTCCTTGGATGGCTGAATAGGAACAGTGAATCACAGAATGGTACATTTTAAGAGTTGGAAGATGCTATAATAGTCATTTGTCCAACCCATGGGATGAGGATGAGGACTGGACCTATGGTTTTATTGAAAATAACTTTCTAGATGAGGAAATGCCCCCTTCCAAAGCAGGTCCCCACTTTCTCTTCAACTTTTACTCATCAAGAGTTGCCAAGAGCACTGAGAAACTAAGTGATTTGCCCAGAATCACACATAACCAGTAAGTGTCAGAGTCAGGGCTTGAACCTGTCTTCTTGACTCAGACCAGCTTTTTATCCACCATATCACACTGCCTTTTAACCCATACCTAAAAGAAATCCCCTATAACCTAATATGATCATCTACCCTCTGCCTGAACACCTTTAAGGAGGAGGAACTCATCACCTCTTGAGGCACTTGTTTGTCTATCAGATGCTAACACAATGCTGAATGTGAAGCAGAGTCTGGGGCCAGTTAAAATAAGTTAAGTGTAATGTGTTCACCCACCAGATCAGGACAGTTCAGTTCCAAGACAGAGTTCTCAAACTGAGTGGATTAATGTTTTTAGGAAGGAGGAAATCTCATATCATAAGGGAGGCAATGGCAAAGAATCTGGCAGGATGCCTTATTTTTATGGTGGATGGCTATGTATTAATGTCTTTTTCCCCAACTAGGTTGTAAATTCCTTGGAGATAGGGTCTTAGTCATCTATCTTCACATGAATTATCCTTGATTGGGGATTATCCTAAGGAGGACAGTTAATGGAAAAAAATGTAAATCTTTTCTGTAAAGTAGGGCCCTTTTCTAGACTTTCATAAGTCTACTGCAAGAGAAAATGAAAGAGTAGGAAGTTACTACTATTTCTTCATACAAACCAAATCAGATAGACCCTTGGCATCCTATCTGAACATCTGTCATAATGGGATTTTGTCTCTTCTTCTCAAATACTAATTTCATCTAAATTAAACATGGTATGAGATAAAATAATGTTCATTGGGAAAGCAGACTTTATTTTTTTATTTCTTTTGGAAGATGGGGGATTTAATCGTCTTTTCTTAGGTAGGAAAGCTTTGCAAATAAATATTTCAGGATAGTGGGCCTATCACCTCCACAAAAATCTAACTCTGATGCCTAATCATGTGGTGGAGAGCTCTCATTATTTTCCTAGGCTTTGTCCATAACTCAAAGTCAAGCAGGATAGACCATACTGGGAGTACTAGGGACCAGCCAAGCTAGGAATGGAGAGGCTTATGATCAATAGCGTGACCAATTAACTAGTGATTCTTTGACCATGACAACTCATGAAACAAATTAAAATACAAGAAAAATACTCCTCGGTCCTGTGTGACTACCTTTAATTTCTTTAGTAGTAGTGACAGAATTAGGGGAAAAGGAGGAGAATATACTAAGAATTAGTATTTTTAGACAATCTATAAATATTAACTTAGCTGTTGATATTCTAAGTGTTAGGTCCTTCTTAGTTACCTTACTTTTATTAGCTATGCTCATTTGATTATGCCAATGACTCAGATCTATATATCCATTTCCAGTTTTTCCCCTGAGCTACAGTCTCACACCAACAATTATTGATTGGTCATTTAAAACTGGATGTCCCAAAGACATCTCAGACTCAATATGATCAAAATAGAAGTCAACCTCTTTCCTCCCAAACCATTCTTTTTTTCTTCTCTATTTGTCTTTAAGGCACCACCATTCTTAGTCTTCCAGGTTTGTAACCTTGGCATAATTCTCCCTTCACTCTCTCTTACTCCACATATCTAGTCGGTTGTCATATCTTGCCTCTTCAATATCTATCTTTTGTATTTGATCACTCCCTACCCAAATAATTTCTGCCCTTAATTCAGATCCTCATTGCCTCTCAGTTTATTGTGACAACCACCTATTTGATCTCACTGCTTTAATTCTCTCATCATTTCAATCAATCCTAATGGATGCTAAAGTAACTTTCCTTAGATGAAGATCTGACCATGTCACTCCTGTCCTCAATATAGTCCAGTGGTTCCCTATTGCTTCAAAAATAAAATATAAACTTTTTAGTTTTTAAAATCCTTCACAACATTCTCTCAATCTAACAACAATGACCTGATTGAACATTACTCTCCTTCCTGTACTGTGCAATCTAGTTAAACAAAATTCTATTTCTTCCTCTCACATAACATTCCTCCTCCCTACCATCTCTGTTCTTTTGCTCTGGTCATGTTCCATGACTGGAATTCACTTCCTCCTTACTTTTGCCTCATGGAATCCCATTCTTCATTCAAGATGCAACCCAAGGATCACTTTCTATTATGAAGCCTTCTCCTCAACTGATTTATCCCTACCTCTCAAGATCTCTTGTCTTTAACTACTTTCCATTTATTCTGCATATATTCACATATTGAATGTCAATCTTCCCTATTAGGATGTAAACTCATTTTGAGTAAAGATTATTTCATTCGTTGGTGATTATATCTCTAAAAGCTTGCCCTCTGCCTGGCAAATAGTAGGTTTTAATAAATACATTTTCATTGACCAATTGGCCAAACAATGGGCACACTTCTTGATGAAATTCATGGTAATAATCTTGGCATTCTCGCTAAAAAAAACCAAAACAGAAAACAAACAAAAAATTGAAACTAAATGGACCTTGTTCATCAATACATATTTTTTTGAATAGATATTGACAATGAATGATCCATTAGACCCAGAACTAAATAGAAGGAGGACAATTTCACAAATTTTCTTTGTGAAATGGCAGAGTTCTTTTTAATGACTCCAAACTTTTCCCTGAAACAAAAGCTGCCCCCTTTTACTATTGGTATTGCTAGCTGTGAGTCATGGAGTACAATAGCATCCAAAGCACTGAAATAGAGGATAACCCATTGGTCAACAGAAAGGTACATGGTAGGCATGAGTAGGTGACATCACATTATAAACAAGGAATTATAAAGTAGTCATGTCATTTAAGATGCCATGGGTGAAAAAGAAAGATTGGTCATGTGATGAGAGATAAGAATAACTGACAAAGTGCTCACATGCTCTTTTGATATTGGGAGGAAGCGAGGAAGGCTTCCATTATAGGTAGACCCCTTAAGGCAAAATTTTAGGACATGGATGGGATGGAAAGGCATGGATAATTTGTGATCTGTTTCATCAGAGGTAGTACTCATATCAATGAGATCAGAGATCCACTGGGGTATTTAAATATTAAATATAACTAGACAGCTCCATGGTGCAATGGACAGAATGCTAAACAGGGAGTCAGGAAGACCTGAGCTCAAATTTGGCCTCAGAAATCTACTAGGTGTATGACCTTGGGCAAGTCACTTGGCCTCAGTTTGTTTCACTTTCCACATCTTTCCACTTTCCACATAAAATGGTCATAATAATTGTACCAATCTCCCAGAATTGTTGTGAGGATAAAATGAGATAATATTTGAAATGCACTTGGCAGACCTGAAAGCTCTGCATAAATGCCAATATTATTATTTTTAACTATCAATATTTTGAGGAATGTGTAGAAAGGGAGGCTAGTTACTTTAGAGCAAAATTGTCCAAATTATGGGCTATTCTTTTACAAGCGCATGAGATCACGAATTGTGAGGAACAAAGCAAAAAAATATATATATTACATGCATATGTATATACATAACCACACATATAATATTAGTAGATATAACCAACTAAAATTCCCTCATAGATGCACTCACTTAAAAAAAAATGAAAACAAAGTTCAAATCAATGGCAATGAAAGAAATACTAACTCAGCACATTCTCAGTTGGCTGTATGCGGCAAGCAACATCAAATTTGAGTTGCAGCGTGCCCAATTTCAACATGAGTACAATTGGTAAACAACACTGTCAGTGGGTTGATGAGTTGTTTCCATGTACATGTGAATGTAAAATATACAAATTTAATGTTAGACAATTTTTTTCCTGTGGAAGTTAAAAAAATCCTAATCAGATTTCTCAATATCATTTTCATAGGAAGAATTTTATTAATAAATTACTGTCAATATCATTTTTCTTACACATTTAAGATTTGTGGCTTGTTACAAAAATTGTAATAGATTCTGAATTTCATTTGAATAAATTATAAACTATGAGCATTTTTTTAAAAATGGAAAGTCTTGGGTATGGGTAATACTATATAAAGTTCTGGAAAAGGGCACTTTTAAAAAGTTGTGTTTAGAAGTCATACATTCATATGGCATGCATATCAATACATTCAGTTCTTAAAAAGTATTCTTTTAATTTCTCCATCTTCCCCCATTGCTCTGTATTTAGATATGGGAGAGCTTAAACAGGAAGGCATGTGGGAATGGTTAAGTCCACAGGGACAGAAGACATATTGCAAAAATGAATCCTGACTGAAAACACTCCTGGGCAAGTTTTCACATGCCTTCTGTGTATGTGGGAAGAGGTGAGAAGATTAAGGCAGGATGGAAGAAATACTTTTTTTGAGGTTATTAGCTATTTGCTATCACATTATTTTGTTTAGTGAAAATGTACAATTAGCCTGCATGCTGATATAAATTTCTTTTGGCACTGGAGTTAAGGTTTGTAGAAGAAGAGATGATCAACTTATTTATTCAGAATTAAGCAAGCTGTTACTGAAACTGTTTAACTGAAAACTTAAAAATATTTTGGGGAAAGTCTCCTGAACTCTCATTACTCAGGGGACTTTGTGCACAATTCTATTATCTTTAGCTCATTCCATCAATATGAATGACACCCTTCTCTCTTTCCAGTCTTGTGCTTCACTGGCTCACAACAGCTATTCATTCTCAAGGTTAAGCTATGATGATGAGCTTTGCCAACTAAAAGCTTGGAACTATGGCAGTCTTTCTCTCTTAGTGCAGTTGTTGTATACTGCACAGGGACGGAAGCATACTGGCCTTTTCACTCTTGCAATCAATTGTCCTTTTGGATTTCGCTTTTCTGGATCTCAACTTTCTTATCTGTAAAATAAGAGGACCATTACAGTCATACATAAGGAGGAGATGATTTTGAAAGTCCTTTCTACCTCTGAATTCCTTGATTCAATGTCCTGACCAACCTGGAAGAAGGGAGAACGAAGACGAAATGATTGTAGGTCTACCCCAAGTAGTTACTGAGTCTCTGAAAAGTCAATGAAAGTATTTAATTGAATACTTAATTGAAATAAACCAAGAGAGCTTGACAAGGAGGAAGAGAATGATAATGGATCACTTCTGGGACTCTATCCGAAAGAGATCATAGAAATGGGAAACTGTCCCACATGTACAAAAATATTTATAGCAGCTCTCTTTGTTGAGTCCAAAAACTGAAAATCAAGGTGATGCCCATCAAGTGAGGAATGGTTGATGAATGGAATGGAATGTGGTATATGAATATAATGGAATACTATTGTGCTATGAGAAACGATGAACAGAGAACGACAATGGAGACCTGGTTGAGGAGACCAAAATCAGATGGGTGCAAGATGAGATGTGCATTATCCTATCTTCCCCTGGAATTGTCCTGAGGGTGCTCTCAGTGACATAAGCTCATACCCTAACATTTTTACTTAGCTACAAAAAAGTATTATTTTATTTTCATGTATGATAGTCAAGTTAGCAAACATTTATGAAGCTTCTATTATCTGCCAGGCACTGTGCCAAGCAATGGCCACTAAATATTGAAAATAAAGAAATAATGGCAGGACAGCATCTTGAACCAGAACTGTTTCTATCTGAGCCTCAGTTAAAAAGAGAAGATTGAGACAACAAAAATAGCAACAGCATTGATAATTTATTTATCATTTTAAGGTTGACAAAATGATAAACTCTACATCAGAGATATCAAACACACAGTCCACAGACTGCACATGGTCCGTGATCCTCCCAAGCATGACCCAAATCAGATTAAAATGTAATGAGAAAATCTTTAGTAAAATAAATAAAATGTAATAAGACATAGAAAATATTAATCTATAGTTTTCTAAGTTAATATGCAGCCTGTATGATTTAGTAGCCTTCTTTTCTATTTGAGTTTGACATCATTGCTTTACATCCTCACAACCCTGAAAGACTGTTTCCATTATGATTTCCATGTTACGGATCAGGAACCTGAGGCTCCAATAGGTTAAATGAAACATCTAGGATGGCTATTTGAAGAAATTCAGCAGTGAATTTCTCTAGTAAAGTAAATAAATCCCTGAATTCCATGCTGATTTTATATGTTATGTATATCTAGATATGTTGACATAGTTTTCTTAAAAGAACACAGGTCTTGAAATACACATGCATTTTCTTCCTTTTTTTATATTTTAAATACTTTCCTTCTTATTTTAATATTCATTCATCTATCTAATCAGCAAGTATTTGTTGTTTTTGTTCAACTCTTTGTGACTCCATTTGCGGTTTTCTTGACAGAGATACTATAGTGGTTTTGCCCTTTCCTTCTCCAGCTCATTTGACAGATGAGGCAGGGTGAAGTGACTTGCCCAGGGCCACACAGAAGTGTCTGAGAATGAATTTGAACTCAGGTCTTCCTGTTTACAGGTCCAGTATTCTATCCACTGTGTCACCTAGTTGCCCCTTATTATATGAAAGGTGAATTTTGATTGGATAATGACAAAGCACGATAAGATATAATCCCTTTTCCTCAAGATATTTACATTCTATTAGAATGGTATTTGTTAAATTTAAATATATACTTGAATTTAATAAAATATCTTTACAGTTATCCTTTCTCTCTGGTGCTATTCTGTGTACCGTTTATTAGGAGTTAAATGGTCTCTCCTAATTCAGTATTGAACGCTTCTCTTGGATGTCACTTGCTTTATGAATTTTACTGCCTCTCTATCCATTTTCAGGTTCTTGTTTTTGGCACCTAATACATACATTCACTCTCATCCTTGGAATCTTGGTATCTCTCCTTTCCTTCTCATTTACTACTTAACAAATCTTCCACCTGCTATTAACTTGCTTACTCACTCAGCTGGTCAGTCAATAAGCAGATTTTAAGCCCTTATTGTATCCCAGGCAATGTGCTCTGCTTAGAGCTGGGGATTACAAAACATAGCCCCTGCCTTCACGAAGCTAACATTTGAATGAGTGAGACAACCTGTACATGACTTACATATTCTGTTCTGGGCTTTCTTTCCATCAGTGACCCTCATTTTTTTCCACTGCTCCCTCTATACCCTGACACTCTTATGGTCTAAGTGGTCTACCATCAGTATACCTCTTGTTGCTACCCTGTTTTGTCTAATTGCCCTCAGCAAGGCAAGACATGACTCAGAATTAAAATATGTCAAAACAATATAGAAAGAATTGAGTGGTTTTCTCTTTTCTCTATGAAAATTTGTAATATGTGCTTCTGTATATATATTCTCTCTTCTGGGCAAGAGAGTTGGTCAGAAAGAAACAGTTCTCAGAGCATTCCAAAAGAATTCTGAAAATTCTCTAATGCCTTTTATTGCTACATATACTGTTAGAACACTAAGGCCCCAGGGAGCAATCAATGTGCAGACTGAAACCTGCAATTACAAATAATAATATTTACACATGGGAGCATTTCATTTTTCATGTCTTACAGAAATACTGCTGTGCAAATTAGCATTTAGACACTGGTCTCAAGGCTTGAAAGAAATAATACTCTTGGCAATAGAAATATATCTGTGGTTAACTGAGTTAAGAGCAAAAAAATGTAACATATATGAAAATTTTCATAGGAATTAAAGAGAGAAGTTGGGGGGGGGCGGTGCTGCAACTCTCGATATTAGGGAGGCATTATTTTTGTTCCAAATGGGACTGAGCTTTCGGGAAGAATTGGAGGAGAAATTTTATTGGAGATTTCTGGCACTTTGCAGCTCAAGCCTCTCCCCCTGCCTCCTAAAAGACAACTATGAGGATGATAGTCCTTTTGTACTTTGTAAAAAGGGTAACTAAACAACAAGGTGGATTGAAATCAGGAAGACTAATCTTCATGAGTTGAAATCTGGCCTTAGACACTTCTTAGCTGTGTGACCCTGGGCAAGTTATTTAACCCTCTTTACCTCAGTTTCCTCATCTGTAAAAATAAGCTGGAGAAGAAAATGGCAAATCACCATTGCCAAGAAAACACCAAATGGGATGGCAGGCACTGAGATAAGTAATTGGGATATAGATAAGAAAAAGACAGTCCTTGACCTCAAGGAGCTTACTTAAGGAGGAAAGGAAGCTGGAAAGAGGTGAATGATACCAGGGGATACCTGGCAGTTCTGCAGTTGGAGAGTGGAATAAACCCAAAGAACAATTTCTGCCTTTTGTAAAATAAGGAAGCTTTGGGAGGAGTTTAGTACACCATCCTCTATTGCTTCAATCCAATGGGAGAGGAGGCTAAGGGAAGTGAGAACTAAGTTAAACTTAATTTAAACTCAAGTTTAACTTGAGTTAAACAGTATGGTGATTTAGATTAGAAATGGAAGGGGCATCTTGTTCAGTGGAGTTGATTTCTGGCAGAGCTGTAGATATTGAGGTCCCAAACCAAGTGTCATGACTGAAGTCCTTGGCCATATTGCTACATTTGTTTAGCAACAGCATAAAGTCTGCACCAGCTCAGGAAAACACAATTTTGTAAAAGCTAGAAGGGATTTTAATTCACTTACTTTAGCTGTCTCATCACAGTGATGAGGAAACCGAGGCCCATAGAAGCGACCCAGCTATTAAGTGGCAGAGACTGTCAAAATAATCTCATTGTTTATTAGTTTCTGGTGCCCTGTAAAGAACTTTCCCGGTAGCATACATTTTTTGCTTGTTATTGATAAAAGATTTTTCTGTTCTGCTGATTTTGAGTTGCTTATTTAAACCCCAAATAGAAACAATAATTCTCTCAGGAGTTAATCCTTAATCCCCTGAAACACTCACTATCTTTATTTATAATGATGATTGCTATAGCCACCACCTGGATGATACTAAAAAAAAAAAAAGGGCCACTGATACTCATTAGCTTTGCTTAATTAAAGAAGTGCTCATACAAGAGAGCACTGGGCCCCTTCCCAGAAAAAAAAAGATTGATAATCTACTAGCAGGCAGTGCAAATATGATTCCCACAACTAATAATCTATTGCCCTGCTTTTTTTTTTTTCCAACGGGAAGTAGTATAGTTAGTATGTATATTTTAGGATTCAGTTTGCCAAAGTTGTTTTTCTCTGCAGTGGAACATACACACACACATCACAGAATCTCAGCTTGAAGGGACTTAAGAGGTCATTCAATCTAAGTTATTATATCTTAATAGGGAATCCATCTATAGCATACTTGACAAGTAGTCTCTCAACCTTTGCCTGAAGGTAGTGAAACCTATCTATGACAGAGGGGTGATGGATTTAAGGTGAAGAATGAGAGATATATTTTTGTATATGGCCATTGAGGGGATTTGTTTTGTTTTACTACACCTATTTATTACAAGGAATTTTTTCCTTCTTTTTCTGATTGGGTGGAGAGGAGGGAGGATAAGAAAATAGATTTCTATTGATTTAAAAAATAAGGTGGGGTGTTACAGATGTGGAATATTGGGTGCAATTTAATTTTACTTTATTCCCTTTTTTACAAGAGATATCTCATGGAATTGGGGTAGGGCAATAGTCTGTAGAAGCAATGTAAAAGCAAAACATATCAATAAAATAAAAAAAAAACAACAGGATTTTTAGTGATGGGGACTTATTGTGTTTCAAAAAGGTCCTTTTCATAGGAGGACTTGGAACCTTAGGAGCCTTTCTTCTTTGGAAATGGGATGAGTTTTCTAGATGACATCCTTGCATGACCAGAGAGATGGGGAACTAAGCGCAAATAACTATCTAGAGAGACTGTATAGCTAATTCTAGAATGTGACCCTAGGGGAGTTAGGTGGTACGATGGATAGAGTAATGTGTCTGAGGTCAGGAAGACTCCTTCCTGAATTCCAATCTGACCTCAGACACTTAATAACTGTGTGACACTGGGTAAGTCACATAACCCTGTTTACCTTGGTTTCCCCATCTGTAAAATGAGCTGAAGAAGGAAATGGTAAACCACTCCCATATCTCTGTCAAGAAAACCCTAAATGGAGTCACAAAGAGTTGGACATGATTGAAATGACTGAAAAACAAACCACCACCACTTATTCTCTAAAACAGTGACTTTTAATGTTTTAACCTCATTGTATCTTAAGCTGGTAGGGTACGACTCTCCATTATTTGCTGTTATTGTTGCCTGGCTATGAAGTCACTTTGTGAAGGGGTTGGCCTCCCACTTGTCATTAATCTTGGAGGGGGCTAGAGTAATAATCTACGTGAAAAGTGACAGTCCTGAACTAAGGTGGGAGCAAGAGAAGAGGTCAGATACGAGAAGATTTTGGAGGTAGAAATGGCAAGATTTGGCAACTGATTGGATATATGGGAGGAGGGAGAGTGAGGAGTTTAGGATAATGTCAGTGTTATGACTCTGGGAAACTAGAAGAATGGTAGTATTGTCAACAGACATTAGGAAATTTTGAAGAAGGGAGATTTTAGGGCAAAAGACAATGAGTTCAGCTTTGGACATATTGAATTTAAGATGTCTTTGGGACACTCATTTTGAAATATATATATATATATATACACACATACACATATGCACACACATGCACATGTACATGATACATATATGCAAATGTGTGCATGTATATATACACACATGTATATATGTGTGTGTGTGTATATGTATATACATGCATATATTAGACATGAACTCTATAATACTTGTACTTCCCAAATAAATATGCCAGAGATTTCCTTTTTTTCACAGGAGAACCAAACAATGGAGTAGCACAGCAAGTAACCAATAAGGAAGACTTCTGAAGCCCAGGGATGCTTGACATACTAGTGATCCTTTGAGAGTAAACAGTAGCTGAACTCAGAGATTCCTGTAACTCCTGAAATCAGTCTTGACCAGCTCAAAGAATGAGCAGCTATCTTGGTTCCTAACTTACCTGAAGAGCGGCAGACATCTTGCTTTCTGATCTGTTGTGTTTACAGATGTCTTCCTTGGACCCTCACATCTCAATTTATTGTATTTTTCCCTTAGCCCCCCTCAGGCATGAATACCTCAAATAGTCATAAATACATCAAATATGTATAAATACCTAACTCCTTTCCCATTCCCCTTTGTGCAGCTGACAGTGCTGTCTCACTGTTCCAGCTTGCAAGTTTTTCTCAGGCAATAAATGCAGTTATAACTTTTGCAAACTGTGATCAGACTCTGGTTCATTCCATATCTCCCTTTTTGGACCTGGGTTTTCTCCTATTTTAGCAGTTCACATACATACATACACATACACACATATTTTTAAATGTATATATACATGTGTGCATATATACACACATATGTGTATATACACATATATGTGTATATACACATACATGCACACATATATGGGTTGGCTATTGTCCTTTGTTCTTGAAGAGAACAAAATGACATCACTTTGTTAGAGTCAAGTTACGTGTCTGACTGCCATTGATCAGATCAATGCTCCACCACAGATCAGGCACAAATAGTCCATGTAAGCCTTTGGGGTGGATTCTCTAAATTTGTGCATCTTGCATCTTTTTAAGCTACTTTAATTCTGTGTTGCTCATAGCACATAGTGCCTTCTCTGATGAGGGAATGGTATGCTGAACCAGTGTTTCCCATGTCACACAATCAATTCCAAAGTTCTTAAGAGAAACCTTGAGAGTGTCCTTGTATCGACTCTTCTGGCCACTTTGTGAGCGCTTGTCCTTTAGATTCAGGTATCCATATATATGTATATGAAACTTAGTTTATATATATAGACATACATACATATACACACAGATGTGTGTGTTTCATATATATATGAAACTAAGAACTGGCATTATCAATAGTGGATAAACATTGGAGTTTCTCTGTGCTGAGTTCAGAGGTAAAGCAAGAATGCTTCTTTACTCCACTACTTGCCCTAGTAATAGTATAGAATGCATAACCATAAAAATAAGAGGAAGAAATTAATGGGAAAAAAGTATTATTGAAGAGGATGTAGAGTAATCTCTAATTCAGAAAATATGGTAATTTGCTTAAAAATTCTAGAAAATCAGTGAAGAAACTAATTGGGATCATTACATAACTTTAATAAGGGAACAGGATGAAAAAGTAGGGGAGCATAGCAGATAATGGTCTGGCCTCGAATCAGGAAGAAGGGACTTCAAGCCCTGCTTCTGAAATATCCTAATGCCCCCTTTCAGCTCTCTTTAGATTCTAAATTTTAGCCAAGTTGTTGAACTTTGTGCAGATCACACTTGAGGATGGGTTGCTTCTGTGATGATGTCTCATAAACAACTGGTTCCATCTTTAGGTATTTAGATTTTTGTTAGACTCAGTCTCAGTGCAAATGCTATTTTCTGTAGATCTTTCTTAGTACTCCCAACTGCTAATGTCCTCCTCTCTGTGACTCTATGGCCCCTATATCTACTTTGTAAGTGTCTAGTTAAAGTGTGCATACATATATGTGCACATATTTGTGTGCACACACACATACATATATATATATATATATATATATATGTGCCTGTGTATATACATATGCAAATATTTGTATATACACACAAATATATTGTGTGCATACACAGATGTATTTGTGAATGCATGTATTTTTGTGTATATGTATGTGTTTGTATATATATTTTGTATATATACACAATGTATATACATTTCCCATTCTATTATAAACTCCTTGAGAAAAGGGAAAAATTTCCCCTTCTTTTTGCTTGTATTTCCAGTGCTTAGCAAAATGCCTTGTATATAGTAAATGAGTAATGAAATAATGAATGATTTTGAATGATTAATTGAGGAGATTGGCATTCTCTGGTTTGGATGTCTTGTTCTTACTCTGACCTTTTGATTCAACCATCTCTTTCTTAGA